>VZRR01013246.1:682873-996690 GCA_013398015.1 Oreocharis arfaki | reverse complement strand
GGAAAATGGGGATTCCCTGTCAAGTGATACCCCTAACAGCATTGAAAAGGCAGGGTTTCCTTCAAATGATACCATTAAAATTGCAGGGGAAGGGGGTTCTCTCTCATCTTGAACACAGCCAATTATGGAAAAGGATGTTTTTTCCCTCAATTTAAACCCTTTTTCTCCGAATAACCCCTCTCTTTTCTGGGAGTATTGTAGAGGGACTAGGGGCTCTGGGGAGGGACTGACAAGGTAAAAGAAGAAAGTTGAAACTTCCCCCCGGCACCCTATGTGCTGCCCCGCCTGTTCAGGTGCCCGGGCGCATCTGGCTGCTCCTTAGCCCCTGCCCGATGCTGCGACCGTCACTCCCGGAGGGATGCTCGGGATGCCTCTGATAACCCCTCTGCACTAGCAGCTCCCTGCACAGGTGTGCCCGGGTAAGGCTCTGATAGCAGCCGGTCATACCCAGGGCTGTCGTGCTTTGGACTGGGATCAGGGGGTGAGGTGGAGAAGAGTCCTGCCAGTCGTTCCCTCCCCTACACGGGCCATCGCCTGTCCCTGAAACACTGGTGTGCCGGGCTTTCCCTTCCATGGAAAAGGATTGGCCTTCTCGTCCGGGTGTCCGTGGCCAAAATTGAGATTCTGCCTCCAAAATTCCCTATGTCCTAGCTTTGTAATGACGGAAGAAATTTCCCACAGATCATAAGCAATTACAGGTGATTTTTCCTCCACAGTCGTTAATGAATTGTGTTTCTGTAGGAATGTTTGACACATCCTTCCAGGGGCCGGGGGCTTGGCTGGGTTTTTTATGGCTAATCCTGACAGGCCCTGACAGAACCCCCATTGCTTGCCTACCCTGAATTTCAGTGCAATGTTGATACAGTTTACAAATACTCCCTTTGCCTGCTACTCAGTCTTTCCTTCTCCATCCAGGGAGCAGATTTACTCCATGCTTTGCTCTGGACCGCAGCTTTCCTGTCTAAATGCTGGTTCTCACAGACGCAAACTAAGCAGAAAACTACTACAAGTGTTTGCTTTTAAAGCAAAATTATTATTACATCTGGCTAAATGATCAACATAAATACAAGTACTGATAGTCATTGGGGGAAAGCTTTTCAGAGGAGAAAATACCCATTTTGGTAGCACAGATCCCATTTTGACAGTAATGCATTATTTTGGGTTTGGGAATCCTGCCCATATAAGACATCTGAAAATTGGCAGTTTGGAATTTGGTATTTTGACATTTTGGAACTTAATATTCTAGTATTTTGAAATGTAATTACTTTGGTATTTTGGAAGTTGGTATTCTGGTATTTTGAAATTAGGTTACTTTGCTATTTTGAAACTTGGTTTTCTGGTATTGTAAAACTGGATTACTTTGGGACTTGGTATTCTATTTTGAAACTGAGTTACTTTGGTATTTTGGAACTTGGTTTTCTGGTATTTTGAAACTGGATTACTTTGGTATTTCAAAACTTGGTTTTCTGGTATTTTGGAACTGGACTACTTTGGTATTTCTGAACTTGGCATTCTGTTATTTTAAAACGTGGATTTGAAACCTGGTTTTTTGTTTTTTTTTTTTTTTTTTAAACTTGGTTTTCTATTATTTTGGAACTAGGTTTTTCTATGTAGGCTGTTTTTTTGGTATTTTTGTGGGCTTTTTTTTTTGTTTTTTGTAATTTTGTAACATGGGCTTTTAGTTTAGTATTTTTGTAACCTGGGGGATTGGTATTTCGTAACCTGTGCTCAGTAGGGGCCTGAGGCATCCTAGTCCAGGCTCCTGGCTTCATCTGCCTTCTTCCATTGAAACTATCCTCTCATGGGAACTGTTAAATCGCGGCCTGTACAATGAGACGTGCTTCCCAAAACAGAAATTCCAGCTATGGAAAATATCACTGCCACATTTAGAAACACTTCAGCAAAGACCTTGGAAAAAGCAAAGGTGATGTGTGATTATCTGGGACCCCAGGAAACCGAGGTGAAGGAGGAGAACAAGTACACAGCAAACAGCTTCCACTGCTTCTTGCTCCAGCCACTACTGCAAGTACAGCTTCCCTGGAATTTCATGTTGAGTGTTTCTCTTCCAAGCTCAACATGTGAATGAACAAGTAGTCCAGGATTTACTTTGTACTTCAGGCAGCACAGACCCTCCACGAGGAACTGGAATCCAAGGGCAGGTCTAAAAATGGTCCTTCCTCTCACTTGCAGCTCCACACTTTCTCCCTCCGGTAGGATGCAGGTGCCTTGCAGAGGCAAGAAAACTGCCTTTCAATTCAGTACAAAACCTGCCTGAAAAAAACAGGACGCCAGGAGCCAGAAGCAATTCCTTAGCGTTTTTGTTCAACACTGTTCTCCTGCTGCTTTTTGTCACAGGGGCTTTTCTGCTGAGGTCACTCCCGTATGATTTTATCTTGACAAATGTTTTAGAAAGTTGAGTTTCTTGGGAAGTGTTTCGTTCTGACGTTTTCAGTGCTCTGCTTGCCACGATCCTTTGGACGCCCTAACTCTGCATCCAATTCGGGGAACACCAACTTAGCCTCGGGCTGGGAAACAAAAGACAACAAACATTTAAAAATTATCCATGCCTTGAGAGTGTTCAGGCCTGGGAGAAAGCCCTTCCCACCACCCTCTTGGCCTCTGCCCAGCCCGAGTAACTCTGGAAATGTGCATCCAAACCCGAGTTAGACAGATTGGGGTGTGCTCCGTACACCAAAGACCACAGCCCCAAACACCAGGAGCCTGAAGATGCTCTGGATTACAATTCACAGCCTCAGTGAACCCTGCAGAGTAAAGCCAAGTGGTTTCTCCTTCTCTGAGGGAGGAAAAGGCATGACAGCAAGGGCTGTCCCAGCTGACCCGGCCCTCGTGGGCAGCTGTGTTGCTGAATGGGATAATCCATTGGGTCTCGCTCTGCTGTCATAAAATACTACAAACCCTGTGCCTCTGGGGTTCAAAAGCTAGTTTTAGGTCAGCAAATAGGTCTCTGGCTGGGACAATTCACTGAATTCACTGGCAGATCCCAAACTCTGTTTCCAAGTGCATAAAAACCTATGCCTACAAAAAGGTGTCAAGCACAGTGGAGTTAAAGGTGCTTTGGGGACGGGTTCATTGAACTGCAGGGAAATGATCCCGAGTCTGGCTTTGGGCTGCTCCCCCCTGCACCCTGTGTTCTCCACACCGGCCATCCTGCCTGGGAAGGCCAGGGGTTTTGGAGCCCCTCTGGGAACCCCCAGCCCCCCTTCCAGTGAGAAATGATGCTGTCAGTGCCTGCAGCCCTCAGCCCGATTTGCGTCAGTGGGTGGTTCGTGATGTGGCACTTGGGGACATGGGTAAGGGGTGGCCCTGGCAGTGCTGGGGTAGCGGTTGGACGTGATGGTCTCAAAGGGCTTTTCCAGCCTCAGGGATTCTAAGGGACACCTAGTGACTGAGCCAGCTGCACAGACAGGCACGGGAAGCTGTTAGACACAGATTATATTGCCATGAGCCAGAGCACTTCAGGGTGTCCTTGAAAGACTACAGAAAGCAGGAAAAAAAATACACAGTTACACCATTTATCCCGCTCTGTGGTTTGCGAGTGGGGCATGAACACCATTTTGTTCTGATCTTGACAGCTCCAAGGAAAATAACTATTGAGCTGGCAGTGAAGATGCCACTTTCCTGGTACTCCTGGCCCAGAACCACGGCCCAGGAGGTTTCTGTGGTGATCTGAATTATTTGTGCAGTTCAGAAGCTGCACATCCCTAAACCAATCCCTTGGGAGCATGACGCTTCCCACAGGCATTTTGTGCTTCAATGTGTACTTTCAGCATACCGGGACAGTTTAAATTGGAATGAGGTCACTTGGTGACAGCACAGCGTTAGATCGGAGGTATCAAGAGACTCACCAGACAACATTCACTGTGGACTCTCCATTCCCATTGCTCCGGCTGCAGCATCCTCATTTCTCACAGGCCTGTTTTGAGGACTCCCCTAAGAAAGTGGACCGCTGGTCCCAGTAGTAAATCCCCAAGGGCATTTTTATTCCCTGCAAACTGCAAGAATGACCAAGGACAGGTTCTGTCATAGGAAAAGCAGAGGATTGTGATGATCAGACAGCTTTCCCTATGAGGGCTTCAGTTTCTACCGGCCATCCCTGAGCAGTTCTGCCTTGATCCCACCCACCTGCTCTGAAATGCCTCCGTGGGGTTTAACTCCAGTTCTTTGGATCTGCCCATCTCCACTGCTCTGACAGGCGGCACTGACAGCACAGCAGGGGAGCACCCTTAATGCGTAGAGACAGGGGCACACCAAGGCCATGAGGTCCTGCAGCGCAGCTTCTTGCGCTTCAGGGCTTCAGGTTTTTGGTACAGATTCACTGGAATTTAACCTTGTAAAAATCATCTGGCAAGACTTAACATTAACTCAGAAATTCCAGTGCACCATTGAGATTCCAGCTACTGTACAAGCTNTCTGTGGTTTGCGAGTGGGGCATGAACACCATTTTGTTCTGATCTTGACAGCTCCAAGGAAAATAACTATTGAGCTGGCAGTGAAGATGCCACTTTCCTGGTACTCCTGGCCCAGAACCACGGCCCAGGAGGTTTCTGTGGTGATCTGAATTATTTGTGCAGTTCAGAAGCTGCACATCCCTAAACCAATCCCTTGGGAGCATGACGCTTCCCACAGGCATTTTGTGCTTCAATGTGTACTTTCAGCATACCGGGACAGTTTAAATTGGAATGAGGTCACTTGGTGACAGCACAGCGTTAGATCGGAGGTATCAAGAGACTCACCAGACAACATTCACTGTGGACTCTCCATTCCCATTGCTCCGGCTGCAGCATCCTCATTTCTCACAGGCCTGTTTTGAGGACTCCCCTAAGAAAGTGGACCGCTGGTCCCAGTAGTAAATCCCCAAGGGCATTTTTATTCCCTGCAAACTGCAAGAATGACCAAGGACAGGTTCTGTCATAGGAAAAGCAGAGGATTGTGATGATCAGACAGCTTTCCCTATGAGGGCTTCAGTTTCTACCGGCCATCCCTGAGCAGTTCTGCCTTGATCCCACCCACCTGCTCTGAAATGCCTCCGTGGGGTTTAACTCCAGTTCTTTGGATCTGCCCATCTCCACTGCTCTGACAGGCGGCACTGACAGCACAGCAGGGGAGCGCCCTTAATGCGTAGAGACAGGGGCACACCAAGGCCATGAGGTCCTGCAGCGCAGCTTCTTGCGCTTCAGGGCTTCAGGTTTTTGGTACAGATTCACTGGAATTTAACCTTGTAAAAATCATCTGGCAAGACTTAACATTAACTCAGAAATTCCAGTGCACCATTGAGATTCCAGCTACTGTACAAGCTGTGAAAAGCAGTGAACAAACCAGGACCTTACAGGTAAATCAGGTGCCAATCTCTTCAGCCAACAGCAGCTGCAAGAAAGGTGCTGAGCCAGCATCTCACTAAAACTACTCTAAAGGAAATGCCAATACCTTGAGAATCGTTTCAGTTTTGAACTCCTAAAGCAAAACCAAAAGCAATTTTCAGATGCTTGGCAAAAGTCCATCCCGTTTTAACCAATTTCTGGGACTTGTTCCTAGCCTACCGATGTTCATTTCCCAGCTCGCACGTGGCTGCCAGCATTAGAGCTAGTTCTACACACAGACACACGAGGCTGCTGCGACTTGTCATTTCAGCAGTTCCTGGGAACGTGAATACGACCCACAACTCCCACCTGCTCAGCATGGAGTCCATCAAGTACTCNAGATGCTTGGCAAAAGTCCATCCCGTTTTAACCAATTTCTGGGACTTGTTCCTAGCCTACCGATGTTCATTTCCCAGCTCGCACGTGGCTGCCAGCATTAGAGCTAGTTCTACACACAGACACACGAGGCTGCTGCGACTTGTCATTTCAGCAGTTCCTGGGAACGTGAATACGACCCACAACTCCCACCTGCTCAGCATGGAGTCCATCAAGTACTCACAGAGCTGCTAGGAGCTGAAATTCTCCCCGCTTCCCCTGGGTGGGAAACCTTGCCTCCAGCTCCGCGCCCCCGCCCCTCACCTGATGAGAAACAGGAGCTGCGTCCTCGCTGAATGCTCCCGACTCTACACTACACAGCTCCTGCCCTTCGCGGGAGAAGGGGGATGACAAGGGCACGTCTAGTGACTGGTTGTTATTTTCTGACCATTTTGAGTTTTGAATCATTTCCCCGGGCCGACGATGGGGTGTGACCAGGAGCCTGGTCCGGCACCGCGCGGCGTCACGTGATCCTCGTCAGGCGCGGCGCGACACGACACGACAGGGACAGAGACGTCCTCGCCGCTGCTTGACGCCGCACGCGCGGCTCCTGCCCGCCCCGACGCCGCTGACCCCACCGCTCGTGTCCGCGCACCGAGAAACGCTAAGGGAAATCGCGCTGAAAGCGCCGGGTCGGCGTCGAAATAGGGGTCGCGTTCGGGCATCCGGAAAGACGCCTCTGTGAGCAGTGGGGTCCTTCCGCGGCACCATATTTGGTCTTTACCCAAGAGCGCATGCGCCTGATGCCGCCATCTTTAGAAGGTCAAAAACCAGCGTGCTGAACTACCATATTTGGTGCGACATCACGTGAGTTCCGCCCTTCCTCGCCATCTTGGGATCTGGCAGAAGCCGCTTCCGGCTGAGCCGCCATCTTTTATGTGGTACGGCAAAATGGTCCCGCTCCTCAGAGAAGCGTCTATTTCGTTGCCTGAACCCAACCCCGACTCTGACGCCGACTCTGCTCTTGCACTATCCGCATCCCCAAACCGCAAAGCGCCGCACAGGATCGTGCTGCAAGCGCCGAGTCGGGGTTGGGGCTGGGTTCAGGCAGGCGGGAAGACGCCTTTGTGAGGAGAAAGGTCCTGCCGATGGGCCATTTTGCCCTTCCCAATGCGCGTACGTGACCGGCCCCCACCTTGGGAAAGACGGCTTCACCCGTGCCCAAGCCGCCAGTGTGAGTGTGGCAAAGCCTCGCCGAGCGGCTGCAGCACGTCGCCCTCACCAGCAGATGGCAGCAGCGACTTAAGTACCGGCCACAATCTCAGGCCGTGTTACACTGAGAAAAAAACTCTGAATACACTAAGCTATTTCTATTGCCTTCATAGATACCCTATTTTCTTCCATTTTCAAGCCCTTTATTGTTTGATTTATATATACAAAAGTTATATTTGCATTTTAAACCCTATATATCCATATTTAGAGTTTCTTATCTTCCAAGATCCCACATATAATACAGTAGATATGGAGTTGTATTTTGAAATCAATTTTAATTAAAAAATATAAATTTTAAATAAAGATAAGAAAAGCTATAGTTTTAATATACTCTGCATAAACACACCCTCTAAACTTCCAAGCATTTTTGGGCTGTAACCTCCCTTTTTCGGAAGGACACCACCTAACCCCTCTAATACCCTACTCACCTTCTCCACTGCAGTTTCACTCTCCAAGTGACATCGGGGGGCCCGAAATGACATCATCATCTCGCAGACTCCAATTCCCTCACTTTTTACTCGTGCCCAAAGAAGGCAAAAACGAATCAAACTAGCTTAGAAAGCAGCATGTTGCTTTAATAATGCCGTTTACATACGTGCACACCCCTACCTCCAAAAGGGGGGTCTTCTAGAAAAGTAAAGGGAGGGCAACCCTCCAGATGGTTAAAGTCCCTCCCCAGCTACTGTATTGCAGGCTGGCAGTTGCCCCACAGAAAAAGGAGCAGCGCGTCTGAGGATGGTGCCTTGTCTACTGCTCTTCTCAGGCTCTTCTCTGCCTTGCTCCTCCTGTTCCCGCATGGCGTCCGACACTCCAAGGGCAGCAAGAGCTTCAGTTGCTGGCAGCTTTGGTCCGGGAGAAATCCTGCGCCGTTCGCAACTTTAGGAGGCGGCAGCCCACTCCCTAACCCTAACCTCTAACCCTAACCCAGTCAAACCCTAAACCCTAACTCTAACCTGAAAAACCCCTGAAAAACCCTAAAAATGCCCTAAAAACCCTTAAAAAAAACTTGAAAGGCCCTAAAACGCCCTAGAAATTCCCAGAAAACCTCAACTCCGAAAAGCCCCTAAAAAACCGCCCTAGAAATTCCCTTAAAAACCCTAAAAATACCTTAAAAATACCCTAACCCTAAAAAGCCCTAAAAATACCCAAAAAAGGCATAAAGACACCCTAAAAATACCTACAACTCCTAAAAAAGCCCTGAAAAGACCCTAAAAAGCCCTAAAGATTCCCTGAAATGCCCTAAAAATTCCGTTAAAAACCCTAGTCCCCAAAAAGCCCTAAAGATACCCTAAAAATCCTGAAAAAACCTTAAAAGTACCCTAAAATTATCCTAATTATTCCTTTAAAAGCCCCAAAATAAAAAAAATCCTAAAAAAGCCCTGAAAAGACCCTAAAAAGCCCTAAAAATACCCAAAAAAGGCATAAAGACACCGTAAAAATACCTACAACTCCTAAAAAAGCCCTGAAAAGACCCTAAAAGTTCCCTAAAAAAACCTCTAAAAATACCCTACTCCTAAAATAGCCCTAAAGAAAACCTAAAAATCTCCTAAATATACCTTAAATAGTTATAGAAAAGCCCTAATTTTAAACAGTCCTAAAAAAGCCGTAGATACCCAAAAAAGCCCCCCAACAATTCTAAACAGTCCTGATGAAGAAGCCCTAAAAAGGCCCTAGAATTCTGAATAGTACTTTAAAAGCCCTAAAAATATGCTAAAGAATAAAAAAAAAGCCCTGAAAAAGCCTTAACAATACCCTTAAAAAAATCCCAGAAAAGCCCTACAAAACTCTAAAATATCCTCAAAAAGTCCTGAAAAAAAATGTAAAAAATCCCCAAAAAACCCCTAAAAAGCCTTCTCAGCTCCAACCTCTACCTGTTGCTCTCTAGCCCACAGATATCATCCCTACCTTTTTGCAGTGGGTTTTGTTTCCCTCTAAGGGTTCTGGCATTGTCCAGGCGTTAGGGTTGCCGTGTTGTGCTGCTCCTGGCGGGAAAAGAGTGTTGTTAGGGGTGGGGTGAGAGCTGCTGCACCTGTACCCTAACTTGTATCCCAGCTTGTACCTTGTGCCCCTTATCGCCTCTGCGTACCCTCGCGCGCGGGGAGCGGCGCAAAGCGGCGCGAGGCAAGGGCGGCGCGAGTCGGGGGAGGTGCGAGGGGAGGAGCTGGGCGTGGGATGGGGAGCGGTGTGAGGTTCCCCAGTGAGCTCTTCCCGGATGTTATGATACCTGCTTGGGATATTTTGACAGAACAAAACATATGTCATTCTAGAATCAGCCTGGAGTAAAGGACGTGAACAAATCTGGAAGTGTGGTTGCGTTCTTTAAGTTGTATTTCTTGAACGTCTACAGCTTCATATGGATTTTACTCAGGTTTCTAAAATACTCACTTCAGGATTCAGTAACTCACGGTCAAAAAGTTTTTCTCCGAGCTGTGATATTTAAAGAAAAAAAAATTAAAACATCGATTTTGTACTCAAAGCAATTTGTAATCTAGAACTTTTTGTATGAACTAGCTATCAGCTCTCAGAAAATACTCCCAAGTATTTTCATCGTTCAAGGCTGTTGAAAGAGAAGATGAACACCTTGCTGTCTTTTCCTGTCCTTATGTAGTGAAGTAATCTAACATTTTCCAACAAAATTTACTGGCTTGTGGTTTATGATCCATAAATGGTATTTGTTACGTTTTTATGATGCTATTTACAGGTCACTGTCCTGAGGGTAGTTCCAGCCCTCCCTCCCTTGGCCAGCTGCCCTGTGCAACCAGGTCCCTGTGCTATGTGGCTGTGCAAGGCATCTGATGCATTTGTTTTGAACAAGAAGAGTGACAATTGTGTGTTGAAACTCAGTACCGGTTCCCTTTGCTGTTCAGTATTTCACACTGTTTATTTTGAGCAACAGCGTTCTGATTGTTTCTGATTCAAAGGATATGTATATTGGGCCTTAATTCTTTTTTAATGGTGCGTTATCTCTGGGGAGCTGTGCAGGGCTGGGTAAGTCTGTTGACTAGAGTGTGGATAATATTTGCAGAGCCTCTGTGTTTTCAGTGCTCAGTCAGTGACAACTGAAGTAAACAACAAAAGCTGAGGAAATGCAAAAATACAGCCGTCATTGTGCACTTTTTAGTTTAGGGACCACATTGAAATGTGCAGTGACATGAAGAAAGCTCAGCCCAACTGGAGCTAAACATCCTTTAATTAACCTTTGCAGGTTGGAGGTGTTCTGAAAAGGGAGCCTCTTAGTTAAAAATTATTCAAGAAAGTCTCGGAGCATGGCAACCAGAAATGCCTGGAGGGTTCATAGAAACTATAAACACCTGTTAAAGGCACAAGTATATGAAACATTTTGTTTTAGACTAAAAGTGTCTGGTTAACAAACATCCTGAAGAGTCAGCCACCCAAATTCTTCCTCCAGAGAATCACAGATTCCTAGCTCCCAGGCTCTGAGATGTAATTGCAGTATGAGGAGATTTGGGAGAGCTGAAAAGTCACCATAGCAACCTCCTGGCAAAAATCTTCGCTCATCCAATGTAAAGCAAAATTTCTTTTTATCTGAATGGCCCTAGTGATCCTGACTGTGTTCCGTCTTCGCTCTCCGCTTCTCTTCATTTCATTGTACTCCTCAATCACAGTCTTTTCCTCCTCTGAGTTCTAAGGGTAGTCTTCTAAATCTTCTCATGAAAGTTTTGACTAGAATTGGATGCAGTATGCTGGTTATTTGATCAGGGTCCGCGTCTGAGTTAAAGAAGAGATGCCCTCTAGTGGCGTTCCAGACCCTTTGCAATCATCTCCAGTGAAGCTGATAAACAACTCGTGCTGAATAATTGCAAGCATTGAAGTAAACTGAAAACCACGGAAACAGATAAAAGAAGATGAAGGAAATGGAAATCATTGAAAAATCCTGTGCAGTCCCTGTTCAGAAGAAAGGCTCTCCATGCAAGAGTTGATGTGAATGATAGAAGCTATGCAGCATGGATTTGGTGAGACGCAGTGCATGCCATGCAATTTTCATGGATACGGGCTGCCCGTAAGAGAAGGAGACCAAGACCTGCTGGTTGAGACCGGTGGATGGCAGGAGGGTGCTCAGCTGTGGCTACTTAACTGTGAGAGGGTCTGTGCTGGTGCACAGGGAGAAGGCAAGGCAGGAGAGGAGCTCCTGAGATACAAAGGAGTTTGGCTAAGGGGTGCTCTCAGTTTTTTGAGGAAAAACTTGAAGTGTGGAGTGTTTAAATGGGGGTAACCAAGAGGAGGAGGAGACAGATTTGTGAGGAATAAGGTGATGATGGATGAGTAGGTTATGTAGGAGAGCAGAAGTGAGGGACACTTCTGTTCTAGTCTGGAGACTAGAGTGCCTGGAGGAGCAGGGTGCAGTGTTCAGCAGCCTTGGGAGGCCCAGGCTTTCTCCAGTTCCTCTTACATCCCTCTCAGATCCAGTAAGGGAAGTGAACTACTGGGAGCTGCTGCCAAAACATTTAAGATCACACTCCTGCAGGAGACAGCCACCATCCCTCTAGGGCCTATTTTGTCCCTCTGGAGCTAACTCACCATATTCAGGAGTTGAACTCTGGCTGGCCAAAATGACAGGCACGCAGGGCTGTCCTTCCCGGGGGCAACTCTCTCCTCACTCGTGAAATCTTTCTCAGCGACAAGCAACAGTTGGTATTTTTCGAACTTGGCAATGACTAATTAATATCTTGCAGGAGGGAAGAAAGATAACGGTGTTGGTCTCTACACTACAGTGTTGCGTACTACAAATAGAGGCTAGACGGCTGTTGTGGGGAATTTACAACTAGTGTTCTTTAGTGCTGTCACTTTTGAAACAGAAACGAGGGGAACTCTTCAGTTGTTTCTTTCTGATTTGTGTTTTTCAGTGCTCCATATTCTGGGCTTTGCTCTGGGCAAAACCTGTATAACCCTGTGACATACCACAGGCTGGGAGCATAATGATTTGTTTCTTAAATATTATTGCTAAAGTCAACAAATCATTTCTGGAGTAATAAAAGAGAAGGTTGGGAGTGGAGATTTGTTATCACAGCAGATTTTCCAGGACCTAAGAAATGTGATTTCAGAACAGAAATAACCTGCTCTTCATTTCCTTACCCACTGAAAATATGACAACGTCCCGTCTGATTTTCTCTTCATATCTCCTTCACTGGTCTTTTGGCATCTGACAGAAGAAACAGTGTAGAGCAAAAATCTGCCTGAATTTCTGTGCTACACAGGGAGGTGAGTTTTTGAGCAGAGCCTTTAAATAATGATGGTGGTTTTAGAAGAATGCATGTAAATATATTTAGTCCTATTTAGGTACCACAGGCTGGGAGCATAATGTTTTATTCCTTAAATGTTACTGCAAAAGTCAGCAAAAAATTGCTGGAGTAATAATGGAGAAAGGTGGGAGAAGAGATTTGTTGTCACATCAGTAAATGGAAAACTGGATGTCGTTTCCTAACATTGTACGTTTTGTGAAGCACCATTTTTAAAGGAAGTGGACAGAGTTATTAGCTCAGAGGTTTTTACAATTTTCTGATGTTCATTTTACTTATCTGAACACAAAGGGACAGCTTCCATTTTGCCAGTGGGCAGGGTGCTGTAACCCTTTGTGGGGAGCCCCGGGCAAGGGCTGTGTCTGATGTGAAGCCAGGTGACTCCACTGAACGGAGCTTGGCCGTCTTAGACCATCTGGGGATCTAGTTCATCCCTTACAGTCATTTTATGTAACTCACTAATAGGTGCGGATTCAATCCAGTGTGGTCCCAAACCAAGATTAAGTCCTTCCTTTGGTGCCTGGCGAAGTGAGTAGAGGAAGCAGAGCAGCGCAGGGGAGCTGCAGGGCACGGGGAGTGAGTCTGGGGCTCTCAGACATCGAGGCTGCCTGTCCACTCCATTGCTCTGGTTTAACTGTAGTAATTTTGGAAGTCAAACCCAAGTACAAAACAGAATAAAATCCTTCCAGTTTAGACTGGCATATTTGGATTTTAAGTGTTCGGTGTATGCTTATACCCTGGAACCAGCCCTTTCTCAATTATAAGTGTGTTCCCAGGGCCTAATTACACTCCTGAAAATTTGCTTGTAGACAGAGCCCAGGGGTGAGAACAAATACTTTTATTGGCTGTGCTGTCCATGAGCAGCTTTGTTTCTCCCTGTGGCCTTTGCCCTGTCTGCTGCTGTGTGGTTTACCATCCCACCAGAGTCTGTAGGATATAACTGCGGGTCAGCACACCCAGCTTAGAGGCATTGGCAGGGCTTTCTCTTCTTGTTTTCCCTATGTTTTTAGGAACTTCACCACTTTGTCAAAGCAGATTGGAAGTTGCTAACAGGTTTGCAGAGTTGCGACAGATGAAAAAAACACGCACAGGGTCGTTGTATAAACTTCATCTCTTTTAGAAACCAGCAGGATCCAGAGGGTTTGTGTAGCTGTGACCTTTACAGAGATTACTGATCTAGTGACTCAGCCCAGTCACAGGGAGGAAGGACTTCTGGGCTCCTATACTGTCAATGCCATTCCAGCAGATTGCAAGAGCAGTTCGAATTTCTCAGCCAAGTGAGTGGGAAGAGGGTGCTCACCAACATCTCTTTTTCAGAACATGCCTAGAAAATGAAGAGGTTCCTGTGTGGCCCTGAACAGCACTCTGCTGACAAGGTTCTTTTCATCTTGATGGCTGCTGCTCGTCTTTTTCTCCTGACAGGTACAGTAATCTCGCTCAGGATTCATCACACGGATGCCAGCAGGCTCTGGGCATCCCCCAGCCCAGAGAACGTCTGATGGTGTCCTGGTTTCTGCACACACAGTTTATCCCTACAGGAGCCCACTTTCCTCGTGTTTTGCCCCAGAGCAGCATTTGTTCTTGTTCTGGACCTTTCCCTTCAGCTGGTACTGGTGTCCCTGAAGCATGCCGGCCAGACACCCGCAAGTCTGGACATGACGCGTGCCCTCTCCTGGGATGCTGGTTCAGTCTGGGCTGCAGATGAGTCAGTACAAATGAGAAAATACATCAAAGAGTTAAATGTCAGGTTTTGGTTGCATCACAACCGTTGTCCACGTTTGGAGGTGAAAAGGCTCGTGGTTTTGTCGTTATTCACTTCTTTCCCTCCTGGGTGTCTTCCTGCATTTCTGTATATTTTTTTCTAGTTTTACTTAGGTCACTGTGAGATAAAAGCTGTGCAATTGCTCCATGGTGTCCTGGGAAAAGTGCAAAATTACCGACAGAACCGAGTTCTGCAGTAATAATTCAGGCCCCAAGTCAAACACAGTAAGCTGTGCATCATGAACTCAGCGTCCTTTCACTCCAGCATAAATCCCAGCAAAACAATGACTAGCTCTATGCCGGTTTTTGTATTTCTTTCTTTGACTTCTCCTCAAGAACGATGCAGGGCACAGAGGTAATTCATGCTTCTAAAATGCACCCTGTAGGACTGGGGTCACTTCCAGCACTCAGGGCTGTTGAGGAAAACTCAAACTCTTTCCAAAGAAAACCTTCATAATAAAAAGACTGAATTAACGTCTAGCTCCTGCCAAATCTATCAACTTTCTCTCAGCTTTGGACGAGAAAATCAGACACCCAAACTGATACTGGACCGTGTGGACCCTAGAGCTGAACTATGTATTGATTCCTATTTGACATGTCTTAAAGGCTTTCTTTTCTTTTGCAGAGTTAAGTTTGTCTTTTTACTGGTAGTGTGGGTGGTCTCAATTTAATTTCAAAGGCAGCAGAAATGAGAAATGGAATAAACTTTAAATTTTTTAAATAATAATGCAGGGAGGTACTCAAATGAGGACACAGGAAAGCTTTTTCTTTGGAAGTGACGCTTTATTTCCCTTCTTTATTACCTTTCCCAATGCTGTTTGCTTACAGAAATGCACCATCTGCATGGAGAATGCCTGGATTTACTGGGAAGAAATGACAAATACGTGTCCCTGGTCAACTTCAGTATCCCTCAGCTCTGTCAGTTCACGGTGTGCATTGACCTCAACCGGACTGCCAACATCAGCTTGTGGGCAGTGTTTTCCTAAGACATTGACACCACCTCCACAGACATAAATGACCTAGAACTTGGGCTCTTTGGAGAAAACAAGCACTTGAGACTTTATCTTTTTGGCACCAGATGAGATATTGAGATTGACCTGGCCCTTTTTGGGTGGTACACTGTATGCTGCTTGTGGGACAGCAGGAGGCAGCTGCTGCAGGTCTGCTGCAGTGGTGACCTCGTGCACAGCGAGGCCATTGGCAGCATGGAGTGCCTGAAGCCCAACGGCAGCCTCGTGCTGGGCCATCTGCACAAGAGGAGGGGTGGCTTTATTGGAAGGGTCAGCAACAGCTTCATTGGCAGCTTGTACTACTTCCAGCTGTGGGACTGTGTGCTGGGCCAGCAGGAGCTGCTGGACTGCACCATGGGCAATGCTATCAGCTGGAAGGAGGAGTTCTGGAACTTCAGCACCATCTGCCCCATAGGGGACCATCACGTGCGCTGCGGTGAGTCTGAGTTACTTCATCTTCCTGGGGCTTGTGAGTTCCTGGGGATCACACACAGAGTAAAAAATCCTCCGCTGCTTGGGATTGTCTCATGGCCCCCAGGTCACTGCTGCTGTGATTGATACTAGGAGTGGGCAGAGCTGTGGCCATGCCTATGACATTGCCTGTTCTCCCCACACAGGCTCCTCTTTACAGGGATACAGAGGTTGTGGATGAGGGAAAGCTGACAGGGGCAAGCTCTGCCGCTGAAATCCTCTGGAGGTGGCATCTGTTGGATGAACCTTCTAGTGGCTTATCCTACTGCTGGGGCACCGACCTGCTGCTGAGCTGGCCTGGCATTGAGCGAGTTAGACTGGACTCAGATACTTTCTTCTAAAATGTTTAAAAATATTTAATGTCGTTAGTTAGATGATAGACTCATAGAATCATGGAATTATTTGGGTTGCAAGGGACCTTAAAGATCATCCAGTTCTACCTGCTCCTGCCATGGGCAGGGACACCTTCCACTAGACCAGCTTGCTCCAAGCCATGTCCAACCTGGCCTTGATCACTTGCAGGGATGGGGCATCCACAAGTTCTCTGGACAACCTGGAATGATAGTAATCACTTTTCTGCAAGGCTCCTCTCTGTTGTGTGCCTCAGAAGGATGTTACTTCCTTGACAAGAAGTCTTACTGGTGTTTTGGGTTATCTTATCATCCAGCCCTGATACCTCTATGTCCTAGATGGTATTTAAATTATGCAGAGAACCGAGATTGACTAATTGACCGATTGACTGCCTGATTTACGTAAAACTAATGACACATTTAGGTGCTCCACAATAGCAGTGAATGTTTCTCTGCTGGTTGTCTGTAAGCTGATGGTTTCCCAGGGAAAGCAGAGTCACAGCATGAAGTAATCGGTCATTTTTGGTGTCCCCTTTGAGAATCCAAGGAGCGTGCCAAGAGATGGCGTGTCTCCATCACGTGTGGGACCCACTGACTTCACCTCAGTTCCCACTACTCTTCCCCATCTCCTGCTCTGGGTTTTATCAAGTCTGGGCCCAAGGCAATGAGATCATCACAAAATCTCTAACTGTCGATGAAACCTGAGCTCAGAGGGATTCCCCCTCCCTGGTGGCACCCTTCCTTGCTCTGCACCGAAGGACACAGGCATTAATAGCAATTGCTGTAAATTACAACCTTCCCATCTGTCTCCTGGCTGCCTGCCGCACTGTCTCTATCCAAACGCCCCTCGTCCTGCACTACCTGTTTCCAGAGGTATTTCCCCACTTGTGTCCCTGGCTGGTGGGACATGATCTGATGAGGAGGGAGGAGTCTCAGTTTCCCTTTTCTGATTAACACCTTTGCCCTTCGGCCCATTTGATCTGTGGGAAAGGTATGTGCTTGGCTCGGCAAGAAGTCGAGAAGAGCTTAGTCATGTTTGATGATGAAAATCTTAGCACCTCAGATCAAAGTCTCCACTCAGCGTTCCTGGACTTTAATTTTTCAAAGAGAAATAACCTGCATGAATTGGAGTATATTTTTAGTGAGGCAAAGAATGTGAGAGAGATGCTTTCAGTGGTCAAAGCATTCTTTCCTTCTAAAGCATTCCCCACGAACCAGGTGATTTCTTCTACTTAGGATTCTCCAGAGCAGCCTGAATCAGACATTCAGACAGTAAAATGTTGGCCCAAATCTTCAAAAGGTATCAGCAAGGAGAGACAGCAGCATGTGTCACAAATGATGAACTACACTGACAGGCACTGAGGCTACTCTTGCCTACGGAACCACTGGATCCACTTTATGATCCGCACTGGGAGGAGGGTTACTGGGGTCTGACATCTTCCCAAGAGCAGTAACTAAGATGACTGTTGTGAAATTACAGAGATGTTCTTAGAATTTAATCGTGTTTGAGGATCTATCATGTGTCAGATCTTAGCGAGACCTTTAGTACCACTACAAATATACTCTTTAATTAACTGGATTTAATGAGCCAGCTGTAGCACAGAGGCAGATTGGTGATACATGAGGCGGAGATAACAGTGAGCAGTGTAAACGCGCATTGACATTTATGTCCCATCTGTCAGGCAGGGGAAGCTGCACCTGGCTGTGGTTCATGTGGATTGTCCATATGACATCATGCATGTTCAGTCTGTGTGAGAAAATCTGAAGCAGGCATGTAAGAAGTTGTGCCAAAGCATTGCTATGTAATGAAATGTCATGGGGAAGTGCCGTGCCAATGCTGATGTCACATCTCAAATTGTTGCTTATGCCCTGTAACAATTTCTAGCTGCAAGGTTTGCCTCTTGTGTTTATAGGTGCTGTTTGTAGATGTTTTAAGTTAATGTTGTTTGGTTCTCTTTGACAGTAGACAGGTTATGCAATTGTGCTGGGAAGTTAGGCAGCCTGCTTTGTTTGGGAAATCTTACATCGCTTTTGGAAAGCCAGGGCTCATTTAGGCAAAGTGAGTGAAACTTCTCATTTGAATGTAGCCAGAAGCAGCCTCAAAAAGGTGTGTTGGCATTTTAGAAGTGCTGTAATTATTGTAGCAGTTGCATTGGCTTTGCTTGATGTAGCGGGAGTAAAATTATTGTTCAGCCTTCACTTTTTTCCCAGAGATCTTGAAGATGATCCTTTGCTTTTCCAGCTCAGCTGGGCCTTTACTAAAATTGTTGAAGTGAAAGTGTGTGTTCTCATCCTTTCACTGACTCAGTCTTCATCTCTTCCTCCCCCTACCTCACCCACGCACTGCTTTCTGGTTTTTTCCTTAATTTTAAATAATCTGGGAGAGGGATCAATATTCAATAACTGAAAATGACTGCTAATAATATAGAAATATATTTATTGCAGTTCTCTTATTGGTTAGTCTAATTTTTGCTGCTCTATTGGAAACCATACATATTTACAGGATGCCAAATAAACCATTTATTAAATTATTAGATCAAAATCCTTGAGTAGGACTTTAAAAAGTAAGTGGTACAGTAGTGTCATAGCTTCAGACCTCAGCTGTCATCACGCCTTAGTCCTCTTTATTATTAATTAAAGCAAATGACTTCACGGGATGCAGGTCTCCCGTCCCACACCTGCCTGCTGGTAATGTTTCTTGACATGTGAGAATAAACAGATTTTTTTTTCTTCTGGTGATAATGAGAGAGAAAGAAATAAATTAATATCTGTGAAGCTGTAACCATGCTTTCATTTGTCAGGAGATGGAAACAGAATTCCAAACTCTGACATCCCTGATCAGAATGGGTTTGAGCTTTGTTTGGCAATTTCTCTGTTTCTTTATTTCCCTGGCAGATTTTTCTGGTCCATCCTGCCTGACACTGGGTGCTATCGTACATCACCCCCGAGGCAATGCTTTTCGAAATATTACACCGATAACAACAGGAACAGAGTGGAGCTTGCAATCGCCCTGTGCAGCGATTGATAGATTCAATCCTACCTGGAGAGGATCTGCAGCACTGAAACACGCAAGGAGACGAGTTAAACCCCAGACGTTCTAATAGTTTGGAATGTGGCTTGATGGATCATATCCTAATATTGTGTCTATATTTCTGTAGGAAAGAAAAAAAAATTATTCCAGTGACAGGGCATGCCCAGCCCTTCTACATTCTCGTCTCACTCCCTCTATGGCAGCGGTTCTTAAAAAGGCTCATAAAGAGACACTCATTTTCCCTCAGTTTGAAACGAGGGACTCATTATTTGCAGCATCCCACTGAGGCTCACAGAGCCATCTCTGCAGCTTCACTCCATGGAAAGGCATACATGTTTTCACTGCAAATTTAAGCTGTGGAATTGAAGTTAGTGGAGATGCTGGAATATCTGCCTTTCTGCAGAGCTGGAGCCCAGGCCCTTTGTGTCCTCACTGTAGTACACTGTGAGGACGGGGAGTGCTTGGTGTGCACAGGTGCTGGAGGAAAAACCGCATCCTCTCAGTTCCGGATCCTTCTGTTTTCTTTTGAGGAGTCGGTTTCCTGTGTCTCTTTAACTTATTAGATACTTCTGTCTTCTTGTTTTCTGTGTATTCCTGAGTCTGTCAAACAGTGTTAGTGTTGACAGGAACTCTGTGGATGGAACATCCAGGTCTGTCATGCAGCTCGATGAGCTAAAGCCCGCAGATCTTTTTCCAAATAGAGTCAGCAAACACCCATCATGCCAGGTCATGTTTCTGACCTACTGCAGGCAATTGGTTTGAAATGGCGATGTGGCAGCTTGCTCCTGGACTCGCCGGTGTTTTGTTGGAAGAGTAAAGCAGAGTAGATTAGTTCTCTGATTTCCAAAGTTTACTGCTATCTCAGACGCAAAAGGCCTGAGTAAAGAGGAGAGATGTCCAAATGGAAATCTAAGATTCATCAAGCATGGGAAAAGCAGGCTTGCTATTTTTACAGCTTTCTGTGCGTCCTAGGAGCAACGGGAACTGTGCTCTATCAAAGCAGGTTGCTGGACAGTTTGATCTTTGGAACACCTGGTCCGTCTTTCTTGCTCCTCATCCTACTCCCTCTGGGTGTGTGGGAGCCTCCTGGCTCAGCTCTCCACCAGCCCTTAACACTCTGCCTCTGCTGAGGAGGCACAACCATTTCCTGGATCATGAGGTGACACCAAAACACCTCTGAGGATTATTCAGAGGCTGGAGGTCTGAGCTGAAGAATGGAGGTTCTGAGCTTAGTCTGCAAGAGCCAGACCTGGAGAGACAACTCAGAGCTGGGTTTCAGTCACTTTATTGTCCACTTGCTCCAGTCTGACTCTGTGCTGAGTTTGCCGTCCGTGGCTTAAAGCAAAAGGGAAAATCAATTCTGTGTCTAGGAAGTAGAAGCTTAGGTACTGTAGCATGCCTGCTCAGAAGGGGCTTTTGACTTCAGCTGTCCTTTGAACTTCACAAGACAATTTGAAGTCATTTAGGATAAAAATAGGGGACTTCAAGTTATTAACAGCCCCTGCTTCTGTTATTGCCACTGATTTGAGTGAGTCAGAGATGGACTGTTGTATTTCAAGTGTGGGTGAGTGTCCTTACCTTGAACTACAGTAGGGAAAACAATGTTTTATGTATGAAGCATGGTCTTATCCTGCTTCTTTCTGACCACACTCCTTATTCATAGACATTTGGCTTTGTATTCATATGATGTATTTATTTCTCTTAGTCAGAGCTGGAATGTCAAGTCTCTGACAGTCATGTCAGAGTGAGAAGTAAAAAGCACCAATTACCAGCCTCGCAAGGAAATGGTACTTCTGGGGCAAAATGTTGTGATCCCGCTTTTCTTTGAGCACCCAGGCCATTAATGTTACAGGGTGTTACACTTCCCCGCAACTTTCTGTTGAACATGTGTGCGTAAAAATTCGCAACACCAGAGGTTCATGTCCAAAAAAGAGACAGAGGAGTCCTGTAACTTCATTCAAATAAAGGGAGAGGCCATGGGGCATTTCCCCCGAGGTCTCTCAAATTGTTCGAGGACGGAGCCTCCTTTTAACACTGTTTTCCTGGCCACAACATCCTCTCTCTTTCCCCATTGGCTGAGATACTTGAGAGGCACGGACTTCCCCAATCACCTACTACATGATCCTCTTGATATGCAACATGCCCGCTCCCCCCTTTTGTATCTCTGTTCTTCTTTAAATTCAGGAATTTTACATGGCTTCGATTGTGCAACACTCCTTGTCAATCAGTACCATTCCTCTGAATTTTATGGTTCCTTTCTGTTACTGTCTTATCTATCAATCTCTGGTCTTACCTACAAGAAGGGTCACACAATCTATTTGTAAAGACACACTCATTCCTTTCACACATGACAAATATCATCCGTTTTCTCCCTGTCTGCCTGGTTATGCAGCAGATTGCATGCGAAATGCTAAAGTCATATCTGCTTTGACAAGGTGATTCACTTTGAGGAAAATTAGCTATGAATGAATGCCTGGAATTCTTTACTTTGAAAACAACAGGCAGGATGGTCAGCATTTTAAAATGGGAATCTTTATGCCAGAGACCATGAATATCAATTCTTTATCTTCTTTCTTTCTGTGTGTGCAGACATTCATTCCACCAAAAGCTTTCATCCAAATTTTGAGGTTCTCAGGCAACTACAGAAGATGTGTTTTGGTGTGAAATCTCACTTGTGTGCTGCTAAATGACCCTGCAATCTGTACTAACTTGAGCTCATCTTCACACACCCTGTGTGCTACAGAGCTATAAATGATGGAGAATGACTAACTCTGCTTAAAAATCCTTTTTCTCTATTACACAGATGGACTGGGCGGTTGGAATACATCAGGGTGTGAAATGGAATATACAGATATTAATTACACAATCTGTTTTTGTAACCATCTTACCCATTTTGGAGTCCTACTGGTAAGTACTCTGTGAATCACCTCCCAGAAAATCCCGTGGCGCTAAACAAAGTCATCACTAGTTTTGGAGAAGAGATGGGATATTCATATCTATACAAAGCTGTTAGATATCTTCCATTTTGCCAAAATCAGCAATAACAAAAAATCCAGTTATAATAATTTAGTGGTGTAAAGTCCTTTAAATGTCACTTGCTTCAAGGCAATTTTGTTTTACAGAGGTAGTTTGTACTTCTTTGCAGTGTAACTTAATCAACCTTGATGTGTTATTTATTGTGTTGGAAGTACTGTGTTAAATTTATTAACTACCAGCAGCAACTAATGACATTACATCTTTTTGAAAGTTTTGTCTATGCTCCATCAGAAAGTGAAGTTTAGTATAAATATGGGAAATGTCATTATCTATCACCTCTTATTTCTCAGTAATACAGAGGAAACTGCCTCTAAAAGCAAAATGTCAAAAGCTGGGATGACTGCCTGAGAATGGGTGGCAACAAAGTCAAAGAGACAGGCGAGTTCTAAGCAAACTAAGTAGATTAAGTTGTCTCTTCCCAGTAGGACACCGCACACAGGATGGGGTGAGGCCCCACCCTTGCCTTTGGATGATTCCCCTAGAGGTCAGCATGACCCTGCTCCAGAGGCAAAAGCCCTCCTGGGAGTAAAATTGTGGCTTTACAGAAAGGAATTGAGATGGTTTGGATTTCAGACACTTGCTCAAGTTTCCATTCAAAAAAGGAGAATTCAGTCTGATTTTCGGATCACACCTCTCACTGCCACTTTGGTAATCAGCACAGCTACAGGTATTCAACAGCATCGTCCATGGTACATCAGAGATGTAGGTTACTGGTCTGAGGTTCAAAGTTTCACGAAGCCGAAGAGAAGCTGTGTCAGGGAACAACAAAATCCTCTCAATATTCCTCCTGGCAGCAGCTGTGGAGAAGCAGGGCCCAGCTTCCTGTCTGATCTTGCAGTGGTGCTTTCTGGACAGGGAGGATCTACCACGCTCCAAGACATTTAGCAGGTTTGTGCCATTCCCAAGAATGGCAGCTGCCACTGAAACAAAGTGGAATAATTTTGGTAAGATCCTGGAATCCATGTTGAATTTGTGGTTTCTGAAGAACAGCTTTTCTAGCTTCACTTATTGCTGGGTACTTTAAATACTGCTGGTTAATTTACCATTTACTAGTTTGGATATTCTATGGGACTACACAATAAGAAACCCATAAAAATATTAATGGAAAACCTCCAAAAGTAGCAGTAAGCAGGACAGGAATTTCACAATGTGAAAATGTGGAAAGGAATTTTCTAAATCTGTCTTGGCAAACAACGGTGTTTCTTTATCTTATAACACAGGACTTGGCCCGGACAGAAATAGATGTCACACATGATCATATATTAACTCTGATAAGCTATGCAGGATGTGGTGCTTCTTCCCTTTTTTTGGGAATAACACTCATGACATACCTAACCCTTGAGTAAGTCTGATGCTTTTTCTTACACTGATTTTAGTGTTTTGGCAATAATGAATTTGCAGCAATTATCGGAATGTTTGCTAGTATTTGATGCTGTGATGTGTAAGAGGGAAGAATGAGAGCTGACAGTATAAATATTGATTTATTTTGATGTCTGACTGTTGGAAATTAGAGGGATTTGAACACTCATACTTCAATACAAGCACCTGTCTGGACTGTCCAGCAATTTTTATGTTCCTAAATTTCAAAAAATCATGGAATGATTTGGATTGGAAGGGATCTAAAAGGTCCTTTAGTTCCAATGCCCTGCCATGGGCGGGGACACTTTCTGCTAGACCACGTTGCTCCAAGCCCCGTCCAACCTGGCCTTGAACACTTCCAGGGATGGGGCAGCCACAGCTTCTCTGGGCAACCTGTGCCAGGGCCTCATCACCCTCATGGTAAAATGTCTGTAAAGAGTAAAAATTTCTGTCATTTCAAAAATTTGTCCCTGGGCATGGGTGAGATATTACGTCAAGAACCTGGAGTATTCCTGTGTATAGGCTGTACATTGGATGATGCAGTGATAACCTTGTGGACTTTCCCCTTCTTTTTAGGAAGGTACGGAGGGACAACCCCTCAAAAATCCTGCTCAACCTTTGTGCTGCGCTGCTGATGCTGAACATGGTCTTCCTCACCAATTCCTGGCTGACCTTGTTCAACCAGCCAGGCCTCTGCATCACCATGGCCATGCTCCTCCACTATTTCCTTCTTGCAGCATTCACATGGATGTGCCTGGAGTCTGTTCATTTTTATTTGGCACTGGTCAAAGTTATCAATGTTTATGTCCCAAAGTACATCCTAAAATGCTGCATTGCTGGCTGGGGTAAGTAAACAGATTTCCCCCCCACTTCTGTTCTTGTCAGCTTTTCTAAGATTGGGGCATATTTACAGAAGTTAGTGAAGACACCAAGCTAGCAGAAATGGGAGGCACACCCTGCACTATAAGGACGAATCTCTTCTTCCAGGCTGTTTGGCTTAAATTTCTCCTGTCCAGGGAGACATTAGCAGACAGTGCTTGTTGGTCCCTGCACAGTCATATGCAACTGAAACTGGGCGTAAGACACTGCTTTCCTACCCCTGTTCTATTTATGGGATGATTTATCATGGTACCTCACATCAGTGGGTGTGACTGGAGCAGTAATGCTGTCCACAGCCTTCATCCCTGTGTGGAGATGCTCAGAGGTGATTTTAACTCCTTCTTCAGGTCTTGTGTCCATTTCTGGCATTCTCTTCCTGATTCCCACTCAGAGAGTGGATTTGGCTGTCATTCACTGCTCTCCCAAGGACTTTCCTTGACAAGTATCAGAGACTTGTTTGGGAGAAACACACCGAAAAGAACTCAAATTCTGGTTCACCAGTTAGAAAAGGTGTTATCAGAAGCACTGACCTAGAGCAGAATTTTGGCTGTATTTTTTGGGTCACCATTAGATGCTGTTTTAGAGGGGCTTTTTTTGCTCTTGAACAGTGTGCAGCATATTATCATCCCTATCCTCAGACCTGATGTCCCACACAGTTGTTCTCAGGGGCAGCCATCCTTGATGGCGCTGTTGGCAGTTCTCTACAGAAAAGCCAGAACTGAAAAAAATATGGGAAATGTGTGGAAGGGAAGACTGATAAAGCACTGCCTGGGAAATGTCTGTCTCTATAAGCTCTTAAAACAAATTGCTGTGGTCTGCTTATCCTTCGACACTCAGCTTTTGTAATAATCAGTTGGTTTTATTTTACCAGATTGGATCCCTTCTGGAGATGTTTGAAGACTCACAAACATTTTGCAAACACAGATATTTGTATGCCTACTCATTTTTAATTTGCATAAATAAGGAGATTAAACCTACTATGCTACCCATCTAATTACACTTGCTTCAGAAGGAGCTTTGGGGGTGGAGTTTAATCTGAAGATGCACACGTCTGCTGTAATTACGTATCAGAGATCATCTGACATCTTTCCATATTCTAAAATTCTTCTTTTGAATCAAACTATTTATTTTTCTATTGCTTTCCACATTAGGAATACCAGCTATTGTAATTACTGTTGTGCTCATTATAAATAAAGACTTCTACGGCAATGGGTCACTCTCTGGGAGCCATCCTTACAGCAATTTGTAAGTATAATATTTTAAGCTTTTTGATGGTCACCAGAGCACCTGAAAAATACAAGAAATAACCAGAAATAACTCACTTTTGTCTCTTCTCCCCTATCTTTACCCTCTCCTTTTAGTGGTTCTGGTTCATAGGAACTTTTTGAATACATGGCTACTATATGGAGTAATTTTCACATAGGTGAGCTGGGCTTGAGGACAGGGAGGGATTCTGCCAGTCAACTCCACTTTTATTTTCTGCAAAGTTTCTTTCTTTGCATTAACCCAGTCTAATGGGATATTTGTATATGCTCCTGCATGTTCCGGGTTTCTGGTAAAATCTAAAGGCACAATAATTGCTCCAGTATTTCACACATTTCCTTCTGGTTTTGATTTTTTTAAAATGTCAATTCACATCACTGTCTCATCATAATTTCAAGTAGTTTTATTTAAATCATCTCAGCCTCCTCTCTCTTCTAGTGGGAAAACACTGCATTCTTTCACTCTTTTGTTAAAATGCCTTTATGGCAAAGAATGCTTCCATGTCTCCACCTCCTTCTTCTTTAGCACAATCTGATCACTTGTTGGTGAAGATTACCTGTAACATTTGAATTTTCTCTCATCAGAGAGGCAACACACACTCATGACACCTCCGAGGGAAAATTGTTCCCCATCTTTAACAAAACGACATAAAGAAAAAAAAAGAAGTAAAGTTCACTAATTTATTTCTAAGGAAAAGCTAACAAGTGGCATGCTATTATTTAGACCCCTAATTAAGTCGTATTTGACTTGGTTTTCCTAAGGCAGTGTGTCTTTGTGTTTATACATTATTAAGTTGTGAAACAATCATCAGGTTTATCTGAATTTGGCAGAAATATCAATGTCTTAAAGTTACTGAATTTCCATAACATCCATAAAAAAAGGTAAGTGCAGGGATTCTATTAATGTCCTCAGTGGGGGAAAATAATGGGTGCTAGGGAATGACCCTAACTAGGTGTTGGAGAACCATACAGAATACTTACTTTGGGAACCTGGCTTCCTGAGTTTCCCCCTCACGAAACTCCTTGTTGAATACACACCTCCCTTTCTTGCAGTTGCTGGATCCAGGACAACACGGTATTCTACATCTCCATTGTGGCCTATTTCTTCTTAATATTTTTGATGAATACAGCCATGTTCATCACTGTTCTCGTTCAAATCCACTCTGTGAAAACAAGGACACAAAAGACATCCAGATTCTGGAAGCGGGATGTTCTCCAAGACCTCAAAAGTGCTTTCAGCCTGATGCTTCTTTTGGGCTTAACTTGGGGCTTTGCCTTTTTTGCCTGGGGAGCAGTGAGGATATTTTTCTTGTATCTCTTCAGCATTTTTAACACCTTGCAAGGTAATTTCTGAATGGAGTAGTGCAATAAGCACAATGGTT
Source organism: Oreocharis arfaki (assembly GCA_013398015.1). Lineage (NCBI taxonomy): Eukaryota > Metazoa > Chordata > Aves > Passeriformes > Paramythiidae > Oreocharis > Oreocharis arfaki. Next base: position 969,926 of record VZRR01013246.1, on the reverse strand, counting down.
TAGGGATGTGAAATCGAAATAAATCTGTAATATCATGTAACTCAAGCATGGGCGAAAAGGGGAACTGATACAGCTTTTGTATTACAGGCTTTAGCTATTTTAAAACGAAAGTTCTGTTGCAGTGGGATGACACTGTTGTTTGGATAGTGTTGCTGTGATAGATAGGCTATTAAAGACATGAATTCATGCCTTGGAAACACAGGTCCCAATAAATGCACCTTTTCAGGAGCTGCCATGATCCTTTTCATCTGGGCATAAAAACGGCTGATAGAATCCACATCGACTTGCAGATTGTTCTTAAACCAAATCTGCAGAAAACTCTTCCTATCACCCTTTCATATGCACAAAGAAGTCAGTGCAATTCTGGGCCAACATGATTATAAAATCGTAGTATGGCTTGGGTTGGAAGGTACCTTAAAGATCCTTAGGCTGGCCCAGGGACCCTTTGCCCACACAGAACACACTGGTATCAGTGGCATGACAAAAGTTTAGAAAATAGGCAGCAGGCTGGAGAATACACATGAAAACCTGTGAATCTCTCCTTTCCTCTTTAGGGTTCTTTATTTTTGTGTTTCACTGCCTAATGAAGGATGAAGTAGTGAACCAGTGCAGAATATACTTCTGCTAGGGGAGATTTGATCTGAGTAATTATTCTGGTAAGCACTGAAGGGGTTTGTTTAGTTGACTCATAAATCTTTGCTACTGGTGTCACATTTGTTCTGCATTAAGAAATAAGGCTCCTCTCAACAGCCCTCCTGCATTGCATTGGATAATTGTTCTTTAATAAGTCTTCATCCTCTTGCATTAACTGCTTATATGATATGATGATGGGGTGACAGCATGCAGTAAAAACTGCAGATTTCCAAAACCGATTCCAGCTCTGTCTCTTAATTCTGTTCTCACATGCCATTCGGTGTTCCCTTATGTGAGCCATGTTTTTGGTGGCTTTCCAGTCTTCATAAAGCTGAGATTCTGAAATTTATGCAGAATATTGGGCGTACTAGTTGCTATTTTGTATGTGCAGGAGGTGGATTTGCTCAGCCTGGGAAGGAGAAGGGAGATGTCTTGCTGTCTTTGGCTATCTGAGGGGGAGTTACAGAAAAGAGATGGATTTTCAGAGCAGCACATCAAAAAAACAAGAGGCAATGGACACAAGCCACAATGATAGAAATTCACATTATTTATAAAGAAACATATTTTTTCACAATGTGGGTAGTTGAGTGTCAGTGGCCCAGAGAGACGGTGGGGGGAATCTCTCCCCTTGGAGAGTAAAAATTCAGCTAGACACATACCAGACCAACTTGATCGACTCTGGACAGGAGTTGGAGTGAAGACCTCCAAAGTTCCCTTCCAATCTAAATTATTCTAAGATTCTTCTATCTGCCATCTCAGCAAGAAGTAGCATGTGCCATGGCTTATTCTGGGCTACGCCAGTGATGTTGATTTTTTACAGAAATGTGGAAGAATTGAATGACTCTGTGTGTCTATCAAAATGAGTCGATGTTATGAATGGATATAACAAAGGAGAAGCTTAACCAGTTGGTTTTCAGGAAAGCAGACTAAAAATCCTGTATTAACATCTGTGTCTTGCACACAGTATCCTGTGCGCCCTGTGCTGCTGAGGAAGAGGCAGCTTTCCATTTGCAGAGGGGGAATTCAGCACAAGTGCTCTCTGTAGAACTCAGAGGGTTCTCCCTTGAGCAGGAGCCAGGTCAGTGTTGTATGACACAATAAAGATGAGGCTGCAATTCCTATCTTTTGTGTGACTCCTGCCTTCTTCTTTGTGACATTATCAAATTAGTATTACTAGATTGGGTCCTCAAGGAGAAATAGAAGACTGAATTGCTGGTATCCAGCCCCACCTGCACAAGTGTGATGGAGCTAATATAAAAATTAACATCAGGTATTGTGCACTGTGTGGCACAGAGACCCCAGGCCTCTGGGTAGGAATAAGGATGGCACAAGGATGGCACAGGAAGCAAGCATAGACCATTCCCCCCTCTGCTGTCTGGTAGCTTGAGATGTGGCACCTGTACAGAATTTTATTTCTGCACCTTCCACTCTCTGATTTCAGACTGCAGTGGGTCAGGTGCAACTGCTGGATCTACACCAAAGCATTTAAACCACAGATCACCATCCCAGGCTTTGCAGAGTCTACATTCTAATGGAACAAGTTCAACTTTCAATGCAGATTTCCTTCCCAGGACTTCTCCAGATACAGATTCTAATATTGGTAAGAAAAACTGCATGCACTGCATAGACTATAATAGATACATACTACAGTAAATTCCCTATGGTGACAGCCAAATCCTAACCAGTGGAAATAAATAGGAAACTTTTCACTGCTTTGTCTGTGCCAGGCTTCCATTTGGGGGTTAACATTACAGATGGCTTTTGCTGTACTAGGGAAAACAAGAAAGCTCTTAAAATCATGGGATGGCTCTTCTCCAAAAGGACAGGAACTCCCTGTGGTTAAGGAGCACCATAGTCTTGAGACAGACTATGGTGCTCTCTAACTGGAATTGCATTCCCGAAAGAGCAAGGATCTTGGGCATTACAGAAAGCTAAACAGGACATGCTGTGAGCCTTTTTAAACCAGGAGAATCCCAGCAGAAGGTTTTGCCTTCCAAGATGGAGAAATTGTTGCAGAGCCACATTCAGAAAAAGGAATAGCACCAAACATTCCTGGTTGTTTTTGGAAAAATGCTGATTTCTGTTATTTTCCCAAAGACATTAAAACTGCATAGGCAGGTTCTTTGTAAATACATTAAACCAAGTTATTATAATGGAAAAATGTTCCCAATTCTTTCCCATAGCTGAAGTCCATTACAGCCCTGGTGCTGTACCTCCAGAGGATGGTGAGACCAACCATCCTTGTTCACGAAGAATACTATCCATGGATACAGGGTTGCACTATCCACAGAAAGTAGGATTTTTACACTGATACTGAATTTGTTTTCCTCCGCTTATCTAATGATGGTTCTCTTTTGAGGCATGTAGAAACATAGTTCTAAAGAATTGCTTCTAATGTACAGTTATCACTCTGGACACAATTATAGAGCTAAAACATCCCATGACTCAACTTTAGGCTTCATTAGGAGTAGCAGTACTGATCACAAAAGAATTTCGTCCCACTGTGTTTCCAAGATTAGTCCTCATGTTAAACAGAGACTGGAAACATTCCTCATTTTGAGCCCGGTCCATAGTTCGTCCTCCTTTTTTTTCCCTTTCCACTGTCCTGATAGCCCTCTGTTTCCTTCTTCATCTGATACTTATCTCAGAATCTAATACCCGTAATATTGAGTTACAAGTGGTATTTTTGAGCCTCTTGGCTGACTGTCTCAGGCATGGATATCTATGATCCTCAATCAGTACCTTTTCTTACATTTCTGAAATGGACTTTGACCAACTTATGCATGAAGAAATTGGACTCAGATTTCCAAGATGTTCCTCTCAGTTGTGTTTTTATTTTCAGACGTGCTGTCACGTATGACTTGAACTTAGATCCCCAAACAGATGTAGATGCATGTTTAAATGTTTGAAAATGTTGCCCAGTACCTTCAAATGCAATGTGGAAACAATAAAAACTGAAATTCCCACCTTCAAGGGGTATCTATATGTAATATAGGTTTCTGATTATCTCTCCTGAAAAAACGCCGAAACGAAACCCAAACAGAACAATAGCAGATAAAGTCCTACTATCATTGGAGCTGGAAATAAGGAAGTTTTCCATTTATTGTTGCTTTGCTGTGAGTACAGCAGGATGTAAACTCTATTTCATAACATCAAAAGAGAGACATAACTTTCCTCTCCTGCTGAGGAGGGGCTTTCTATCAGCAATTCTATTTCAATTGGTAATTTGCCTGCTCAGCCGAATCCTAGTTTCTGTTTTGAATGCCGTTCTCTGTATCATTCAAGTAAAGATTTTAAAATTATTGTTAGTATAGTGGAACGCTAACCTGTACCCATGACAGAGGAGTAAAATAATATAATGGAGTGATATCTTAGAACTGGTATGTACGATACGAAATACAAAAGGTTCTTTCAGTCTGTGAATAACTCCCACATAGCAATTAGTGGAAAAAGATGAATATTTTAATGTAAAGTAGTTACAGCCAACCTACTTGAAATCAGACAGATCACCTTCAGTTCGTTGGCTTTATGGGAGAAATTTTGGCATTAAAACACGCAAACAAGTTCCACCTTGTACCCACTTGTTTCTAGCTTGAGATTGCTTTCAAGGGGAATGAAATTTAATATAAATGGCAGTTCATTATGTTGGACATGAACTATTGTATTTTTTATTTTTTCTTTAGTAAACTCTTTGTTCCACAATCTGCTGCTGAATACAGGTTTTCCCTGCTTTCCAATGTGAAGCACAACACACTGTGCTGTAGTGCTAAAGCTGTGCCTAACCCCCCCTGCACCCCTAGCCTGGCTGCTGCAAACCCCAGGGGGATCCTGAGAGACTAAGGAAGGTGGCTGTGTAGTTCTCTGGGAGAACTGGAGTTTTAGTCCTCCCCCAAGCCCCTTTGAGACCAGTTGTCTCCGCTACATCGATAAGACCAGGTGGGTGGACAGTCTGATGTGTCTCTATCACCCCGCTTTGACCCGCACTTTCTCCTTCATGCAGTAATTCTTTCTGCATCCACTTCAGAGGACAGAAAATAATAGGCTTACATTACAAATAGACGTTAGGTAACAATTTCTGTTTTTAGGGAATAAGACGTCTAGAGACCACATGAAATTGCCATCACTGCAGGTCTTAAAAAACACTCAGGGTGATGAGACAAATATCTGCCAGAATTGGTATAAATTGATTTTGCCTTAGGGCAAGTCCTCCCAAGTGTATTTTCTATTACTCTAATTTAGAATAAAAAGACAACAGAAGAGGGCAAAACACAAGAGCAACATAAGACTGGCCTTGTCTCCTGCACCCTGTAATTGTTTTTTTACATTCCTGATAAAAGCTGAAATGTACCTTGATTTTCTGGAGTTTTTGCTAAATGCCCTCATAAGGGATTAGGAATAACAAAGATTCAGGTAAAAGCTAGACAAGCAGCAAGAAAAGTGCTGGAATATGAAAGACTTCTCAGGCTGCCGAGAAATGTCTGGAAATGCCATTTCTTGAGCATATCCGTCAGCATGCTTCCCACTTTGGAGGTGTACCAGTGGGAAAAAGGGCAAGCTGCACAGAGTGGAGGTCTCCATACTTCCTACTGAGTTTTGGTGGTTTTTTTAAAGCAAAATCTGGAAGTTAACTTTTAAAAACCTGTCAAGTTGCTTATGTCAAATGCAAAGCGCTATTTGTTCTGGGAAGGCGGTTAGCCCACTTCCACTCTCTCTCTCATGCCTAATGGCTTTTCCAGCTAAACAGTGTATCATTTATGTTTCAAGCCTGGCATTGTGTAGGTTGTCAGCTGGAATGAAGGTGTGTAATTTTCCTTGGGCTGAAATAATATCTTCCGCACCAGCACTGTTGCATTTGCTCTTCTCCAACATATCTGCACTGACATTCTGTCACAGAACTGCGCATTGATGGTTTTCACAGGTAGAGGACACATACAAAGACAAATCTAATAAAATTTTCTATGCCCTCTCGTTTCACATCCTAATAATTTAAAATGATGGGAGCAGCTTCTACAGCTCTGGCAGGAGCGTGAGTGGTGTGTGACCAGCACAAGCGCATCCTCCTCCTCCCTGTTTGGATTCTATCAGTGGACTTCTACCCATGACAGGAGGCTGGAAGGAGATGATCTTAAGGTCCCTTTCAACCCAAACCACCCCATGACTCTGTGATTCAATGTGAGAGCTGCTTTGACTTCTAAGTTACTCTCAATTTACTCCTGGATTGCTTATTTTTAGTGATACACACACCAGGGAATGTGTGCTCTATTTTAAAGCGAAAAAAAGGATTTCAGAAGGTATATTTATCTATGAAGACAATTATTTGATGTCAGATCTCAGTGGGTTGTTAACAATAGGTTAGATGATACAAAAGAAACAAAAATGATAGTAAAATCACAGCAGCAGTAGTGGTAAATCGAACAAAACACTCCCCACTCCCACCTCACTATTTAGACTGGCACAAAACTCCACCACTCTTCATCCTAGCTAAGTCAGGGGATGCAGATCCGGTGTGTAGGCAGCTCACTCATGGCTTCCTGGAGACTTTTTAATTATCTTCATGGACAAGTAGCTAAAACTGCCTTCTAGTTCAGCATATGTACAGTGGTTTGGTAACCCTGGGATAGATAAATATTACATAGGATGACAGCTAAAGGTCAGTACGGCTTGTTTAGGCTTCGTCCTGACTCTGTGAATCTGCAGTAGTGGTTAGCAGTACACCCAAGATGTATAATGCTTTCTAAATTTAGCAGACAGTTATTATTGGGAGAATGAAAGATATGTCATTAGGGAAAATGATTTGAGATTAAAAATCAAAATACTGGAAAGATAATTGCCTATTGCGTAAGATGATTGTTGAGTCTTAAGGCACAATTCTCTGTGCTTTTAGGTATCAGAAAGTATTTAGCATGTAATGGCACTTTAATGGTTCCAAATGAAATGTATCTTGAAGAGTTTCAAGGATGCCCAAAAGACTTATCCTTGATCTATTACTTCATTGCCTGATTGCTGCTGTAACTAGAGAAGTGCAAGGATACGTTCCAGTGTTTATTTTTCTCTCTTTTCTAAGAAATGACACCAATACTTCACTGGCCATTCCCATACTGAAACTGGCTGAGGAAACTCCTGGAAAAGAGGGCTGGAAGGGATGCAAGAAGGGAAAAACAGGATAAAAGGTATGTGGAGCCATAGATTAATGATAGCATCTGAGATCCTGTTGCAGGCAAATTGCAGCACACTAACTCCGCTGAACAGTCTGGATTTGGGCATTGTAACAAAATCAGAAACTCTTTTCTTATATTTTAACCAAAAAGTTTCCCCATTTTGTGGCTGCATGCTGCAATGCTCCTCCAGACAGCTCCTCTGAACTGACCTTCCATCTCACTTTTGTAGCAGTGAGGGCTGGGATGGTACTATTTTTGCTTCTAGACATGCTGATAAGTCTTGTGGAATTTGAAAGTTTAATTGGGTAGCTCATCTTCAGTTTCAAAAAACAGGGACACTGTTCCAATTAAACATTGCTGCAGGATTTGGTGCCCTGAGTCTCAGTATCCACACAGCTCCCTCTGCCCTTGGTGTAAAATCCACTCCACACAGATAAGCCCTGAAATAAACCAATGTATTTTTCTCCTAAATAGGTAGTCTTTGGCAATAAATGGTTACACTCTTCTATGAATATGACACAGATGAGGAAATTGCCATTGAAGTGTACTAAAAAATATTTTCCATTTTCATAGCTCAGTAGTTGTTTAGTCTCCAGCTGCTGAGGAGACTGGGCAATGGTAAAAAAATCGAAATACAGGATAGAGAAGATGTTCCCACTTAGTGGTGAAAACCATCAGATTGACAGACACTGAAATCCAGCTCTTGTCATCACAAGTGAAGGAATCCAGTGTGGGCGGTGCCCTCTGCAACATTCCTCCCCTTTGCCTGAGACTTGTAGCTCTGAAATAGATGCCTGGCGAGATGGGGAGGTGACGTTCTCTCTGTTTCAGGAGGCACTCGATGTGGTGCATGGCAATGACTTACTCCCATTCTCCCAGTAGGACAGAGCAGAACAGAACACAGTCCTGAAGATGTCGGTAATCTGCTCTGAACATGGACTGCTCTCTCTGACACGGATGCTCACTCCAGCATGCATTCAGGCTTTTCCACTTAAGACTTGCCTGCCTGAAAACTAGAAAAGAGATTGAGAACGGTCACACAGCCATGAAATGGCTTTTTGTCCCCTCAATTTGACATTACTTGTCATGACATTGGCAACATCAGTTTAAAGAGAGGACACTAAAGCTCTAACACATTCTGACTTATGTAAGTCAGAAAAAAGGCAATTACACATACCCATCCCTGAGAATGTTGTCTCTAGAGCAGGGACTCCTCTTCTCAACACAAAGATGGCAAAGCCAGTTCAGAAAACACTAGGAAGAAAAATACATTTCAGAAGTTCTAGTTACAAATGCAAAGTCTGGTTTATAAGTTGGAGCTGTTAAAGGACTCCAGGTCAGGACTTCTTGATCAAGGAGCAAAAAGCTTTTCTTCATGTCGGAAAAAGATTACCTAAAAGGACGGCTACTGGGATTTGCTGAAAGGGAAAGATTTGCATTGATCTGGGCAGACTGCTAGACTTAAATCTGTTTTCCTCATCCTGGGAGGAGCAGAGGAATGTGCCTGTGGTGTCCCAGCAGCAGAGTCCCGCTTTGCACTAAAGAGTTTGGGCCCATGGAGAGCAAACAGGCTCATCTGTAGGAGAGATCCTAACCTAAGATCAGCCTTTTATAAGAGAAGATGCCACAGCAGAGCCTACCCAATTCAGAACTAGGATAGAGAAGCTGCTCAGAACCTCTCTACTGTTAACACCCGACAAACATAAACGTCAGTTCATTCAGTGGAGAGACAGAAGGATACATCAGCCAGCAATAAACAGATGGTGAAACTTCTAGGAGAGACAATCAAAGGGTGTAAAATGAGTTTGTGACATAAAAGAAGAATTAAGACAACTAAATAGTTCTATTCAGAAATTATACAAATACCAACTGAAAAAAAAGTGAGTTAAAATTATCCTAAGAACACCAAGCTGGCTAATATAGCTGCAGTTCAGTGTGTATCAGTTTTGTGCTCCTAGCACTTTAGCGACAAAGCATTCTGCTGTATTTGTATAAATAATGATCAATGCAGCATGACCAATGTACCTTGAAATAACAAAAATAAGCAACACAAAATAATTACTGTTTTGGAAAATAATTTTCTTTAATGTGAGTTAAGGTTTTGGCTGTTTTCTTCATATTTTGGCATGGTGCAGAGCAAATGGTTCTGAAAGATTTTTCTGAGTGGGTGACACTATGCAGCACACGGCAATGATTTAAGTCAGTAGTCACACTGCATTAAAACAGAAAATTTGCATTAAAAATGCCACTAAATTATATAATCCTGAGTATTTTATGCATACTTTTTTGCAGCATGGAGTTCAAAAGGAGCATTTATTTTCTGTGAAGCTGGAACTTGAAAAAATAGCCAGAATTACTCAAGTTGCTTTTCACACCAGGAGGAAAAGCTCTAAAATAATGCCTTAGAGTACTTTACAGTTTGGAATAACAATGCCATTCTCTTCCTTTTCAGCTGGATTTGAACGACAGAAAGCTATCAGAAACGGCTAAAATTCTACTATCGTAAACAAATTGCAGATGTGGTTTGCTGTCTGACCTTCAGATTTTCGTTGGGCCTAAACAATGTTATTTTGTGTGCTTTTTAAAAATAGGCTGATCCACTGAGACAGTACCTCAGGCTCCATAAAGAGAGAACCTGTGCAACCACCTAAAACCTCCAGTAATATAAGGACTGAAGAAAGCATTGTGAGAAATGATGAAACTTATTTCTGCCACATTCCCACAGGGAGGCAGAAAGATGGGGAACAAAGCAGTATCTCAGTGGAAAGAGAAAACCAAGTAGAATTTCATGCTGCTCTGAGCAGGGTCAGACATATGTACCGTGCCCTGTTAGAGAGAGAGAGAGAAGGGAAAATGTTTCTCTGTTTCCAGACTGGGGGGGTTCTAAAGCGTGAAGCATCAGAATGGCCATTCAGGTCCAAGTACATGAACTCAGGTCCAGTTCAGGATGAACAGCACATGAAGTACCAGGAGTAAAGAGAATTTTAAGCTTTTGCCACTTTCTGGAGTTGCTTGCATTTGTGACACATGTTGATGTCCTCAAGAGGCTTTAATATGGATCGAGAGGTCTGTCTGCTTTCCCTTCACACCTGAATCATCCCCCAAACCGACTGCTGGCAGCAACTCACAGCTCAAGAGTCCAGTCCTGTGGATTATGAGTTACACAGAGGGGTATCAGTTCAGGTCCTCCATCCTGACATACAAAATGCTCAAATGACAGAACTACTGAGCCTAAGAGTTCACATTGCCAGCCCGAATCTCTCAGACGGCCCTGGAAGCTCCGGGACTGTAAGAGTTGGTTGGGATCTCTGCTTCTGTCTGAGCTTTGGTGTATTAACCAAGCTCTGGTGTAGTTCAAGGCAAGCAACAATCTTCTTTCAGCTCAATTCCAGTTTCAGCTAAACATCTGATGCTTCATTCAGATGTCACCCTTAAGTACTCAGCACCTGGTGGAGTGCAATTAGTTCCCAATGTTTGGTGACACCCTGCTTCTGCCATACAGGAAAGTGAAACATTTTATGTAAGTATCCGACATCAGGCTGTCACAATCTGCTACAGTTACTGAACTCTGTATTAAATATAATGCATGGTACTACACCAGTGTGGGTGGACAACATAATCAGGATCCTCAAAGGTACCTAAATCTGTGAGCAACCTACATACTGTGCCTGCATGAAAGGACATATTCTGGTTGATGATGCCAAGAGCTTCTCTTCTAAAATCACTTTCAAAAAGCATAATTGGAATTTTTAACCCAGTCCCATGAAGAGTGACTCCTTCTCCCACCATGCCACAGTACAGATTTGATGTACAATCTACCACCTGGTCTTTCACCACCTGATATCTATGGCATGGTTTTATCGGAAAGGATTGGGATTGGGAGAGGAAAAATTAGGCTTTTCATGCATAGTATTAGAGAAGTTTTTTCTTGAGTAAATTAAACAAGCTTGATTTTGTGTATCTGGGTGTGTGCAGGTAAAGGGACTCTGCTATAAGGTTGCTTTTGTGATTTGATCAGGATACCTTCTCCACTCCAATGTCACAGCTCAAGAACAACCCGAAGGAAAAATGCTCTAGCATCTGATCTTAATTTTCAAGGCATAAGGCTTCAGTCCTTTGATCCCTTTTCCACTCCCACTCTTCAGAAATTAGATCTTGGCCTTCTTAATTTTAGGAGATTTAAATCAATGCACCACATTTCTTGTATGAGAAATTCTGTATTCTTAGTTTACAGAAAAGTTAATCAGGAGTTCATCAAAGTAAGATGATTTGAGCACATAATGAGATTATGTGAAATTTGGCTGTTGACTAATTTAAATATAAGAAAACCCACACTACTACTAACATGTCTGATTGAGAAACATCAGGAAAAGTTATTTTTCTCTCAGATTTGAATCATCTGTTGTACCATTAAAAGCCAATACATACATGGGTTTTTGCAAGATAATAGGCATCTATCTAGCAACTCTCTATAAACTTGTTCAAACTTCAGCATAAGTTGTGGTTTTGATGTCAGTGGGACTTTCAAGGGAAAAAACCCAAGTGTTACCAGGACTGTGGCCATAGTTTTTGATTTTTTATTGCCTTTTGGAAGGTCACTTCATTTCTGTGATAGAAAGACTAATCAGGGCATAGTCTATCTCTATAGCTTTTTCTGCAAATACTAACTATATTCTGATATATTTTATCAGCCATTAAGGTATACTGAAGAGTTTTGTGTTAAATTAGTATATTCTCTGCTTACCTGTACTATTAAGAAAAGTATTTCAGGTTTTCATTTTATTTCCATTTTAGAAAATTTTGAACAACAGTAACAAAGGTTTGCTACGTAATATACAAACTGTGACATTACAATTTTGATACAATATGATATTTACTTGCCAGACACGTCCAGGAAAAAACCCACCTCATCTCAGCTAATGTCTTTTAAGAAACTTCATTTCTCTTTTCCTCCTCCCTCTCTGTTCCACTAGCTGAAAAGCCAATAAAAGCATTCTCCTCCTCCTCAGTTCAGAACAAGATCTATGTGCATTTCTCCTAGGCATGTTTTGAGATCCAGAAGGAGATGAAAGTATTTAATGTGCAACAGGAATCTAAATTCCAGACGCAAACCTGTACCTTCCCATTAACCCTGCTGATATGCTGCAAGCTAAATATTAAACATATTTTATATCAATTAAAATCCAGCCTGGGGAGAAGAAACAGTTAAAGAAATGTCTCGATTATACTTGCAATCAGCTAATCAGACTTTGTGTGCATCTACGGATGGTACAGAACTGAAAGCAAGCTCTGATAATGAAACCACGAATGAAAAATGGACCGAAGACTCCTTTCCAGGATTAGAAATACTGTGCACAATTTACGTTACATATGCTGTGATCATTTCGGTGGGTCTCCTTGGAAATGCAATACTCATCAAAGTTTTTTTCAAGATTAAATCAATGCAGACGGTTCCCAACATCTTCATCACCAGCCTGGCATTCGGAGACCTGCTGCTTTTGTTAACGTGTGTACCTATAGATGCAACACGTTACATTGTGGATACCTGGCTCTTCGGAAGAATTGGGTGCAAGCTGCTGTCTTTTATCCAGTTAACATCAGTTGGAGTATCAGTATTTACCCTGACTGTTCTCAGTGCTGACAGGTGGGTCTCTGCAACTGATTTGCCAGGAGATGCTGCAGGTTTGAAGTTAGAAATGAATGAAATAGCAGATATTATCATTTTGCACAGTCTTAAAAGGCACATTGTAGACTAAAATATAGACTAAAAATCCCAAACTACCAGTCTCCCATGTAATCTAAAAATGTGTGTTAGTAAAACTGTAGCACTTTTTTAAAGGCAGTGAAGTGAGAAAAACTCTTTAACCCTTCTGACCTTTTATTAGTTTGAAGCAGAGTACAACGGTTAGTCTCAATTGCACAAAAAAAGGAAATGGCTTAAGTTGGGAAAAAGACAGTCTATTGGTGCTATCTAGTGGTACAGTGAAGTAGTCAAGGAAGATGAAAAATAAAACTGAATATGAGTGAAAATTCTTTGACTCATGCACCCATGGAGGCTTTAAAATCCTAGAACATAAAAGACTGACATGGGATAAAAAGCCAAAAAGAAAACATAGAATAGTCTGACGGACAAAGGAATGACTCTCATGATTTGATGGCCAATGTAATTTTCAGCTTGAAAAGTGCATTTTTTTTTTTCTTTTGTAGTTCTTCTCTTTTACAGAAATATTTTAGCTCAGGGGTCCTGAAATTAAATTCAGGTTGTAACAACAGCAGTGCTAGGAGAGATCAGTGTTCTGACTACTGTTAGGAAGTGCTGAATCTGTTTTCTGTGTACTTCTTTCTTGAATGAATAAAACTAAGATGAGGTTTCAGTTCAATCAGCAGGAGCAGGAACATCGAGGAGTAGGAAAACAAAAAATAAAATTTAGTATTAAGAGGGAAAAGATCTTCGTCTTGTCTGCCAACAATTGTGGATTGTCTGCAATAGCAAATTGTTCACGTGTCCAGAATTTTACCAATGGCATAGTTACTGTACTCTGAAATAATCAGCCAGCACAGGAATGGCCACATAGGGTCAGACCAAGGATCCATGTAGACCAATACCAGCCTCCAGCAGTGGTAGTATAAGGACAAGAAAAGACACATAGGAAGAATAAAATCCTCTATCCAATTACATTTTTAATCCTATGCCTTCAGATGACACTGAACAGATGTGGTTTTTGTCTGTTTAACAACCTCAAAGGATTTCTCTTCTGGATATTTGTTCAGCCTCTTCTTGAACTTGTTTAGCAATGACTTTCACTGCCTGTACCAAACAACTCCTTTTATTTCTGCACAGCACATGGCTTCATTTGATGGTGCTGGCTCTTGTGTCAGAAGAGACAGAGATCCCTATTTATGTCTCCAGGCTATTCATGTCATAATCCATCCTTAGGTTGTTTGTGTTTCTTTTAGTTAAGGTGTGCAGAGCAACACATGGTATTCAAAGGTTGCATGAATCAGGGGTACAGGTAATTGCACAATTGTCTCTTTTGCTCTCCATTATTTTCCTAATTCTACCGAACATTTTGCTTTTTTGTTGTTGTTTTGGTTTGGGTTTATTTTAGGGTTTTCTAACTACTGCTAAAGATAAAACTAATACTTACACTGAACTATCTATTGTAGCTCCAAGGTCTTGGTCCTGTATGACATCAATTCAGAATTCACCATGGCTAGATGGCCTTTAAAGATCTCTTCCAACCCCAAATCTTCTCTGATTCTATGGTTTAGACGCTTGCTTCTGTATTTAATTCTTCACGGTAGCTGTTACGTAAATACTCTGTGCTACATTCTCTCAGAGAACGACATTGTAAACTTAGAGAGAAAGCTCAGATAAGTCATGTGCTCAACGCCGACTGTTGTGTTCCAATATGCCTGAAGAGCCCAAAGTCAATAAAAATTGTATGTATTTGATATATAGCAAGCCAGCTTCCAGCTTTCTATTTAAGTTTGCCTAGAGGAGAAAAAAACCAAATCCTCAGCTTGTGCAAAATGGTACAACTAAGATGTCTTATCCCCTGGGTCCTTTTCCACCACCTTTCTTTTCATGCCAGCCTTGTGCCCCCCCGGAGGGGTTGCTTCTTTCTGCATTATCAAGACTCCCTGGTCCTTTAGGAGCAGGGTATATTGTTTCCTGGGCTTCATGTGCCTTCATGGAAGTAGGTCTTTTCCCATGCGCCACTTCCACACAGATTATCATACATCTATAGATTAATCCAGATTTTTCTTGTATGCCTGACTCAGTCCACATGCTGCAGAATCACAGGCATGAATCAACAGCAGTGCCCTCTCCTGTTTTATAAATATGAATTAATCTTGGAGCATTATTTTGAGTCAGATCCAGCTGTGGTCTTAGGAAGATGGAAGAAAGGAGGGGTGAACATGCTTGGTTTCATGTATTTATAAAATAACCTGTTTCATACCTTCATCAGTTTTGCATACTAATTCCCTCATTTATCTTTCAAGGCAGTGTCGTAAAATTAGGAGTGATGACTGCCCTTAGTGATTCCAATCCAAACTGTAGAAGTCATCTTTACATAGGAGGTTTTGATGGCAAGTCCTGCCTGCCAATCCATTAAAATACATGCTTGAAGTTAATTTTTACATTTCCATTTTAATTCCAAAGAGTTAGTGTCTGTTTTCATTTCCAAAAGAATTCCAGCACCCTTAGTTTAGCAAGAAGAGTAATGGCTTTAGCCTTAAGAATTTTGCAGTGTCAGTGCTCGCACTATTTCTATGTTTATTCTGACAGTGATGTCGGTCATTCTAGGTACAGAGCCATCGTTAAACCCTTGGAACTGCAGACTTCAGATGCACTCCTGAAGACCTGCTGTAAAGCTGGGGGTGTTTGGATTGTCTCCATGATATTTGCTATCCCAGAGGCTGTTTTTTCAGATTTGTATTCTTTCAGCGATCCTGAGAAAAATGTAACTTTTGAAGCGTGTGCCCCCTATCCTGTATCTGAGAAGATCCTGCAGGAAGCTCACTCTCTGGTTTGCTTCTTAGTGTTCTATATTGTGCCCTTAGCTGTCATTTCTGTCTACTACTTTCTTATTGCCAGAACTTTATATAAAAGTACATCCAACATGCCAGCAGAAGAACACGGTCATGCCCGTAAGCAGGTAAGCTCTGATCAAGTACTAAACTCTCCAATTTTCCGAAGTCTATCGTGCTGATTAAATCTGACTTCTTGAGTACAAAACCTGATAATGGAGTAAAAAGCTCGGCAAACTCAGCCCATACCAAACTTGAATCCAAACTCATCTGTGCATTTGGGCACATGCTCATGACTCATCACTTGTGCGTGTCCACATTTCCCTAAAGAAGGATGGGTCTGTCATGCTTTATCATGACCCTGTAAACTCAGGAGTTAAAACACCGAATTTTAAACACTGGGCCCTCATCCATGAGGGCCCTCATCCTCGTACATTAATTACTGTACTTTTAAATCCAAGTCTAGATCAGAGTGCCATATGATTTATAACGGAAAGGAAATGTGCTCTGCACTGGGAATATTTTGTTAAAAATTATGAAATAGATTTATTTTCCTGTTTAGTTCTTCTGGTTTGTGGTTTTTGTTTGTTTTTTTGTTTTCTTTTTACTTTTTGCTTTTTTGGTTACTCATGCATTTAGACTTTCACACTGCTTTGCAAATCAGCACCAACAACACAAACATTTTACTAATTGGTATTAATACCAGCTATGCATTAATTTCTTGTAGATTGAATCCCGCAAGAGAGTTGCAAAGACAGTGCTGGTGCTTGTGGCTCTGTTTGCCTTCTGCTGGCTGCCCAACCACATCCTCTACCTGTACCGCTCTTTCACATACCACAGGTCTGTTGATGCTTCCACCTTTCATCTGATAGCAACTATTTTTTCCCGCACCTTGGCCTTCAGCAATTCCTGCATCAATCCTTTTGCTCTTTATTGGCTGAGTAAAAGTTTCCGGCAACATTTTAAAAAGCAAGTCTCATGCTGCAAGGCAGCATTCCATGCAAAGCCTCGCAGTGCTCCCCAGAACAGCTCTCCTACCAGAGCCCTGTCGGTCACGGGCAGCATGCATGGCTCAGAAATCAGTGTTACACTGCTAACAGATTACAGCATCACGAAAGAAGAGGAAAGTGTTTAGTCCATGTGGGATGAAGAAGGCTAGAAACTGAGTCTTTGCAATCAAGTCACTTCTACTGGGATCCTGGAAAGAGGTACCATGGCTTGCCCTGTCTGTGAAAGTGTGTTCATCAGGAGTTTCTCATTTTTCAAAATATAGAACAAAGAAATCAAACTGTGTGGGGGAAGAAGCTGCAACAGCTGAACTTTTCAGCATAAGCTCAAAAGGATTGCTCATATTCCCAGGCATGAACACAGATTCCTAGCTGGAATTCCCGGACTGGAAAGCACAGGACTTAGCAGAGTTGGTGCAAGAATTGGCTGTAAGGATGGTTTTGTTCTTGGTGACTTGCTCTTTGAGTCATGCATGAGAGCTCCCTCTGACAACTACTTGCATCTACAGCAAGCAAAGCCACTTGGTCATAACACGATCAACCAGGCACATTTTTGATTCATGTATTTTCTTGTCCTAAATGTTAATAATTGGTAAACACATGAGAAAGAATGCTAAAATGAAGGAAGGCTAAGGTTTGTAGCACTGTGAAGTAAAAAAAAGAGAAAGCACTATGGGCCAGATCCACAGTAGCTGTTGCTCTGTCAGTGACTCAGAAATCCTTGGTAAGAGCTGACCGCTGTGTAGTGACATGGATGTTCCTAAGGAAGTCAAGGGAACCAGCAGGTGACCATCTCTCTGAGAAAGCTATAATCATCTTTAACCACACTTCTAAAATTCTTTGTGATATATGGGTAAAACATCTCGATAGTGCAGAGTTCTTTATTGTCACTGTAATTTAATATCAAGAAATTGGGGTGGATCTGTATCAAGAGTTCTAGTTGGGATTTACAGTGCACTTCTGAAGTACTCAGACATCCCTTCCTGCCTTACTTTATATCCTGAAGTGGTCTTGAGTGCACAACCTGGATTTCTCTCAGATGTGGAACTATGTCCAATCCACCGAACCAGACTAGAGCAAGTTTGAAGTGAAAAAATGTACAGCGTGGAGAGTCAGACTGACCCTTTACCTGCAGTGATCCACTCCTGCTGTAGTGTATGTCGTTGTATCTCAGTGGTCTGCACACATTCAAGCATACTGGGAGAGCTGGATTGTTCTATTATACTAATTTTCTATTCTTCAAGTTGTATGCCTTTTTAATATTAGGATAGGCTGTCTTAATGCCATAGTTCTTCTAATCTCAGATCCACTGATTTTATGACTGGGCTTGCTGAGACAAATCAGATCAGCTTGTCCATGCTCAGCAGCAATGCTGGCAGGGACTACCTTCCCATCAGGAAGTACAGGAGGCAAGTCTTCCTACCCCATGTTACAAAATAGTTGAGTGACACTTGTTTTTATGAATTTTGTGTTCCCTGAACCAAAATTTTGTTCTGTGGAAGCTGGTGATAGAAAACACAGTAGATTTTCCATTGTTTAAACTAAGGGACTTCTATTCCAAAAAAGAATTTGTGTGTTAAAGTATAGAACAGAAGTTGCAACATATGAATTAAAATTATTCTGTCAGTCACAGAAGCTTCAATTTTAACTAATCCTTGAAGGTATAGCCCCCCTTCAACTGCACAGAGCCTCTTAGCAACACATGGCTGGAAATCCATCCACTCTTGCACCATTATCTGAGTTGATCATAAGATGAGAAAATGTATTTACAGACTCTCTCTGTTGCCTGCTCTAATCAGAAAAATAAAACCGAACTATAAATCCCAGGGGCATTGCAATACAACCTCTGTTGTCATCATAAACCAGTTAATGATGGACCAGTTTAATCCCATCAGGCCTGGCCTTATTTTACTACAGTCCTTGTGCTACAAGCTGCAAGGCTACAAGCACGAATTTTCAAATGGATTCCTCCTTTTATTGTAATAATTGTATATCAGGATACGATCCTGATGAAATAAATGGAAATCCAACAGCACAGAAATACAATTTATGGCACAGCAGACTCTAGAGACCTTATTTTGCTCTCTTTGTCTCAATGTAACACACTGCCTGGTAGAGAGAAAATATAACAAACATGTTGCACTGCTATTTTCTTCTTCTCCCTTTCCTTCACGGAGCTGCAGGGTGAGACTGAAATACGTAAATTTGCTCACACACTTATGAACCTACATTTATCTTCCTGGATCTCACTGTAGGGAATTCTAAACAAAAGAAAAATCCACCAACATTACCGTTCCTTTCATCGTTCTTTATTCTATCTTAGTAACGCCTTTGGGAAGCAGATCTCCTACGTGTTTCTGGACTTCACAGTTTGTCTCTGTCAGAGACCAAATTTCCCACTGCAAAATCTTTGGCTACACCTCACAGTAGCCCTTAAAACCCAGTTTCCTAATTCATCATTTTTCTTCCTTTGCATGCAGCTACTTTTCGCTTGTGTAACTACTCCTCTAACTGGATTGTCTATCTACTGCTAATATATCCGGTTACAAAACTGATGGTTTTGCTATATTCTGCACATGTTCTGGTTAAAGACTGGCAATATTTCAAGCCACAATTTAATTATTCTGTGTACTTTATGCTTTGGTAATTCTGTACTTTCAAATCTTCAAGGCATGATGTGTTGGAGTGATATATGGGTCAACATATATTTTTATCTAACCAATCTGATATTATTAATTCCACCTGCTCCCCACAATATCATTATCCACAAAAAGTCTCCACATCACCATAACTGGATTTAGGGGAAAAGAGTTGTTTGCTTTGCGATCTTTTCTCGGTGTTCCAAAACCAGTTTCCTTCACCGCTGAGTAATACAAGTGTAATTCTGTAAGAGTGTGTGGGAATACCATCTATTTGCATAAATATTGAGTGTTATCTAGAAAATAAATGGGATGAATAACTAGGGGTTCACTATTTATATCCACAGTGTAAGAATAGGTAGAAAAAAAGGCACAAAATACTGAAAGGCAGACTCCCTCAAAGGTCGTGTCTATATGGAGTCATACTGAGAAAGTAAATACAATTTCTACTATGTACTTTTTTTTATAGTTTGTTTTGTGAATGAGATGTACATATTTCATGTTCACATTAGCAACAGTTTTAGTATGAGTATGTCACTATGAGTTGCTGGTTTAGTTAATCCCCCCCAAAATCCACAAAAATTAAGAAACCTTTGTCAAAGCACTGCTAAAGTGCAAATGACTGGGATATTAAAGTCAGTTAAGCAATTACAGCCATTTTAAAGCTCCTGCTCCTGTTCCCATAGAAACTGTTTTATTTTACATAGGCTGCCTGTTGACACTCCTGTGTTTCTGCTGAGAATACTACAATTAAAGAATAACCCAAAGCTACACACAGCTACAGCACTTACACATTTCAATTAGTGTTATTTTAAAAATGTAATATGGGCTTTAATTAGCGTTTAGTTGTTGGCTCTGCCAGAGACGGTCCCCTCAGTGCAAGGTGAACTGTGAGGTGGAATTTCTATGCATAGGACAGGATATGGGATTTTTAGTACATCTGTACTGGTTCTGCAATTTTTCCCACCATGAAAACTCCTCATCACTCTCAGTAATCTGTAACAGCTACAGGCTCCAGACCACTGAAAAGCTCAGAGAGGAGTGGCCTGTCTGTACTTAGTCACTAGTTACTGCCTTTATTTAACATAACAAAGCAGCTTAAGAAAAGAGTGTTTACCTAATTAAGGATTAGCTAGCAAATTGCTGGTTCCCCTCTTATAGGGAGCAAAACACTTCAGGAAAACCAATGTATCTGGATTTTTAGTAGGTGGTGCCTCTGGAACAACATTCAGGTGGTATCTTCAGACCATCAGTCAGCTCTGATGAGCCAAAATTGCCTTGTATCACACAGACACAGATACAGAACCATCATGTTTATGCCTCCTTTTAATATCTACTTCGAGACATTTTGCCAGGATTTAAAACACTGCTTCTCGACAGCTTGGACTGATCCAAGCTGTGGAACACTTGAGCTCTTGCCCCCTCCTCAGAAGATGTAGCTTGTAGCAGCAGTGCTTGTGCAGCCATGATCTGTATCACTTCAAGGGTGAGATTGAGAGGAAAGTTGCCTCGACTCCACAAAATGATGAGTTTCCAGCTAAGTCAGCTCCCTGGGCTGTTCACTGTGTCTTTACCAAGGAGGAGGGGAACAGGCTGCACCGCAGCAGCTGCCGTCACACATTCTATTATGTGAAGGAAGTGTGAGGGAACTCGAGGCAGTTTATCCTCATAACTACATCAAAGTGCGCAGAGCAGATTAACTGGGCATTAACCCTGCTGCACACAAGCACTTGCTCACTCACATTGAATTGAGAGTAAATTTGGATCTCCTGCTCCCCAGGACAGTGTCCCAGTGCCTCACTGTAGGCAGATGTGCACAGTAGGGAAAGCTGTACAGACCTCACTGCAATCACTCAGGTAATAAACATTTAAAACCCTGCAAAACTAAAACAAGCAGTTTAAGACTTAAATAGTATTTCTCTTACAAAGTTTAAAGCTATCATTATCTGATTTCCAAACATATACCCAATTCCAAATTTTATAAGCAAGCGCAGTTTATGTCAAGCCTCTCGTGCTTGTCTCCAAAATCCAATAACTGTTTGAAAGTGAAGACAAATGTCCCTCAGGCAGTAAGTCTGTAAGTGATCACAAAGCAATCTTTGGACAACTACTGTAATAGACCTGCCAAGAGAAAATTCTTGAAGCATCAAAGATGTCATCAACTAGGCTGGATGTTCTTTGTGCAACAGCCAAAGGTTACTAGAACTCTATATTTATATCCTTAGCAATTTTGTCTGACAGCCTGGTGCCCAGGCAGGGAGCTGATGTTTGTCTCTCCCTGCAGAGCATCATAATCACATATCTTTGATTTTATTATCATTCCAGTCTGTATATTTGCTCCTGGTATACTAATTTCCAGAAAACTTCTGTTTATAATTTTTATTTCTGAGTGGAAAGATCGTTTTGCATCTGGAAACCAACCATTGCCAGCTTTGCTGGGGCTGTTCAGCTCAATTTTCATTTATAACATGTACACTGATAAACGGGGTTTTATAGCTCTAGGTTACGGCTTTCAAAAGAAAACATGAATAGTGTGCTTTATCCTCTAAATAGAAATACTTTAAAATACATTGGCAATTAAAATTGTGTTTTGATGTAATGCTGTCTGGGCTACACTGTAAAAACGACTAGATGGCATGAGATGAAGGGCTTTTAAAAGAACTGATTTGAGAGAAAATTGTATTTAAAATATTTGAGTATCCACAGACAGAGTACTAATTGCAGCTTCATTAATGCAAAAGGAATTGAGTGTTTTGAAGCCAAGCTTCAGCCCACTAATACGGTGTACCAGCTCTTTCCTAAGGGAGCACAACCGCTGGATACCCTCAGCCAAGAGACCAAAGAGAAACAATGCGATCTCTTGACATTTAGAGTGCCATTTCAATCTCATTTATCTGTATTTGGTTCTATCTTTGCCGCTAGTAGGACATGAATACACTTCCAGTGCCAGTCGGTAGCCAACCCTACACAGCACCACTGATAGCAAGCCGCTTCACTGTCCAGTGTTGTCCTAGGCACAACAAGGAAAAGCATTGCAGCGGGAAGGACTTTCTGTGCCCCAAACTTTTATTTATCATGGAAGAAAAGCTGCAGTAGTCCCCATGCAAAGCCCACCAAGGTGCAGCTTCCCACCCAAAGCAGTCTACTGCGTCAGGGGCAGCTGCCCTTATGCAGAAGCCCCACCTGTGGTGAAACGGCGCTGCAGCCTAGGGGGAAGGGAAAAGAAAAAATAAAGGACAAGAGAAAAGAGGACACGGCCACTGTGGCGACCGCNAGGGCCCGCCCCCGCCCTCTCCAGGAAAGGCTCCCCTCCCTCCCGCCTTGCTCCCCATTGGCTCCGCCGCTCCCCGCGTGATCCACCAGCCGTCGTCTCATTGGCTACAGTGCGGGGGAAAGGGGCGGGGCGGGCGGGTGGGACAGCNGCTGGTGGGGTGTTTCCGGTGTTATGCGCGCGCCGGGACCTGGGACGGTCAAGGCGGCCACTTGTGGTGCGGGGTTGTCCGCGCGCGCTCCCGCCACCGAGAGGGGCGGGGCGGGTGTGCCTGCGACGGCGGAAGGAGCCCGGGTGCCCAGGCCCGGTGCGGGTGCCCAAGGCCCCGTGAACGGGCAGGATGAGCGGCAAGGACGGAAACGAGGAGTTCTACCGGCAGCTGCAGCTCCAGAAGCAGTACGAGGCCAAGCCAGCCGAGGGCGAAGGCGAGGGCGAGTCCGACCCCTTTACCTACGTGGACCCGGCGGACGGGGCTGCCTACGAGTGGGACCTGGAGAAGAAGGCCTGGTTCCCCAAGGTGGGTGCGAGAAAGTCCCGAGGAAGGGGGAGAAGGAGGAGCCGTTGATGCCGGATAATCTCGCTGTTACGGAGGTGTCCGCATTCAGCCACGTCGTGTCCGCTGCGAGGTCTCAGCAGCACCAAAACCAGTTCTTTTTACGGGCAAAACCGCGGTGTCGTGTCTGTTTTTGACCGGCTGCGCTGTTGTGAGGAGCTGTGCGTTGCCTATTAGCCTTGGCGGAGCATCTATAGAGTTGCTCGGGCCTAGGATGAAGTCACGGTTATATTTGTGAATGTTGATCGGAGGTGCCTGGGATGTGTTTCGGTCTCTGTCACAGTAGCTGTGGTGATCTCTTTGTGGGCAGTGTAGAAATGAATTAGTATGTTACGAGGTCGAGATGAAAATAAGAGTAGTATTACCCCTTTTTTATTATTATCTGAAACTTATGTCAAATAAGAGATATGTTGTTCCATCTACTTCAGTCTTAGAAGTGCACTTGAAAAATAAGTGTGTTTGTCTTAGTGGCACTCCAGAGCATGGAAAAATGTTACCGTTTCTAATTTTAAAAAAATTTATTAAATATTTTAAGTATAAAATATGATCTTGCTATAATAGCGTGGGGCTTCAAGGGAAGAATGAACATAGATTTAATATGTTGAGCCAATCTACTGATCTGCAAGCAAAATAGTAGTTTTGTTATCGTGTAGCAATGAATGAGGGCAGTTACTTAATTTCATATTAAGACATTTTATGGCATCTACTTGATGGATGTAATGTGCCAGTTCTAGCTTGTGACTGTGAATTCATTGCAATTCAGAGAATCTGAGTGAGAGTGAAGCCTGTAGTGCCAAGTTTGAATGTGTGTAAACCTAGGAAGGTGTCTGTGGAGCAGATGGCTTATGGACGGGTAAAAATGTAAAAAATACAGACTCACAAAGTGGAGCAGTGGAGAAATGAGTATTCCTGGCTCCCCGTGGAGTGCAATATCCACTATAGTAACTTATAAAAGGATTCTTCCTGTTTTGCTCCAATTTCTTCCTCTTCTTCTCACCTCTTTTTTGAAATGTGTCTCTTCTCAGTAGCATTTGTCTTTCCTAAGTGCTTTTCTTATCTCCTCTGTCTTGGAGAGGTGATAACATTAAGGGTTGGACAGGTTAAATAGGAGCAGCAAAGTTAATTAGTAAATATGATGTATAGTAGAAGTTGGTGACCTATCCATGACCCATAGTGCTGCACAAAGATTCTTTACCCAGCTGGATGTCGTAATGTTTTTCAGGTTAATTCTTTTGACTGATGATTATTAATAGAATGTTTTATCCAGATGAACTGAGGAGACGGTTGTAACCAGAAGCTGCACTTCTTTCTCCATGAGCAGTAATAAAATTCTTAATCTCTGTTTCTTGACAGAAATATTCTGACTGGTCTAAGTAATTGTTATCTGCAGACTGGGATTGCACTGCTGCTCTGCTTTGGGAATACAGTGTCTGCTGAACTTGCAGTAGAGCGTATTTCAAAGCACTGCATAAAGTGAATGATATTAATTGCCAGCATTCCCTGGAAAAATTTAGAGACAATCAAATATTTAATAGAAGCAATTGTAACCTCATTTATTATTTATTTTTCTTTCAATGGTACTGTATTGATGAATACTAACTTTAGTGCTTCATGGACATAGCACAAAAAACCACGTAGGATTCATCTGCTGCTTGCATCACTTGCTGTGAAAGTACAGATATTGGCTGTCATCTGCAAGCACGGGGTATCTGTTCTTCATTTGGTTAATCTATTCCTTTCCATATCAGTGGGACTGGCAGTTAATTACAAGCTCACATGTCCTGTAGTATTGTGTTTCTTTTCCTATAAGCTTAGTCACTCCAAACTGCATGACTGTGTGGGTGTGCAGGTAGCACCGATCTCTCTGTGATGTTCTCCACCAGAATTGGATTGAAGCCCCCAGCAACCAGTTCTGTGAGTGCTTGTTTCTTATGCAGTCATGGTATGACAGAAGTTCCAGTAAATCCTCTATACATGTATAGGCTCCTCTGTGCTTGCAAAAAAAACATTTTAAAGTGAAGTAGTGGTAATGGTTATATGGTAGGATGATAGCATGTTATGCAAAAAACATCTTTGTTACTGAGTGGCAAAATTTGATAGCCCATGGTAGGTAATTTGCTAAGAATAAATGGAGGTTTACACAGAATGCAGTTCCCCCGAAAGCTGAAAAATAATCCTGTTGGAGGAAGGTGGCTGGTTGTTGCAGCTAATCGCTAATTTACCAGTAGGTTCTCTGATGAAAATTAATAATGCTATTCACCATAAAGTATAGAAGCTTCTTAATTCTCTGGATCTCGTCAACCGTGACACTAAGGATTTGCTAAGATTGCTAATGTCAAATATAATGAACCTGATTAGAGCACAGTCTTCTTTTCTTCACTAAACGTGGTTGTACTTTTTCTTTCTCTTGACGTTGTGTTATGTCATACCTGTAAGAGCAGCCATATACATTCTTTATTGAGGTGTGTGGCAAATCTTGTTTAGCCTACGAGCTATTTTGTGCTAACCTTTAAAGTTATGAGGCTCCATGGCATCTTGCATTATTCCTGACAAGCCTGTTACTGTCAATTTTGCATTTCTGATTTTTCATAATGAAATTTTAGAGTTGAAACATCAAGCTTCAAATCACTATGGAAGATAAGAGATTACATTTTCGTCACTGGCACTTGAAATTGCTCCGTACAATAGCTTAATGGCATTAAGTTTTGTTCCCTTTTGAATACAGATGAAGCAAGTGCAGCACAGGTCAGAGTCAGATGAAATTTTCAATGGTCAAGGCTCAGTTTTGAGAAGAAGTATTTCAGATTGTGTAACTTGAGAAAATACTTCATAATGCAGGGATGGCAACAAAAACAGCTATGATGTCTCTCTCTGCATGTGATTGCTAGTGGCTGGAAGTACTGGATGTAATTTGTGGGGGTGTTTTTTGTTTTGTTTTGGTTTTTTTTTGACCTCTGAAACATAGGCATTGGCCAATCTTATATTTTATCCCAATATAGTCTCTCTCTGGAAAAGAGCAAACTAATTCTTTATCTATTAGTAGGATATAAAGTAAAGCCTGTTGCCTTGGGAGCAGTGTGTTAAGATACATCTCTGGTTAAGTGCAATATTTACTGCCTGTCAACACAAATATCTGTTGTCTCTGGAAATGATTCCATGAAAAGGCAGATGCCTGAAAATGTCAGTCATTCATCATCCATGGATAAGTTGTTGGGTTACCATCACTTTCTCTCTTCACTGTGGCCAGGAGCACTTGGTTTCTGTCCTTCATGCAGATCCAGTTCACATGGAAAGCAGAAAGCTTTGTTTGAAAATTGGCAGAATTTGTGAAATGTTTGTGTAAAAATTTCGTGTGCTGTATGGAGTTTGTGTCTTTGTCTAGTTCAGGTAATACCTGAACTGATTTTTCTTGTTGTGTGTATGGCTTTGCAAAGATCATATAAATAGTTTTAAAATATTATTTTCTGTGTTGCTAGATTAGAAAATGACCATCACCTAACTAAGGTTAAAATACAAACCTGAATTTATAGTTTTTTGAAATTTTATATTAACTTTCCTAATTTCTTTTCAGATAACAGAAGATTTCCTGGCAACCTATCATGCCAACTATGGCTTCCATGCAGATGAGACAGACACTTCATCTGCTTCTGGTACAGCCACTGAAAGTAAGCAATCAGTAAGTTCTAAGACATCGGGAACACAAACTTCAGCAAATGAGACAGGAGGAAAACAAACAGATCCAAAACAAAAATCGGAGAAAAGGAAGCTAGAACCGGGTAAGTGACAAAGCAGTTCCCTCTGTGTAGGCTGTGACCTGTATTGCACTGATGGAAAACTGGCAGTTGATTGTTGTTATCTGGTACAGCAAAGATAAGGTTGTGCTGGAAATTTCCAGAATGTTTCTAAAATTGTCTGGTTCTTCATAGGTATCCTCCTGAATCTGTATAGGGGGAAAAAAACCAAATTAAGGCATGTTCAGAGTTTCCCTGTGAGCAAGCAAAAATTCTTAAAAATCTGATGGAATATGAACGTGTATGCTCCCATGTTTAATATATATTACCGTAACTGAATTAATCTCTTGTGTTTAGGGTGGTTTCATGTTGAAGAAGACAGAAACACAAATGTGTATGTAACAGGTAAGTAATCGTGTTTATTTAACTACTTTGAGCTAAAGTTGGTAAGAGAGACTCATATATGTCTCTTAATATTATCTATTCAGTCTGTCACTTGCAAGCTACTTAATGTTATGTTCCTGACTGCATAATGTCTTTGTGGCCTTTAAATTGCAGATGTGGGAAAGAAATAGAAAGAATGTATTTCATGCTTTTATCTGTTATGTGGCGTATTCTGTGAGCTGTGTCAGCCAAGTCACTAATTTATTCTTTTATAAGAAAAATAATTTCTGCAGGCTTTTAAGGGATAGGATAATGACAAGTATACGATGAGATAGTGGATCAACTATACACATCACTTAATCTATAATATTCATTTGCTCTAATAATTATTAGGTAAGAAGGAGGAAACAGTAAAAAAAAGTTCGAAACAGAGTGAGAAAGTAACGTGAAAACTCAAATTAAATTATCCATGCGCTTATTATGGTGTTTCTCTACCTGTTTTGGATGGTGGGGTGCTATCTCTAGGTGCATATACTTAGGTACACTTGGTGGTTGCGAGCAGTCACCGGAGTGCACATACTTGCATTTTCAAAAATCTTCATGCAGGCCAAACTAGCATTGGGCATCCACATAATTTTCTCATCCGTTTTGGTTTTTTTCTTATCCTCAATTCAGAGTTCAGATCTTAAAATCTCTATACATTATTAGTTACTCTTTTTATTGAATTTGTGAATGGAGAAAACAGTTGTCTGTTTATAGGTTGTGTTCTTACGGGGATTTTTTTGTCTCTGATACCTAGAGGTGCAGTGGAACTTGAAGCTTGGGCAGGAGAATTACATTTGCAGAGGCCTTTGTGTCCACTGCAGTGTTGATGACATGTGTGACAATAAAGCGCTTGGTGTTCATGTTAGGGAGCACAGAGATGTTTCTGTGCATTACACCTAGTGTGCAGTACAAAGATTTTCAAAATACTGGTATAAAGTAATGCTTAGAAGGTAATGCCCAAGGGCAGTGGTTTCATGCAGTGTATGTAAAATGTTGTCCTTTATTTTGATATCTTTTGTTTAAAGAAACAGTATGGCAAGATTTGTTCTAAAGAGGTTTTTTTTAAAAATGGACCATACTCAAGCCTTCTGTTTGAATTTATTTTGCAGGTTTACCTCCAGATATTACGAAAGATGAATTTGTACAAGTCATGTCAAAATGTGGTATCATCATGCGAGATCCTCAGACAGAAGAACACAAGATCAAACTGTACAAAGATAAGGAAGGAAATCTTAAAGGAGATGGCCTCTGTTGTTATCTGAAGGTTAGTGGTGTACTGAAATGCAGTTTTCCTTCCCAATGAGGGCACATATGGCCACTATTTCAGAATCACATTTGGAAGATTCTTGAAAATCTAAAGCACAATTTGGAATGCAGGTGTCTGTTTTAAAGATTTACTCCAGAAATGCCCACTTACTTCATTTGTTTCCTCTTATCCAACCTAGCCCTCCGCCTGGAAATGGCTATAATACCTGCTGAACATGTTTCTACATGCTCCTGTCTTGGGTGCCAGAGATTATGGGCTGAAATGGGGGGCTCCTCACCTTGTACTTTGAAAATATGCCACCGTATAACCAAGAATATAAAAATAATGAGCCAGGAATGAACATACTGTAGTCCTGTGTTTAGGGGTTTTAGTTGAGAACTGATTTGGTTCAGAACTGTGCTTTCATTCTTTATTAAGCTATAGAAGTTTAGGCTGCAGTGCTGTTTCCTTATGTGTTTCACTTGTGAATCGTCTGGAAAGCTGGTGATTGCAAGTGCAGCCTGCTTTGGTTCTGCGAGAAGCACCAGGCAGTACTAAATCAAATGGTAGTAGTAGTTAAGGCTGTGGAGTGCACAAGCATAAATACAGTCTGCACTCTAAAGGACTTTTAGGAAAACATTAAAAATTACTTAAGGGTCTCAGCATCTGCTGTTCGTGGAAAAGTTATACTAGTTTTATAGGAAATCAGTCCCCTGAAATCTCTTTATTCTTGCTTTTAAGTTTATCAGCTTGCTTGGATATTGCAGTTTAGTGTCTGTGACATACATGAATGAAATATATGCAGTTGCTTTTGGAAGTATTAATCAGTTACAACAGGAGTGAAGAAATACTGTGTTTTGGTCAGGAAAGCATTGCCAGCTGTGTGTCAGAAGATGGCATTATGGTTTTCAGTGACAGGGATTTGATTCTTAGCACAATGTACTTAATGACATGTTATTGGAATACAGTTTGGCTTTGCCCGGTACTTTAAAGTTTGTGCTGTGTTTTATCTTCAAATAGAGAGAATCAGTCCAACTTGCTTTGAGGCTTCTGGATGAAGCAGAAATCCGAGGCTATAAATTGCATGTGGAAGTTGCAAAGTTCCAACTGAAGGGGGAGTATGATGCAAGCAAAAAAAAGAAGAAATGTAAAGACTACAAGAAGAAGTTGTCTCAACAGCAGAAGTTTGTATTTTTTATTTTGGTAGAATATTGCTTGAATTCTAAGTGCTATTAGTAAAGTAGTGCTTTCTTTCAAATGCAATGCTAAGTTATGCAAAAGTTAAAGTCTTCTGACAGTGCAATGGTTTAACTATTGCACATTTGAAGGGGACAAACTCCTAGATTAAGTGTTGATACAATGAACTTCTTTGTGATTCACACATTAAAATAATACATAGGGAGCAATGGTGCCTTTAGATGTAGAAGAAAATACTACAACTCTGAGAATATAAAAGACTCTCTTCCTCAGTGGATAAGAGCATGCAAGTCCTGTCACTTACTGCTGGAAGGTCACAACACTCTGGCTGTTCACATATATTTAGTGGCATACTGCAGTAGTTGCAAAGGTCAAGAAATGCTGGCTGCCACAGGAGCAAATACTAAAATATCTCTGTAAATTCCCCCAGACATCTCTCTCTGCTATAAAATATACTGGGTTTTGAGTTGTATCTTGATTCATTGCTTTTGTCACTTAAAAATTGTTTTTCTTCCTTTTGGAACCAAGAAGATGCAGATTAAAGAAGAAAAAAGTTTGAATATAAGACTTCTGATATTTTAATGAAAGCAACATTCCACTAAACATTGTAAATAGTAATGCAGAAATGTTTTCCCATAGTTAAAGGAAGCAAAGGCTATTTGAAATCTTATCAATTAAAGCCAGAAGTACCTTGAAATGTGTCTGTCCCAAAAATACACTGATACTTCTTTCTATAAGAAGTCTCCAGTGTGTAGGCAGGTGTATGAAAATTATGAAATTGCATTTGACAGCAATTTGTGTGAATAAAAGGACTGTGTTCCTTTTGAGTTGAAGAGCATAATTTACTTGTAAAGCAGCTCTCATTGGAAATCCAAATTTTCTTCAGCAAAAGTAGCAGGTACAAGAAGAAACTTAAGATTTCCCTCCCCAGTGTATGATCTTGAGATTTAAAAGTGTAAGTAAACATGTGGGGGTTTTTGTTATAGGATATGAAGTAGGCATTTCTATGAGAAGTTAAGATTTGTTGTGAGAAGGCAAAGTCCTAAACAGATATGCTGGGTTACATGACTAATTTGTGTTAGTGGCTTTACACTGGGGAACAAAATACATCTTGTAGTAATGCCTGTGTAAGAGTCAAGGTGTTTTTGCATGTTCTTTTAAATAAAAGCAGTTAAGTTTTACCAAGGGGGATAGTGGATCTCCTTTTTTACAGAATAGTTAGGAAAAAATGGTAAAACACTGACATTTTAGTTGTAATTAAAAAGAGCTGGTTCCTTTATCTGAGTTGATATTAGGAAAGAATTTATACTTCATAAATATTTTCTCAGTGGTTTAAAGAATACTTCACTTTGAAAAATTATTTATATTCCCTCTATGAGCCTTTAAGTACCTTAAAACCTCAAATTCTTTGTAGCAGTAGTAAACCTGGCTAATTACTGCATTTTTTAGAAGAATAACTTAAGTCTTTATGTCAAAATATATGTTAACATATTGCAAGATATGCCAAATTAATGACTTTTTTTCAACAAATACTTGTAGAAACTGAAGAGAGCCACAACAATATCTTCTTACTGTTGCTTCATTTCATTAGACAGCTGGATTGGAGGCCAGAGAAGAAAGATGGGGCGACTCGAATGCGGCATGAACGCATCATTATTATCAGGAATATGTTTCATCCCAAGGACTTTGAGGTAGAAGATGCAGTTTGCCTCTGTAGATTGTGCTGTTAAAAGTTAACATTGGGCTTTCTGCCATGCAAATTGTAGCAAAATTCTAAGCAGATGAAAATAAAATTAAACTTGCTGTTTGGGCAGGATGTTCTCCTGTGCCAAGCATCTGCTTTAAATTCATTCATCTCTCTCCAAAAGCAAGAAAAAATGTTGGTAAGAATGTATTTTTTAAATCAGGGTTTTTCAGTGTCTGAAAAACCAATATGTCTGACAATATTCTTTTCTGCAATCGAAAGAGCAGTAAACAACAGTAATTGTTAAAATGGAGAAATGAGCACAAAATAGCTTTATTAACAATTAGTATTTATTAAATTCAAATAAGAACTGTCTGCCAGCTCTCAGGTGGCTTTGAAAATGCAGCATAACAGCACTTAATTTATGAATTTCTAACAGATTGGCAGATGTGTACCACTGATTATGGAGCAAAAATCAAGCTGAGAGAAGTGAGTGCTTGCGTTTAATTAAAGCTGTGTAATTGCTTTGCAGGAAGACCCTTTAGTGCTAAATGAGATAAGAGAAGATCTGCGGACAGAGTGTGAAAAGTTTGGTCAAGTAAAGAAGGTTCTCATATTTGATGTAGGTATTTTTACATGTTTTGTTGGCAGAATTGATGTAGTGTGCAGAGGTGCAAAACATTAGGCTACTTTTAATCTGAGTGGAGCATTTATTTGGGTGTGTTTACTTCATGGAAACTTGACTTAATCTTTCAGTACTTTAAAACTTTTAGAACTTTATGTCTAAGCACCTGTCTACTTCAGCCTATGTGAAGGCAAACTAACTCTTCCCAGCAGCTTGGATATGTGTCACAAGTTTGAAAGTGTATGAATACGTTATTAGTAGCTAAGGTAGCTGAAATATTTTTTGTTTTCTGTGTTCAAAAGTTGTGTTCTGTGTTGCCAGTAGAGCAACATATGGAAACTTGAAAACTGAACTTTTCAAACACAATTGTGTATGATCAGAATGGAGCTATATCCTGATTGATTTTATAAGGCAATCTAAAGGGTATTGGAATAAATTAATTAGTGAGAATATTATTAAATGCAAGTTGCCTGTCCTTACAGAGGCACCCTGATGGCGTCGCTTCTGTGTCATTTAAAGAAGCAACAGAAGCTGATCTGTGCAAGCTGACTCTAAATGGAAGGTGGTTTGGTGGCCGTCAGCTCAGTGCTGAAACGTGGGATGGCATAACAGATTATCAGGTAGCCTTTCATGGTTCTGTTTTATCAAATATGTCTTCTAAACAGTAAATCTGCTTGAAATCTAGGAGCGATTCCTGTCCCCATACCCTTCCCCTGCCCATCCCTGCATTATCTTGCTGCTCTTCAAAAAGCTGTAGAATCTCTCCAAAAATCATTCTCAGTTACACAATTTAGCAAAAAATTAGAGGACCGTTTGAGTACTGAAAGTGTCAACTTAAAGTATTAGCCACTGGATGTATAGATCGTTAGTTAGTCAGCATTGAGATATTTCTGTAATAGAAATATTTGTTTAATTTCATCTGTGTAAATACTCATTTTGACAAGTGTGAGTCTGTAATGATGTGTATAAACACTTCTTTAACAGGTGGAGGAGACTGCAAGGGAAAGGGAAGAAAGGCTCAAGGTGTGGGAGTCATTTTTAGGGGATCCTGATGCAAAGGAGCAACAAACTACATCTGATTCAGATTCCGCGTCAAGTAGTGTTAAACTGCCCGAAGGGAAGCAACCTCCAGAGGCTAATGACACGCTTAATGAAGATGCAAATGATGAAGCTCGTAAGAGGGAGAATAATGGTGAGGATGTTAATGAAGATGGAGCTCCATCCACAGACAGCAGCCTTGCGGGCAGTGATGGTGAAGCTGAAACATAACACCTTTAATACTTTATGAAAGCATGATTTTTAGGGTGATGTTTGAGTGTATCCCATTCTTCAGGGTGACTGCAGACAATATTCCTACGAATATAGGCATATTAGAATGTCATCAACTGCGTGCTTTGAAGTTTTCATTAAAAGCAGTATTTAATGAGGTTCTTAAAGTTTGTATTAATTGGCTATTCAGGTAAAGTAACTCAAGTTGCCAAGAACACAGTAAAACTCATCAGGCTTGTTTTGTTCTAACTATGCTTGTCAGTGTTTCATCATGTGAGTATGAAATATGTTCCAACCCTTACGTTTATGTAACTATATGTAGCTTAAGTAATGCAAAGCTTTTACAAGATTTGTGGATTGTACTGTTTATTTTCCTGTACCCCTTGGAACTCAGTATTTTGGTAATTTGTGTTCTGATATGTTGGATCATTTTATGGGACAGGTGCTGTGATACATATAGGGTGAATGCACTGGATATGTTGCTATGTATTAGGTGGCAGATGATGAGTAGTATCAGGTCACAAGCTTAAAGGAAGTGGCTGACCGCGTTGCCATAGCAACCCTAAGGCAAACTTAATGAAGACAGGTTATTAAATCACAGCATTCAGAAAGTTATTTTTTTCCTTCCCCTGTTTAGATCTTCTGTTGATGTTGGATAGAGGCTGGAATTATGTCAAGGAGACTAGAAATGCATGAGCACACGTATTCTAGGCCATAATAAGATTGGTCTTAAACTCTCATGGTCTGTATGCAGTGGATATCAAAATATGCTTTTGATTTTTGTGGTGGCTTTATTAGTTCTTGCTTTTATATTAGAGTAAGGGTTTTTGTTTAACTTTGTTAGCATGATGAATGTGAGTTCTCATCAGCATTTTAGTTTAGCTCTGTGTGCTCTTCACAGTGGAGAGGAACTTCCATGTTTCGTAAGATTCAAATGCTTTTGGCAGCTCAGACAACAGTTTATTGTGCAAAAGTTAGAATACTTTAACATATGCTTTCAAATAATGCTCTTATATGGAAAAAGCAAGTGCTAGTCCTCTTCAAAATATTTCCAAAGCTAGGACTTAGGAGATATTCTAACTTTAGATATCTTAATAAGTGGCAGGCTTTCAAAAATAACTGAGGGGACCTGTTTTGGGCATAGTCATTCTTAATTTAGAATTCCATTATTTTGATAAGTAAGGATAGAAGAACATGGGTTTAGGCACTAAAAAATTAAGAATTCATAGCATGATGTTCATGTGGATAGTTACTAGTACACATTTGCAAGGAGGATCTTTTGAATTTTTTTGATTCATGTTGGATTGCAAGAAACTATAGTTGCCAATTCCTGTATTTCCATCATGAGGTAATCAGAATGCTGAGCAAATGTTATTTTTGAACCTTGTGGTCTGAGATTACCATACAGGTTTTTTTCCTGAAGTCTATATGGTTCTCTAAGTTTATTTTTTTGGGGTTTTTTTAATATATAGTCAATATGTGTGGGCGATTATGCCAACCAAAGCATCTATAAATTACATCTTTTTGCAATAAAAATAGCTGTTTTATTTGAATTCAGGGGTTAAAAGTCTGGGGGCTCATAATACGCTGATATGACAAATTTCCCATTTTGAGTTGCATTATAAGGAAGAGATGTAGCTCTTGCCAGCTAAAAAACATCCATTTTCTCATCCTTGTGTGGACTGTGTGTTTCAGCAAAGCAGGTGTTTGAAGAATTCAGGGAATCTGGAGTACTGCCTGGTTAGTAGCTGCATGTAGTGGTATATTCAGATACATTTCTGGGTTGTGTTGGTTCTGCCTTAGTTATTTTTATTGGTAATAAGCACCACAGACCTTTGAGAGCTGGAAGTGTTTGCGTATGAGGAGTGTAATTTAGTGTGGTGAGTATTTCTTTCAGTGCTCCTTTTTTTCTTCCAGCTTCTAGACTCCAGGCTTTAGATCTTGTNTTTTTTTTTTTTTTTTCCTGAGGGAGCCCAGTTGTGTGACACTACAAAGTTAAATCGCCTGTTTTACAGTAGAATTACAACTGATATAGGGAAACTTGTGGACAAATATATAAGACTTGTAAAGTTCTATGAAGCCTTATCATGGTATCAGATATGGAAAACAAGGTTAGTGTTAGCGTTTGAAATAAGACTTTGAAAAATAAGGAATTGTTGTATGTGCAGTAAACCTTCCTCTCTCCAATTGATGTGCAAATTTGACTGGCTTGCTGCAGAAGTCCAACCTGATCTTAGTCCTTTTACCTTCTTCTTTAGACTTCACACTAAAATAGAGCACCAGCGAAGACGGAGACCAAATGCTTTACTGGCTTTCCTATTAACTAGGATTCTCAAAAAATAAAAGCTCTTTTTCCATGGAAATACATTGTTCTCAAGTGTGGCATTATACTCAAACTCATATTTTCCTTTTGTCTACCTCTGGTTTCCCTAGTAAAATGTAAAAATATATTTTTATAAACTATTCACTGAGTTATTGAGGCATTTAGTAGTCCAAGGAGAGATTAATGCAGCTGTGACTCTTTTCTGCAGATTTTCATTGAAACCAAATTCTTTAGATGTTTTCCTTTTAGAAATTATTTTTGAAGTTATTTTGAATTTATGAAATTTTTATAAATCAATTTGAACAGAAATAAAAATTCATGGAAGTTAAAATTGCTGTTTTGAAGTATGATTATGAAATTGCTATAGTACGGAGCAGTAATGTGTACTAACAAATTTTAACAAATCTGAACTAGCTGAGTTGCTTTTTAAACATGCTTATTTTTCTTCCTGATCAGTACCATACAGAAATTGGTAAGAAATTAAAACCCTAAAGGAATTTTCACTTTATTTGTTCTTTAATTAAAAGTGTTTTCTAATTACTTCTCTTGCTCATTAGAAGTGACAAAAACAGCCTTCTTGGTCAGTTTCTAAGGTGTTTTTAGGTCCCATTCCAGTGTTCCAGTATACTGCATGTTGCTCCATCCCTCTCCTTTTGGTGAGAGGTTCATTTTAAGAGAATCTGTCTCCTTTACTCTGTATATGATGAAAACAGTAACTAGCAGCAGGCAGGAACAATTTGTGCATAATTAGTTTTGCTCAGTTTTGAACTAGAGAAATAGTTATTTCTACCAATTCTCAGTGTAACAAAATGGATGTGAAGCCACTTAAATACAACAGAGTATTAACTGATCCTTCAGCATAATTTGGCAGAATCACTTTCTGAACCATCCAAAGTCATTGCTTAGCTTCAGGATAAATTGGTAGTTTGCTTTAGAATCAAATGCTGTTCAGTGGTTTGCTGAGAAGGAATTTTTATGGAGTTACAGGTATTTACCAGAAACCTGTGGTTTGAGGAACATGGCCAAGGTAGGCACCTGGAAACAAAAAGCCTCAAAATAGAAGGCTTTCTAGAAGGTTTTCGCTTTTTTTGCAGGTTCTTGAATGTTCATATGTAGGTGTAAAGAGAGAATTAGTTTCATTTTGCATCAAAATGTTTATCTGTTTCTCCTGCTGACTTTTAAAAATTTTTTTAATTGAATTTCAGTCCCTTATACAGCTTCAGTTTTGTATAAGGATTGCAATTCACTTAAAATCTTTAGTGTCTTAAATGCAGTGCATTTTAGCTAAAACGTGTCCTAGACATTATTCAGTTAAGGTTAACCTATTAACAATTACAAATAATTAGTTTAATTAGCTTAATTTACCTAAGAAAACTTGAAGGTGTTGGATGCTTCATAGAAACCCAAACTTGCCTTTCATCAATATTCATACCCCGAATTCTTGAACCTAACTTAAACCAAACCAAATTTGGGAAAAAAAATAAAAAAAACTTTCCTATAGGTTTTAATTGGATTTAAAATTCTTATTTTTATTTCTACATTTGAGGAAACATGCTGCAGTATGGTAAATGAATTCTGTGAGTTGTGTATTTGTGTTGATTTGACTTGTGTGTATTTTAGTGCTCATTATAGCTTGACATCTTACTGTCAGGATACTCTGAAAGTTCTGTGAAATATTTATAGACTTATGAAACCTTTTGCAGCAAACTGGTTTTTTGCTCATTCTGTAATATGAAAGTATATTGTTAGATTAGGCTTTTCAGTAAGTAGACTTGGAATTTTTTCTGACAGGTGATTTTTTTTTCAATAAATTAACCATTTTCATTTATCCTTTAGAAAAACGACATTAAAAAGCAAATGGTATTTGAATAATATCTAGACTTGTGACAGCATCTGAGAATACCCTTCGTTTGTCTTCAATTTGTTTCTTAAAGGGGTTGTGTTTTATACTACCTTTTTAATAAACAAACTCATGAACAGAACAAGTCGTTGCTGATTAGTTTTAAGATAACATATTTGTCTTTTTTCCCTCAGTAAAAGATACCATAGCATTTGGTGCACAGGGACTTCAGTTTATAAAGCACATGTGTTAACATGCCAGAGCTTCCAGCTGGACCCAGTAGACACGTTGTTGGAACTGTAAGTGGGATATGGTATTTGTTCTCTGTTTATGGGTTTGGTCTCAGCCTTCTTCCTGGCTTGGGATGTTAGTGGACCTGCATGGAGAGAAAAGGAGCAGGAGGAATCACTGCAGACCTTGTAGTTAAAATTGAGATTGTGAAGGTGTTTTTAATAAGGACAAGTAGAATTTAAATTTTTGTTCTCAAAGGTTTTTAAAATTTTTTTTTCTTCAAAGCTTTGACATTTTGAATGCTTCAAAAGCACTGGAAATCAGTCATTCAATTCCTGTACTGAAGAATAGGGATTATAATCCCATTTTACCCTGTAGTAATTTCTAGGAGCTTTAAACTGATGCCATCTTAACCTGAGGAGAGCTTTAACTTCCAGCATGAGAGGGAGATCTCAGATAAGGTCTTGAAAAGATTTAGCAGAGGAAATCTCTGCCATATGAGACAGTTTAGAAAAGGGGGTCAGAGAGCGATGGAGATGTTGAGGGCTCTTGCCCTGCTGGTGGACTGGAATCCAGTCTGTCTCAATGAAAATGTGTTTATGCAAACAATGCGTCAATAGAAGACTAAGCACTGTCATGGGAACTCTCCTGGGCTGGTAGTTAAGTTGTTCTGGGAAGGGCAGAGGGTGGATTCATACGTATTTAGGCAGAGGGAATTGGATTGTACTCCCCAGCTTTCTGGGTGAGTAAACAAACTCCTAAGATACTCTATAAAAGACATAATGTCACCAGTTTGGTGACTGATTTCCCGGTGTGTTTTTTTCCAGCTGAGACTGGCAAGTTTGACCCTGTTTCAGCATTTCTGGAATGGCTGCAATTTGCTAATTTTGGTAAACTTGCTACAAAAAACCCCAAATACTTTCCTGCTACAGCCCTTACAGAACAAGAATGATTTTTTTTTTTTTTTTCCCCTGTAGTTATTAAAACAGATCCAGCAAGGAAAAGAGGGAAAATTGGTTATCTGGTTTATCTGGGTTGGAAACAGGTCATCTTTTTCTCATAGGTGTTTGTAGTAACCAACTTAATAGTGAATATTCTGTAACATGGCATAGGAAAAGTCCTTTATCATCCTGGCCAAGTTTGGTTCTCTGCTGTAACTTGTTTATCGTCTTACTCCACACTTTTCTGAAGTCCACACTGTCTTCTTTACTGTGTACACATTGTCATTAAAAAAAAAAGCCAAACAAACCTAAACCTACTTAGAATCCTGTTTTCCTCATTCCTGAAACCTCCTAACCTGGTTGACTTGTTGGAGTGCATTTCATGCATTCTTAGCAGATAGGCTGAAGGAAACGCCTCGTTCTGCGCAGCTGGAGGCTAGAAAGTGTAGGGAGTTCATGAATGTGGCTTGCCTTCCGCTGCAGTTGCTGCAGTGCACTCAGAGCTGGCTGGGCCCAGGAAGGATCCCGACCTGCTGGACACAACATGAGTGCCCCACATCTGGAAAATCTCACTGGTGTGGCACCGCTGCTTACAGTGAGTTAAGGTAGGAGAACTCACTGGCTTCCTCTAATGTTCCCTTATTTGATGGATAACTTAAGACAGAATGCCTGCTTGTTAGATTGTGGCTTAATACTAGGGAAGTGGGAATTTTTTTTTTGTTTTTAAAATTGGTTTGTGCTACATGAAATCAAGGATGAAGAGTTCCCTGTCAGATGCTCCGGTGATGGGAAATCAATACTGCTGGCAAGGGTGGGAAGCATGAAAAACATAATTAAGTATTAGCTCTTGTGGTGAGCTGTCAACAGCCACCACTCTGGAGCCTGTGTTGACCATGGGTCCTTATCCATCTGAAGGAGAAATAACTTGGACAAATACTTGCACTATTCTGCCATTATTAACCCATTCTGAGAGTAGTGTGATATGAGCTGAGTCCGTTTCATCCTGGTCTCCACTTCTACTCTATTTTGACAATGGTTTGTGGCAGGCACAAGTTGGAAGGATTTCTGCCTTCTGCAGGCTTTGTGCTGGATGATGGAGTAATAGGAAGCTCAGGTAATGAAGACTGTAGTGCTCCAAATTTAGGTCCTGTCTCCTGGGACATTTAGAATACTTAGGCGCATATGATCACTGAGAGGACTGAGATGTAACCTAGGTTATACCTGGTCTTCTTCTGGCTGCTTGTCGGAAAGCACAAGAGGTTCTTAAGGGAAACAGTGGAAAAGAAGAGATAGAGGACCCTTTTTTCTTTAAAATACAGTATTTTTCCAGCATTGTAATTGGTCACAATCACACAAGCCACTGCACACGAATAAAAGATGCTAAAGGAGCCCAGAATTAATGTCAGGAGCCAGTTAAGCATGTTAATAAAGTGGTACAAAGACACAATGGCTTGTAGAGAGTGAAGAACAGGAAAAGTGGTCCTCTGGGCTAGTGCTAATGCTTTATAAATTGTATGTTGATATGTGGTGCTGGAGCAGAGTATGAAGAGCTGCTTTACTTCTTGCTGTCAAGATGACTCCTTGTCCTTTCTTAGGCTATCTGGTTGCTCATGTCTTTGCCAAGCTTTCGCTCTTCAATGGCAAGTGTTGGCCCCCAGCTGAGCAACCGTAATGTTCCTTAACCTAAACAGCAGGGTGCTTTCTGAAACAAGACTGGGAAAAAACAGTGTCTCTTCCTGTGCTCGAAGTCCTTCCAGTTGTGTGGCTCAGTTGTGCTAGTTCCTGCTTCCCCCCATGGGCCTTTGGAAGGTGGCTGTAAATTGGGAAGAAGTGTTTTTTGATTTTAAGTTTTCCATTTCTGGGAAAGCTAGGTCAGTTTTAAAGTCGTGAAAGATTGTCTTCTGAATCAGTGTGGCCTTACAGTCCTGTTCCCACTGCTGTGTTTAGGTGAATCTAGGAGGATGGAAATGGGGCAAAGCAATAGAAATCCTAAAATAAGGACTACAGACCTCTTGAGTTTGGACATGAGTTGGCAGGAGTGACTCTTGGTGACAGGAGATTAGGGCTGGCTGAGCAAGTGACCAGGAAGCAGGGAGAACTGAACAGAGCACATGGTGGAGGCAGATGGAGGTAACAAGCAAAACTAGACATGGAAGCAAGTAATAGACATGGACAAGAAGTTTGTAGGTGAAGGCTTAAGCATTAAAATGGGGATAGATTATGGCTTGATAACCCCAATCCTCCTATTTCTTAATATCTGGATACTTGTTTTGCAGCCTGAACAGTTTTTTTCATGTGTAAGAAAATTCTGAGAAACCATTTGAAGGCAGTCTTCACAGGCACTTCAGAGTATCCTTTGAGACACAGATTGTGAGTGCAATGCTAATTGGAAAGCTTCTGAGGATTGGGGGATTTATGGCTAGGAAAGAAATCAGATAAATATGTTGAACTAGGTTAAGCAGTGCTGTGTATTGCAGGGTTAGTTGGCTGGAAATACATGCCTAATGATTCATGAGGTTTTGTGTGGTACAACTGGCTATTGTTGTAAAGGTTTCCCTGATGTCTGAAAAATGACAGCCTTCCTTTTGCTACAAAGGTAAATCAATTATGCTATGCAGTGTCATGAGCTGTCAGTGAGACTGGAAAATTGAATAGAAACAGCAGGCACTTCACTGCATTTGTAGCCCAAGCCTTGCTAAGCATGATTTTGATTAGAGCAGGACTTGTGAGCTCTGGCTGGGAACTTGCTCCCTTGCAGCCAAAAACTGTACAAATGCGTGAAAACGATGCTTCTCCAGGGCAAGCAGTGACATTCCTTGTCCTACTCTTACAGTATCTGGCAGCAGAGATTTTTAAAGAGAACAAAAAGGAGTCTTACAGTCTTCTGTTGACTTCCAGCAAACTATTTTAGTGTAGTTCCTGTCTTAAACCTGTTAATTCTGGTTGACCCTGAGTGTGTGTTTTAGCAGTCTTGCTCCAAAGTTTTAAGCACCTGGCAGACCCGCCATGTTCCTACTGAGTTGTTTTAAACAAAATCAGGTTATTTCTTTTGTTGTTTGGGTTTTGGTTTTTTTACTTGAATTTGCCATGATTTGAATTCCCGATAATTTAATCTGAATGTCTTTTTCTAGCAGGTTAAGCAACTAATTGCTCTTAGAAGTCCTCTTGTTTTGGAGATCTGTGCTGAGAGTGATCAAGGTACCTCAGACTTTACCTTACCTAAAATTATTATTTTCAGTTCTAATGTAGTATAGTGGGGTTTGGGGTTTCTGTTGGTCTTGTTTTGTTTTGGTTTTTTTTACTCTATCATTATGTTTTTTGAACAATACAGAAACCAAAATCGGGCAAAGCATTTTGATAAGTTCACCCTGAACTTCATTCAGGGACAGTGCCATCTCTGAATTATTTTTTTTTAAGTGTTTCGATTCTTCCAGCACGGTTCTATCCAGAGGGCACATTTGCACACTGCTAGGTCCTAAGCCCAGACTTAAAAAATCAGGGTGAAAAATGACAGCTGGTGGATAGATGTGCCCATTCTGCCCAAGTATTTCATTTTAGAAGTATCTCATAAGGAAATCAGTAAAGAAGAGGTGCATGGAAAAAGCAGAAACACAGAGAATCTAATCCTACTAGTAAGTGTTCTTCTGGCCCCTACCATTTTTGGGAGAAAGCTGGGCTCACCACTCACTGGGCACTTGAAGTTGAATATTGTCTCTTTGACCTGTCTATTTTTTTGGTTTTGTTTTTTTTTTTTGGTTTTTTGGGTTTTTTTGCAGGGGCTGTTGGCCATCGAAAATGGAAGAAACAAGGAAGCTCTCCCCAAAGCTGAGTAAAAGCAAAGAGCCTGTGAAAACAGAATGGGGATCTCAGAGCGTGGTGTTCACCTATTTCCAAGGGGACATTAACAGCATGGTAGATGAACATTTTTCTAGAGCTCTCAGCAATGCCAAGAACCCCCAAGATCTGAGCACAAAGCACAAGGGTGAGACTGTTGTCCTGAAAAACGGTGAGCTCCTTTCCACATATGAGCCTGGTGTTGGATGGGGGTGACTGGTTCTCACTAGGCAATTTAAGATCCATTGAGCTTAAATTTGGAATTGTGTGCAAACGGAAAGCAAGAAAATCTTGTAAAGGCCAAGGTTATGTAGATGGGACTTCCTGGGTAAATCTCTCTGATTGCTGGAGTGA
The DNA here is from genome assembly GCA_013398015.1 of Oreocharis arfaki. NCBI lineage: Eukaryota > Metazoa > Chordata > Aves > Passeriformes > Paramythiidae > Oreocharis > Oreocharis arfaki. The sequence goes on along the minus strand of VZRR01013246.1, from coordinate 927,426 downwards.
TTCCCAAGCTTTCCATGGGCCTGTTGGCAGGACTAGGTCATCATTTTCCAGCCAAGTTTCTCTGTCACTGCTGGATGCAATAAGTGCATTATGACTTCAGTTGTCATCTTCACAAAAATATATTTGTCTAAGCCTGCAGCTGTCAAAAACCTGCCGAAGCTGGTGGTTGTGTAGTACACCTTTAATACTTAGTAGAAACATTGGTGGTGGTGGTTTAATCTGCTTTTAGTATGAATTTGTGGTTGATGTTTAAGATAAGCAGCACTAAAGGGATTATGTATTTCTGTAAAAATGAATATGCAGTCTGGTAGGATTCCCTTACAAGTCCACTGGGATTTGCCTTGGGAAAAAAGTAAGAATTGACAAGACTTCAGATGCTTTTTTTCTCTTTTTAAGTAGACAACATGTCTCCCCATCAGTGGAATTTCTCTTCACATTGCTACAAACCATATCTGTCATCTTCTGTGACAAGCATGGCAAATTCTGCTCTGCATTTTTCTGCTGCTGGTGTGGTAGGCCAGTGCCAGCCATCATCTCTGAGGAGTTGTCCAGCTCAACCTGCAGATTTATGGTCCTTCCCTCCAATTGGAACTCCCAATGTCACCAGTTCAGTGTATCCTCACACCCTCCCTGATCTGCATGCTGCTGATGAGCTGATCTCTGACAGGAAATACAGTTCTCTTCTTGGCCTTCTGCAACAGGAAAGATGCTTAACATCCATGCAAGAATGCACCATGAAGCAACACTCAAGTTCTGCTTGTTTGACTGGACCTGCCAGGTTACAAAATATGAGTCAAAGTTCAGCTCCTGGGGGAGGTAAGAAAATAACTTACTATCGCTTTATTCTTTGATGGCATCTGATGTAAAGTGACAGAATAATACAGTCTATTCCTAAGCTTCTCAAGCTGGATCCAGCTTCGGGCAAACTCACGGAAATCTTTTACAGTAGATAACTCTGATATGTACTGTAGTGGGATCGATTAGCCACATAGTATGGGCTAATTGAAAAACATGCATTGCCTACCCACACAATATTTTACCTTCTGGCTTACATTGGGGAGATATTTTAAGTGAATATAAGCATTATTCATAGTGCTATCACGATCTCTAATACCCGTGGGTATTAGGTGTGGTGGGTACCACATGCTCCCTCACTGGGACCAGAAAGGGGTGGCCAGGAAAGATCCCTGAGCAGCCTCTCTCATTTTGCAGGCTGCTAATTATGTTCTGAATATAGGATGGGAAACTGCAGCCCTTACCATCATGGCCAGGTGTTTTTCTCCCTCCCAGTCTCTGTCTGTAGCTGGAATGATGAGGGTACAGGGGCTGGTGGACCAGCCTTGCCTTGTGTCCTGGCTAAGAGCTCCTTGCCATGAGGCACTGCTGCCCTGCCTGCCGAAGGCTACGTCTGCTCCCTGTAGATTTCTCAGAGCTAATTCACAGAGTGATGATTGTTGCTTGTTTTTTATCCACAATTACTAGGAATCCCAGTCCTAGATACTACGAGCACACAGCAGAAAGATGCCTGAAGTTCATTTATGTCCCCACAGTGTCTAGGTCTGCTGGAGTAATTCTTCCTTTGAGAAGTGCTCTGGGGTCAGGTTTCCTGGCCAAAGCTCTGATGCCTGTTGGGGTACATCTGCACTGCTGTTCCTGGGCGTTCCCCAGTCAGGCAGCTTGACACTGGTCTCCGAGAAGAAGGGTTGTGAAATTGTTTAGGGAGTCTGCTGGAAAAATACAGCATGTCCTGCCTGGTCCTTCTAAACAAAAAAGATGAGGCATGTGAAGAAGCAATCCTGAGGCTTAGGTTGTGAAAAATAAGCAGCTGTGAAATACCTCCTGGTTACCCAGTTTCGAAACTGCATCAGCAGGAATTTGGCAGAATGTGGGCTAAAGACTGCCTGCAGATACAAACAGGAGTTTATCTACAGTTCCTCTTTTGAGGATACAATAGAGCTGTGTCATTATGAGGACCCTGACTGCAGGTGTTTTGTTAGCTTATTGCTCCTAGAATGTCTAGTGCCTGTCTGTGTCTGTGCATGGTAAAGGGAGAGTGTCTATATCTTTAGCTGGAATGCAAACTTTCTGCTCATGGTATATGAGCAGAGGTTTTGTGTATGTGTTGCACAGGCACTCACCCTAGACTTCGTGTAGGAAGTGAATGAGAGTTCAATTACTTTAAAGACACTGTCTGAACTGGGATTTCATTTAAGAACAAGGTAAGGTGCCCTCTTCCCCCAAGGGGGCAATATGAGCCTATCAAGGCTTGGGAGCCCCAGGAACCAACTCCTTCAGAGAAAGAGGTATTTCATTAAATTAGTCTTGTGTTGAAAATAGGAAAACACTGCTAACAACAGTGGATTTTTTTCCTAAAAATTTAGAAAGAAAATGAGTGAGGAAAAAATTGAAAAGGAAACTAAACAGCCTCAGCCATTACCAATTAAAGTCTTTGCTATCAGGATGTATACAGGGCCTTTCTGAATATTTGGGAGCCTCTAAACACCACAGGTGTAACACCATCCTTGTGATTATCAAACAACCCAACAAGGATCGATAAGAAATAGCTGGTCCATGTTCACGGGGAGTCTTTGGCAAATCCCTAGGATGTGTGCATTTAGTTTGGCTGTAGGAGTCCCTGTTTCCTGGCTCTATCTGCTGAATATGCTTCTCCTTGCTGTGTGTTGTGTTTAAGAACAGCTGATATTTGTATTTTTGGAAGTATATGTTGCTGTGCCAGACAGCACAGAGCTCCTCAGCACCTGGGCTATAGGCTGAGCTGCAAAAGCACAAGGTTTCTTTAGTAACTACTGTCTACTTTTAGCTCTGTGCTGAATCTCTGCTCATCTCCTGTATTTTTAATCTTTTTTAAGAGAGGAAAGCAAGCTCTCACCAAGGCTCAGAAAATCCCAGTGTAAGTCATGCCACTGCAGGTGAGTAAAGAAACCAGCAGGTTTGGAACAAATCAGACAGCAGCCTTGCTTATGCATGCAGAATTAAAGATGCTTCCTTGTTTGCTTCTAGACTGTATTTCAAAAACTTGTTTCCCCCTCCCCCCCCCAGATAGAACCACCACCTCCCATAACTATATTAACAAAGAAGAAAAAAACCATTACATTAAAATGAGATACATCTACTTTAGTTTTGTGCTTATACCATCAGGCTGCCATTTCACAATGTCTGTTTTGCTCTCACTGTCCAAGTTTCAGACCCCAGAAATATAGAACAGCTCTTGCACTGTACCTAAAGCACCCATGTGGTAACACTGCTGCAGTTTGCACTGACAAATCCGCCATACTGCTGGGTGAGTTGTTCTAGGAAATTATTCCCAGAGCATTCAGGCTTCCATATTTTTAATAGTCTCTTGAGACTGGTCATATACCCCCTGTTGGTTCTCTGATGTGCAATGTTTTGGGGATACTTTGAATGGGTCCTTCTGGTTATTCTAGTAAGGGCTCTTTTGCACCAGACCCAAAGGTGCAATTTTGTTTGCACAACATCTTAAGAGATTGCGAAGACTGTGCTGTTTGACTGTCCTGATGCTGCTGTGTCTTTCAGGTATTCCAATTCATGACAGAAGACGAGATTTGTATTTCTAGCAGCTGGATGTTTCTACTTTGTTCTGAAAGAGAGTTATTTCTGTGAACTTCTATTATTTGCAACTGTGAATCAAGAAGAAATGAACTGCAGCTATCTTGTGTTTTTTCTCTCAGCTGGAAGACTACATGTACAATTTACTGTTTGGGGAATGACAAAGTAATCCTTTTCTATACAGTAAATAATTTCTAATGTTTGTTGTATTAACCTGACCGTATGTTTGTTGTGGTGATATATTGTCTATTTAAGGCTTTTCATGTAGCCCTCTTGAAAGGACTCCTTCACTTTTTAATCTTTCTCTGTTAATTCATTTACCATCTCCTGATAAGAAGCACAATTCTTATCAATGAGGCTGATAACCGATAAGTGCAGGGAGGCAGTTAGCATAAATTCAATGTTGCAGCTTCTTAGCTTGATTTGGTGTGTCCATACTGTTTAAAATAGTCTTAGGCCACTTGCAAGAGACTTCAACCACAGGCCAGCAAAGCACATTATTGTATTTATGTTTTGAAAGTGCAGCAATTTGTAACCATACTTACAATTCCCAGGGATACTCTTCAGAACTTATATAGTATGCTTGGCCTGCAGGCTCTGTTTTGCCCTCTCACTAATGTATAATCATCCTCTAGAAAGCAATGAATTCACAGAAGCTCTGAGAGGAAACCTGGATTCTCATTGGGTGCAATTAAAATACCATTCAGCAAAAAGCTGTAGGTAAGATTGTTCTATTTTCCCAGCCTCTCTGCAGGTGTAAAAATTCTTTTTCTAAATGAACTCTGTGGGTTTATTTTTCCTTCTCCATTGGTTATACATTAATATAATGTAATGGAGCATGATTAGCTTTTTCTGACGGGTCTGTGCAGTTGCTTAAGGCAATTTGACCTCTGAGATTGCAGAGCTTGTGATTTTATAGAACAAATCCTGAGCTGGTGTAAGTGTTTGTGACTGTTGCACCAGATCTCTCTGCTGCCACTGCTCCAGTTATAACACCTTGTGTAATTTTATAAATAATGAGTTTAACAACATCAGGTATTTATGGTACTAATTTACAAACTGAGATTTTTAAAAAGAATTTTTTTTTTAATTTAAAAGTTTGCTCTAGCAGTTACATGCTCTAGATTAATCTGAGATCACAAGGGGAGCTGTTTTAACTAAATTAATAAAAGATACACCAACATCCTATAGATGAGCATATTAAAAAAACCCACTGCTTTTTAATATTTCTACAAAAATCCCTTTCTTCTCTTTTAAGTTTAAGAATTCTTCTCCAAGTAGTTTTCTTTTGTTATCCCAAATCGCTTAATTCCCTGATTTTTAAGGTTACATGGTAATATAATCTGACTCCCTCTATGGGCCAAAGCCAAGATTTCCTGTACATCTGTCTTACTGGCATGTGCTATAATTCTAGTGAATTATAATTCTATTGCTTCAAAATACTGAATTTTTTTTCTCCCTCTTCCATCCCTCCCAAAGGAAAATGCTTATATAATTTCTCTGCAAGGTCTGAGAAGACAGTCTATTTAAATGCTCTAAATATAGTGCTTCCGAGAACAATTTGGTTCTAGGCATGTTACAGCTGGGAATAGTCAAGATGACTTATAAAGTCCTTGGTTCTGGTGAATCAGCCAAGTAGGGTTGGATAGTGTGGGGAGGAAAAAACCTATTGTTTTTAAATGCGTGTCTCGTATTGCAAGAACATGAGGCATCTGCCTTGACAGGCTAACACTGTGAGCCATTGCTGCAAAGTTTGTGTCCTCATTTCCCAGGGAAAGGGAACAAGTGTCCAAGTAGCCCAAAGGTCCCTGGACCCCTTGCCAGTGCAGGCTCCACACCAGACACACAGGTGCTTGCTCTCTTCCCTGGCTTTTAGAGGAATGAAAATGGAATCGAAGGCTGTGACCCAGAGGCTCTGCTACTCTGGCATTTTGTCTTACACCACCACAGCACCATGCACCTGAGTGTGCCCAGGTTTATGGCATCTCACTGCTCTTCTGCAATAAACATAGTTAACCCGTTGCTCCAATTTGCCTCTAATGATTTAGTATAATAGAGTTTTGAACATTTCTCAGCAGTTCTCTACATCAGGTAGGCTTTTGTTTATACATGTATAGGTTAAAACAATATAGATACACTTATATGCTCCTTTAGAATATTGTTTGCCCAGAATGGAATGTTTCATGCTCTCCAGCCCAGGCTGTTGCTGTGTTCCTGTGCTGTCCTGCTGCTGTCATGCTCCAGTGACTGTCTTCTTTCCCATTCAGTGCGTACTCTCCTTGCTGGGAAGGGCTTGGCAGCCGGGACACTTCATCAGCTGCCATCTCGTACTTCCCACAGTTATTTTGGGTCCCTCCTCTGAATGCAGCAGTCCTGGAGGTGATGGGAGAAGGGGTGCTGGATGTTCCCGTTTCAACAGCTTCTGACTCCCTGAATGCTCATGGACCTCTGCAGAGACCATTCTGAAGGATAGACAGGGGCCAGGTGTTACATCTCTGGAAGTGTTCAAAAAGTGTGTGGATGTGGCTCTTGGGGATGTGGTTTTATGGTGAACACGGTGATGCTGGGTTAATGGTTGGACTTGATGATCTGGGGGATCTTTCCAACCTTAATGATTTTATGATTTTCTATTAATTTACTGACCCTGTGAGACACCACTACTTGCCTTTAATTGGGTGTCCTCTAGTCCAGGAATAACTTGTTTGCACAGATGGCTTTTCTCCTGTCTTTTTCTGATGGGCAGATGAGATGCCAACAACATTCTCTATGAGGTCTGGTCAGAGATTAATGCATCTCTGAGATGCATTAGTCTGAGAGGTTTATGTCAATCACTGGACATGCCTGCCCTGTGTGGAGTCTGGGCTTTTTTTACTCAGCTGCAGGAACTGGTGTGCATTTTTTCCACCATGTGTGTCCCAGGACACAAACACTTTGCAGGTGTCTTGCTCTGACTCCTCACATGAGCTGGCCCTGGTCCAGGTCCTCCTCTGATGGTCAGATAAACCTTGTGGGTGGCTGGGAGCAGCGAGCTGGCTTAGCTACTCCACCCTGCTTTAGTCACTCATTAGCGGTGTTAAAAATAGTCCCAGACTGCAGTGACAAACGAGAGATTCTTTTGCTATGAAATAAAAACCTAAAGTGTTATACATATATTTAAAAAAAAAAAAAAAAGAAAAGAAAAAGGGCAGGAATGGTCATCCCTTTCAAAGAAGGGAACACAAGTTTTAATTTGCTTTCATTTTTGTTCAGGTGTCAATTAATTTTTCCCATCCCAGGTGAGCAAGGGATATCTCCTATACCCATGTGACATGTATCCTTTGGTAAACACTCACTCATCAATGGAATTTTCGACTGTCTTGTCGATTTTAGTCCTCTTTTCTGGCAGAGTTTACCAAGCACTGCAATCCTGCTCCGGCGAAAAAGTGTTGTTGTGCCACTTTGTTCTGTGTTCTGTTTTCATGCAGTGACTGGTTTAAAACACTGCATGTTTTGGTCTCGGGGCTCTATTCCACTTAGCTGCCAACTCACTGAGAGTTTGGTACTCCTCTGAGCTAGCATATATCATTACACTTGGAAGATTTCAGCAGAAGCCTGGTGCAAACTGGTGATTTTGGGGCCTTGGTGTCTGGGAGGGGTTTCAGTATCACGGGCCACGTTAGAGGGCTGTGTATTACTGCTCTGACAATATTGCTGCACAAGCAGCTGCTGCAGGTCACATCCTACAGATCACAGTTTGTTTACTGAGGAGGTGCAAGGGTGGCTGAGAGGTGGGCAGGCAGCAGCTGGGCTCTCCAGGATGGTACAGAAGATATTTTCAGGTGACTGGAGCCATAATGGAGCTGGCTGAGCCAATGTGAGCCAACTCAGATACAGTGTTCTCCCAGACGGGGTCCAGCATTAGTGCCCAGGGTCCCCTGTGAGCCACCACGAACCTGGCTGAGCCTGATGCCAGGAATTCAGTGCTGATTCGTGCTGTCCTCAAGCCTGGTTTCTAGGTGGGGGTTACGTTGGTTGCAGCAAAGCCCTCAGAAAGGTGGCTGCTTCCCTGACCTTCATCCTCACCTCTGTACCCCTATCTCCTTCCATTGCCCCAGCCCGCAATTTGCAAGCTCTGGATTTGTGTCTGAGCAGGGACATTTTTGTTTTCCCCATCTCTCTTTCTTTCTCCAAAAGGCTAATGCTGGAATCAGCACAGGCTTATAAAAATATTACTGAGCAGCATTTCGTTCTGGAATACAACAGTATTACAGCTCCTGCTTATGACCTTTCTACCTGAGATAGGGATAAAATAACAGCTCTTTCCTACCAAAAAAAAAAAGTTTCTATGCTCAGAATTATAAAGCACTTAATTAGCTCCCACTACTGTTTTCCCAGAGCAAGGTCTTGATTTAGATAGAGCACTCTGCTGAACAGAAAAACAAATTGATTGGATGTAAGGAAACTGAATGTACTGAACACCCAAAGGGCATCTCTGGTGACTAAGTAGAGCCTAAAATAATCTTGCACCAGCTGTCTGTTGGACACTGTTATCCTGTGCCTGGAGCGCAGTGGAGAAGCACCCACGCTCCATGGGCTTCATGTGAACTGCCCAAATACCATCAAGTCTCAAGCAGGTGCTAGAAAAATGATATATAAGAGAAGCTGCCATGTGCAGCCAAGGAACAATGTGTGTAGTCTGGGTACTGTGCTCAACCCACTCCACAGGAAAACACATCAGCTAATTTAAAATGATGGGCAATAAGGAAAGTTCTCCAGCTGGACTTTTGATGCGTAAAGTTGTTTGGTTTCTCTTTTCTAAGGTAGACAAAGTGGATTCTAAGGAAAAGTTCCTGGCTTTAGTCAAGCTGTCACATAACCAAGATATTTGAGGCATGTGATACTATCACAGTTCCACCAACCCCACATTGTTTGTTGGTGCTGGATTTGTGCCACATTTTAAGAAAAGATTAGCATGAAAGCACTCTTTCCCCCCACCTTCCCAAGGTTGTACTAATGACTGCTGACTGTAAGTGTGCAAAGAACAGCCAGACAAAGGGACTTTGCTAGAAAAACAGCATTAAGGACTGTACTGCTTGTGCTTGCCCAAAAACCAAGTTTGCTCTGTAGCACGAAGGTGAGTGATTTGCTCTGAGTAAAAGAGCAGGGACAGGAGAGGCTGGGCCTGTTTCCACTCTGCTCCATGCAGGATTTAAGCACCCTCTTGCTGACCTCTACGTTTGCAAACAGAGCACAAAATCGTTGCCCAACACCTGCCCTGAACAAGTGGGACTGTTTTTCTGGGTTTGTTCAAATATGTAGGAGCAGGATCATGGTTGCACCACTGTTCCCTGCAAAAAAAATTATTACGGGGACTTCAGTTTATTGGATGGATTTAAGGCATAAAATCCACGTGCATCATCTCTAAGGAGGTACATTGGAGAGAGTTGGTCAGCAAGGCTCCTTCCCTGCCAAGCCAGGGCTGAGCTGCTGACAGGGCATGAGTCAGGACAGGGCTGGAGAATGAGCTGGATCTGATGAGGAGGCTTCTAGGTCTGCCCTTCAAAATACACTGTTGTGGAGCTCGTCTTGCAGGAGCACCCGTGGGATGGTGGGACAATGGGGAAGAGCAGGAGGCAAAGTCACAGTGGAGCTCACAGACATGGGCAGACAGCAAGTCAGGGATGTGCCTCATCCCTGCAAGGCATCCTGGGCAATATCCTCCTGGCACAGGCACAAGCAAGGACCCCCCTGCCTGTGCAGAAACCTGTTGTCTGCCCACAGGCTGTATAGAGGTATCCCAAAAAGCAGTTGGGTATATTTGAGGTTTGGTTTTTTTCTTGCTTCACAGAAAAGCAGCCTGAAAATACTGTTGAGAAACTACAGTTTGGGAAGCAGCTCTGGAATCATTCTGTGGAGTGCTGGCACAGCAGCAGGCTGCTAGGCTGCTCTGATTCCAGGCAGTTTTCCCACACTGACAGGCTGCAGGGCACGAAACAACCGTGTAACAGTGACTAATGAGAAGGGCTGCCTGTCTCTACGAAGAAGCTTGGGAAGGGAGTGGTTTCAGGGAAATAAGAGCCTTCTCCTTTGCTCCTCCTTGCCTGGGAAAAATGCTTTCTGTGGTTTTGCAAACTGGGAACGCGAGGACCCAGAGCCAGGTTTATACCCCTGTGCAAATCCACTCCCAATTTCTCACACACACAGCTGCAGCAGGCACAGAAATTTGCTTTAATGCAGACTGAAAAGCCCAGGATTTCCTGGCCTGATCCTGCCTTTTATGCTTATGAAGGCAGACATAGGCTCCCTCAGATGCAGCAGAGCATCAGGAGCTGCTGCTGTGGTAGTCCTTCCCATGCCTGGGAGTTTGTTTATGTCAGTAAGAGCAGGAATGTCGCACATGTCTGTAGGCACAACCAAAGGAAGAAATTAGTGTCTCTAGTCTCTCTGGCTCAGTTTGTGCAGTTCTGGGATTGTGTTCACCTTTTTTAGCAATCCTGAAAGGAGGGAGAGAAATCTGTAATTAAATCAATACATATGTAAACGAGCATCTGCTACAGAACCACTTTTACTTCTTTGTGTTAAACATGTATTTCTGTGGATGCATTATTTGTGACATATTCTTTGTATATATGGGTGTCATTAAATTGGATTTTGGCTTGATTTAAGCAATTAAATGAGTCAGATCATTCTAAGCATTTGCAGGATTTTTTAAGCTGTTATGTTGGCTCTTGATGTGTGTTCTTGAGGCTGTCTTGGCTGACAGCTACTTTGAATTATGGTTATTCAGAAGTAGGTTTGAGTTAATTATTCAGGTAACAACCAGCTTTTGGGTTTTCACTGATCAAATGTGGTTGGATGTGAAACTAAGAGCCCTTCTTGCAAGCCTGCGTTTAGATCTAGTTTGTTTCTGGACGTGTCTAAGAGCCCTATGGAAGTAATGGCTTCAATCACTTCAGTCTAATTCCTTGGTGGCTCTAAAATCAAGTAGCTCTATTTCATTCATGTAGCATACAGGAAAAATACTGAGAGCCTGTAGTCTTTATGGCATGAAAGAAGATTCTGTTATTGCCCATGTAGGAAATTAGTCTGGTCTTATATTTTTCCTGAATGCTCAGTGCTGCTGTGTAACTGAATATCCAGGGATAAACATAATCCATTATTTTTTGTTTGTTTTCAGAGCTTGGGCCTCTCTAAATCTCTCTTCAAAAAATTTAATGTGTTCCTAGCTGATCTCTTCAGAAAAATAATAGTACTGGTGATTGTGCTGTCTGTGATCATTCATTCTGCAGTGACACTCCAAGGATTGCTGGGCTTCTGTGTTGTGCTTGGGTGCTGCTGCTGTGTGGGTGGCAGGGTCAGAGGATGAGCATCTCCTCCTAACTTGGGAAGTCCAGCTGTGTCAGTATGGCTCAGTCAGGAAGGTTGCTTGATCTCATCATGTTATATATGTATTTTTTTTTCGATAAAGGTATTCGCATGTGTGCAATAGTCCCCTCTGTCATTGGATCAAACAAATGCTGCATCTCTCTTTGCTTTCCAGGGTTTTTCTCTTTATTTCCTGCCTTTTATTACTTCCACCACTACAATGGAAGGAGAGTGAGAACAGTCAAAACAGCAAATCCAAACATCTGGCTGCTTCTGCATATTCAGCACCTGGCAGTTATCACCCTGTGTGCCTGAGGGTGTGTGATGTATTTGCACACGTGCCACGAAATTTGCGTCTGGTTTGTGAGTGCATTCATGGTGCTGCTGGGGCTTGTGAGAGATACATGGTGCAGATCCTGGATGACAGATGCCACGTCATGGTGCTGGCACGGTAATTCCAAGAGGCTCCATCAGGACAAGGCTCATCTGGAGATGTTCAGAATGAAAAGATTCTCAGTGAACGCAAGGACTTTGACATTTGTCACACTCTGCTACTGCTGCAGTTTTTGAACTGCACTTTGGCTATATAAACAGCAAAAGACCCAAGAATAAGTAATGGTTTAGGGCAAGGAACACAAATACTACCTTTTTGCCTTTTGATAGAAGAGGAATATACTTGGTAAAACCACCTACAATGCCCAGTGGAAGAGAGGTAATGCGAAGTTCATGCCTGCTCCAGGCACAGTGCTTTGTATATGCCTTAGTCCTCAAAAGGTGACTGTAACAGGCTGCAGGCAAGTGAGATCTTCTTCCTAAGATCCAGGCTCCGACAGCTACCACTGCTTCCCAGGGAGCCATGCTGTGTCCCAGCACTGCTGTCAAACAGTACAGTGTGGGAAGCAAACTTTCCATCAGGTTTAGCTTGGAGAAGTGCCACATTACTGCACTGCATCAGTAAAACCAGCGAATTCTCAAGGCAAAGGAAATGGAAGCTGTAGAGCAGCTCAGCAAGGATCAGACAAGGTGAAGCAAGGAGAAAGAAGTGTTTCTGTTGCAGTGTGTGACCAAACTGTGGTGCTCCCAGCTCAGGGATGCTGTGGAGGACAGCAGGAAGCACAGATCTCTCCTAAATGCAGCTCTCTGGATGTAACCCCTGGCGTAGGAAGTTACTAGCAAACTTTGATGTGGGCAAGGTGGATCCTTAATTTCCTTCTCTATCAGCTACTCTTGGAGGTCAGCATTGCAGCTGTGATCTTAATGTAGGATGGCTTTTATGCCTGGTGTCTTCTGAGCTCCAGCTGGATTACAATTCCACTCCTTGCTCGATGTGATAGTGTGTGCTGAGCATCATGCAACCCCATCTCACATACTCTAATGGACCAAAACCATTGGGCAATGTGCTGCCAGTCCAGGGGAGAGCTCCTGCCACCACCACACCCTGCAGGGACGCAGAAATTCAGGAATTGTGTCTGGCTAGTGCTTCCTTGGCCTTAAACAGAACTCAAAGCTGCAAATGCTGAGGTTTGGTGCTCACCAAGGCTGCACATTGGACAGATGTATGAAACCCTCAAGATCTCCTCATTGCTTTTGTATTTTAATATCCCCAGGACAGCTATGGAATTTCAAGAGCATTTAATTTCCCATGGAGAGCTCTGGCCTTTTTTCTACCTGAGGCATAATTTTATGAATGACTCACTGGCACCTTGCCGCCCAGCAGGAGCCACCATGCTGCAAAGGGTTGTAGTGGAGACTATCAGGGAAGAAATTTCCTCCTCGTTCTGGGATGGAGCAGAAAGTTGCCCCATTCTATGAACACAAGTTATCCACAGGCTGTGAAGAGGGCATGGCAGTGGAGGTTTCCAGGGAATGTTGTTGCTCTTGTGCCATGCAAGAAGGGTCCCCACCCTGTGGCATGTCCCCACCTGTGCGAAAGGATTGTAAATTGTGCTTCTTCCCAAGTGTGGAGAGGGATATCTGAGGGTTTTGGTAAATCTGCTTAGAGCAAGAAGTGACTATCCACATCTTTTCTGTGTGATCGTGCCTTTGGCCATGACCAAGGAGAACTTGGAGAACCTGGTGTGGATATCAGTGGGGACAGTGTTTGGCAGCTCATGAAATGGGCTAAAAGGACATGGGTTGTCTGAGAGATGCCCATTGCCTGCTGTCAATCAGATCTGGCCTTTCCATATAGTTCTTTCCAGGCACCTTGAACCTCAGGCTCTATTCTCCTGGGAGATTCCTGTCCATCCTCACCATACAGGGTGGAAAACTTGCTTTACGTCTTCTCCCTGTGATCTCAGGTATGTGAAGGAAGGTGATGTGGGAGGTCTGGGTTTGTACAAAACAGTTTCAGGATTATTTGAAAACTGGGGCTCATTCTCAGAGACCTGAATCATGTACTTCTACCCTCTGGGACAAGCTCAATGGGTTTTCTGCCTAATGCAGGCCAAGAGGTCCTTTCTACATAAAGTCTTCTGAGGCTGCTTTATGCAGCAGCCAGTGCTCAGAAAATGAACCTGGTAAACATTAGAAGGAGGAAGTATAATTACCTGGTTTTGTGATAGTTCATGATAGTTTTTCATGGGTGGGCACTGTGGCATGAACCTACTTTCAGTTCCACTGATTTTCTTGCCCTGCAAATCTTAAAAAAAACCCCACCTGAGTCCACTTTTCGAAGACCCCCATAACCACCTCAGAGGCTGCATGCTCTGCTGTTATGAAGGGAATTTGGGGTAAATTTGCCTTTCTGCACCAAATCCAGGCTGTGACTTAGAGACTCTGTACGTGTCAGTGCAACGGAGCTTCACAGCTGTGTGCTGGTGGCAGCACTAAGACTCAGCATTGCACTTCATCATTAGTAGCTGTTGTGATTCAGCTCAGTTCTTGGAAAACTAGGGTGAATTCCTGGATAAGGAAGCCAGGAAGGGCAGTGATGTTCCTCAGGAGCTGCATTGCAGATTAGGAACTCAAGAGTAGCTCACGGGAGGGCTGGGACCTTGTGGTGGATTGACCTTGGCTGCCAGATGCCCACCCAGCCACTCAACGAGACAGGGAAGGAGGGTAAGATGAAAAAACTTTAACAGAAGGGCTTGGATATCACTCCGCAATTACCATCATGTCCAAATCAGACTACTCTTGGGGGAAAAAATATTTTGCTCATCCTGCAGCCTCACTTTGAGATACAATCCACTCTGAAATTACATTGCTCTGCAGATTAGAGCTGGCATAGTGGTTTTTTCTGTATATGCTGAATCTATTTGGCTGCTTATATCTCTGGATCTTTACCCTTCCCAGCAACAGAGATGCCTCATTTTACCAGTGATGAAATTGAGACCAGCTGACTTATCTAAGGTATCATAAGCAACCAGACACAGGCAGCAAGACAAAGTGAGTGTTCTGCCTTCTGGATCTCTCCACCTATACCCCCAGATCCCAAAGGCAAACAAGATGCCCATCCCGGCTGGCTCATGGCCTGCAAGGGGATGTAAGGAGGCTGATGCTGAGGGAACAAATTGGGATGTACTCTAGGTTTGCTTTCCTTTCTGTCCAACCACTGAACCTGGTTTCCGGTATGGTTCCCCCAATTACTGTCATAGAGATGACAACACAATACTTACGTGGGTAGATTTTCTTGTGGCTCAGCAAAATGGTGATTGTTGTATGTTCATCTTCCCCTCCCTGAACACTAGGGAGAAATGGTCTTTTTTACCCTGTCCTTAGGCTTAGTGCCAGTAATGTTTTCCTCGAACAGAGTGTTTGGGGTTTTCCTTTCACTGTGTTTTGCAGCAAGTGGCCATTCCAGCATTCAAGCCTCTCTGACTGCATCACCTCTGTGTAATACTTCCCTCCAGGTGTGCAGGGGGTTTTAGGCCAAAGATTTTCCACTTTGAAATAAGGTTGCTTTTCTGCTAAAAGGGAATTACAGCCTCTGGGGTTTGGTGACTCATTCAAGCGAGTGAAGATAAATCTGTCCAATGGGCTTATGGGGAGCTGCCCTGGAAAGAAAATGTGTGTCCTGAAAAGCATCTGTGTGTCCCCAGGCGAGGTCTCATCAGCAAAAATAAGGGCATGAGTGTTCCAACGGGGTGAGGGAATGTGCTGCCAGGAACTCTGGATAAGCCTGGGCACAAGCATAGAAGCTGTAATCCATGGCCCTGCAATTTGATATGGCGATCTGGATCCATAACTAGTACCCACCCTTGAGGCACATAGCTCTGTGTCTGATTTATTACGCATAAGCTGTGTTTGCAGGAGTCTTCTCCATGGGAAATTTGTTCCTCCGGGGTGACTTCATCCTGGGGGACATGCATGTGGATAATCATCTCAGTTTTGGGGTTTTTTAAGCCCCATCATCTCCTGAAACAGAGTGCTTGAACAAGCCATGTTTCTCTGTTTTTTCTACACAACTTTTTCCACATCTTATGGGAAATCTCTGGCAAGAATGAAGCAACTGACACATTCAGGGGTTTCCAGCCACTAGCCCGTCACAGCCTGAGTATGGTGGGAGAGGGGCTGGGTGTGGAGATCCAAGAAGGGCTAGTGCCCTGTGGGTGCTATCTGGATGCACCTCAGGCCCCTGTGGTAAATGTGAGATAAGCTGAGGTCTCTCAGCCTCTATAAACAGACAGTGAGCTCCAAGAAGCACCCTGTGTCTGCCATTAAGAGCCACTGGT
This sequence comes from Oreocharis arfaki, assembly GCA_013398015.1. Taxonomy (NCBI): domain Eukaryota; kingdom Metazoa; phylum Chordata; class Aves; order Passeriformes; family Paramythiidae; genus Oreocharis; species Oreocharis arfaki. Next base: position 911,821 of record VZRR01013246.1, on the reverse strand, counting down.
ACCTAGAAACTGTAGCAGCTTTGCTCCCAGCATCAGCATGCTGAGCTGGGGCTGCAGCATCCTCCTGGAGATGTCCTGCTTGCATGTCAGAGCCTTGCTGGCTGTGATCCACCCAGGCTGGAGCCACCTCTCGGGAATGCGTATCCTCTGGGTTGAAAAGGGCAGAGGGGAATGCTGAACTGGCACATTCAATGCTGTGCCATCACCAAGTGCCACGTGCGACCACCCCTATTGTCCTCATTGCTCATTTTCAAGTGTGCAGCATCCTTTGCAGAAAGGATGCTTAGCACAGATATCTCACCAGGTTGTTTGGAGACTTGCAGATCTTCGGGCAGTCACCAAAAAAGAAAATTCAAAGCAGATGTTCCTGATGACAAGTGTGTCTGGCTCTGATGGAAACAGTGTGACAGTGGGAAGGAGGGCTCAAGCCACAGCCCAGCCACTGGTATCTGTGTTGAAAAGGAAATAATCAGCCTTGGGAAAATAAGGTATTGGTGGGGCAGCTCATTTACACAGCAACCAAGGTTTCAGCTTTCTCACTGTTTAGAAAGAGAAACTACTGTTTAGAATCCTGAAGACCTGATGCGGGGTGCTGTGGGGTGACTGGAATCGCCGCTTTAACCCGAAAGCATTCTCTGCAAGGAATGCCCTGGGGGTGCAGCTCGGCACTTAGCAGGCCGATTTTTTAGCTCCCGTGCCGATGGATGGCACTGAGACAACAGCCCTGCACCCAAGCCAGATAGCTCATATGTTACTAGGAGCAAGGAGCGTGGAGGGCTCTCTGCATGAGTTCCGAAAGGTTTATTCTGAAGAGGTCAGAGGCGAAGAGACCGAGCAGGCCTCGTGTACAAGCTTATAAGGGGTAACAGAAAGGGGGCTGGCACAGTACTAGCAACTAATTACCTGGGGGCAAGGGGCAGGGAGAAGGCAGAGGGATACAACAACCAATGGGGAGAGGGAAGGGGCGGAGTGGGGGACTAGGTACCAGACAGGTACTGCCTGATGGGAGAAGAAGTCTTTCCCTGTAACCTGAGCAGGGGGAGCTTATTTGTTCTCTGAGTTGACCCACCAGCGCAGGGGGTCTCCTGGACCAGGGTTTTCTGGCATCCCAGCTTCTACTGCTGCCAGCTCATCCACCCCAACAAAGACCTTCATGTCAGTACTTCTGGTCACACCATCCTACTGCAGCACTGCCATAGGGAGTATCCATCCCCTACGTGGTGCTACAGGGAGATGCAGTCCTGAGACCCAGATATGCAAGCTTTGCATTTGTCATCGTGCTGCCACTGTTTTCCTTTCCAGAGCTCTCTCAGAGCTTTGGTGTGGAGGTGGGAATTTGGGGCTGAGGCCCTGGTGCTCCAGCCTTGGAGCTTCTGCACCCCAGTGCTCCAGGACACTGCTGTAGAGGAAAACAAAAGATAAAATGCATTTCTGGTTCTTCAAGGCTCCCACTTATCATACACAGCTTCCTCTGTGCTGCTTAGGCGTGAACTTAGGCACAAGCTGACCCTGTGCTGCCAGTGATGTCCTTGTCCTTATGGCTGGGAGTCTTTCCAAATCTCTACAGCCAAAGCTCCTTTGCTTTGCAGTGCTGGAAAGAGGGACCTGCCCCAGTGTCCAGGATTTAGTCCATGAGGTACCTTCCCGCACAGGCTGGGTGGTTTTCATAGCACCAGGGATGTTTCTTATGTCTTGTTTCCTTTTAATTTCACTACTGAGGTGACACTGAGCTGATTGTTCTTCTCCGGTGTTTGTACTCTGCCCACAGTCAGGAGTTCCTACAAAACGGGGGACATCCACTTCTCCCTGGGGGTTGTCTGTGTTCCTCTGAGCATCAGCAGAACCAGCTGAGCAAGGTCAGTGCTCAAACCCAGGCTTTGCACTCACTCTGGTCCTGGTGTCGGGGCTGCCAGTCTGGCTTGGGGCTGTCAGTCTGGCTTGGGGCTGTCACTCACTCTTCCCCATGTCCTGACAGTGTTTGGGCTGAGGACACACTGAGCCAGCCCTTCTCCCATGGACTGCGAGGAAAGCCATTGTGAACCTTGACAAGACACTGACCAATTATGAGGTGCTGCTTCCTTGCAAAGGAAACCTGCACCTGAGGTCTCTTCAGACAGAGGAATTCCTGAAACATCAGTGCTTTGTGGAAACTGGGCTTACTCTTTTCTTTAAGCAGGTCTTGTCCCTGGCATGAGCACAAAGAATGTTGTTATGTCAGCAGCAGCTTTTGCAGCTTTACATTGCTCTTCTCTCGGCAAAGCCCTTTGCTCTGCAGCCTGAACTGTGACCACATCCCTGGGGCACCAGGCAGGTGAGGCAGGATGTGTGCTTGACTGCAGGGCGTCTCTGGCATCTCCTGTGGAACCACATCCCAGCATGGAGACCCTTCATTTTTAGCCACAATTTTCCAGGTGGCTGTGTGAGGCAGGGATGGAGGGACGGATAGGGCAGGAAGAGGAGCCGGAGGAATCAGTAGATGGCAGAGTTGTTCTCTGCTCTCTGCTGTTTCTCTCACAGATTCATAGGGATTTTATTTTTATTCATAGGGATTTGTTACCAAGATGATGCCCCAAGGCTGGAGGTATTCAGACTGGCCAAGGAGCAAGCATGGGCCGGAGCTGGGGTGAGCATTCCCGCCATCGTGCCGCAGCTGCACAGCAGTGGCAGTGTGCAGGGAAAGGGCTCCATGTGATGTCAACATGACCTGCTCAGAGCACCCTGGCTTACAGCTCCGAGGCAAAAGGGCTGTGTGACACCATTGCAGTGTCCATACATCCATGGAAGTCAGCACTGCTCTGCCTCTGCATTGCTTTGCAAGGGATTCAAGATTGGTTTTGCTGCCTCTGATCATGCGTGCAGTGTCTTGGCTGGGCTCCCCGACTGAGATGGCTGAATGTGAATTTCCACCTGAGCACAGATTTCTGCTGTCCCCGGTGCTGCCTTCTCCACGGGGTCGGTTAGTCCCAAGTAGGTGCTGAGGATTTCCTCCCCTAAACTCTCAGGCCAGAGCAGTGTTCCTTGTCTGCCCCTCACCCCTTTGGCTGCTCATCCTGCTTGGCTCATCTCCTGCCATTGGCAGTAGTGCCACTCTCTCTTGCTTACCTTGGGGCTGTGTGTGACCCCAACGGGATCCTAGTTATCTGGAGGTTGGAGCACAGCTCCCACAGTGGATCCAAAGATCAGTGAGGAAAGAGGAGAAACGACAGCAAGGGCTGAAAGGCGATGAGTGAAGAGCCACAGAGGTGATTCCCGCAGCGGTGAAGAAAGCCCTGTGATGAGAGCCTTGTGGAGCTCGATGTGTGAAAGTTTGGGGAAAAGATTAGTAATTTGCATTAATATTGCCTTGGCAGGGGGATTGTGGTGTAATGCAGAAGAAACAGGCAAAGACTGAACTAGTGGCTGCCAGATCTGCCTTGGGAGATTGCTCATGTCATGATAATTTCCAGTCAGGATCCAGATGATTTGCTGCAGGATGCATCGCTGTGCAGCCCCAATGGGATAACCAGGCATGGCCAGCCCAGGACTCAGCCATGGTGAGGACTCACTGCAAACCTCCATCTATGGAGAGAGGGAAAGGAGAGAAAGGCTGAGCAGAACGGCAGCTGATTCAGATTGAGTCTAACCCACCTCCCAGGACAGAACCCACATGAAATCCTTGGGACCACATCCATCCCTGTGCTGCTAATGGCATCACCTCCTGGCCTTCGGTCGAGAGCTGTGAAACCATCCATGGGGCACAATGCCTTGATCCGTTGGCATGTCCCACCCGGTGGCCAGGGACCCTTGTGGGGTGGTGGGAGCTGAAGTGGCTCTGCTGTGGCAAGGCTGGGTAGTGGCAAGGCTTGTTTGTGGAACCTAGCCAGCGCTTGGAGACAGTTGCAGCGGCGGCTGCCAGGAGCTAAGCCCCACAGTGGGGAGAGGAACGGCAGCATCCTCCCTCTCCTCCCGAGGCTTTTGTTTTGTTTGTGTGTCCCACACGGATGCTGAACACGCAGTCTTATCTGCCCTTCTGTCCCGACGGGTCAGGCAGGGAGGAAGGAGAGATGCAAAGGTGATGCTAGGACCCTCCCCACCCACCCACCGAGCCGCGCCGTGGGAGGCAGCGCTGGCACCAGCAGTCTTGCAGCCTCCCCGGGTTTTGCTTTCCCCCACTCCTCCCCTCTCCTTTCACAGCACGAAAGGGCAGAGCCTCGCCGGGGCGTTTCACTGCGGTTTTGATGGGCGCAGGCCCCCGCACCCCGTGCAGGGAGAGCAGCTTTAGGCACTTGACCGAGAGTGGGGGAAGGCACGGGGTGTTCTGCTCCCTTCCGCCGTGACTCAGGCGGGGGGGGCTTGTTTGGCAGGGCCGGGGCCGTGGGCCTCCCCACACTGGGCTCTATTTTTAGGAAGTTGGGAGAAGTAGGTGCAGCCTTCATAGCATGAAGTTTCTAGTGCCATTTGTGGTTTCGCAGCTTCAGCAAAGCTCAGCATCAGCAGTTTCGAGGCCAGGTGCTCTCTGTGGCTCAGCACAGCAAGGCTGGCATTGTCACCAGATGTGGCATGAAAACCACATGCCCTTCAGAGCCCTCCATCCTCCGTAGGGTCACTGGGGCTTATTTCTTTGCTGTTCCCTGCTCTCCAACCACCTCAGTCCCCTGGGGAAAAGGCTGGCTCGGGGTGCAGCCGTGGGTTGTACAGAAGGCAGGGAGGTGAGGGGGTAAGGAGGGAAGGGGGCACAGGGGACAGTGACACTTAGAACAGGGTTGCTCAGGGGAACAGCAGCACCCCAGTGCCACCCCCTGCTGCTCTTTTTCTATTGTTCTTCGCTGCTCTGGAGGGTGGCAAAGAAGATGTCTGGAGGGGCCGATGTCCCCTCATATCTGCAGGGAAAATGCAGTGGAGATGACACTGTATGTCTGATCTGGTCTACCTGCTGGGACCACCTATGTTCACATCTGCTGGAGCTTGGAACTTTTGCTGATCTCCACATGGGTGTCTCCATGGCTGAGGACCATGGTGAGCAATGGGGCTGCAGCCTGGCATTTCACCCTGGTGGCTACAACCAGCATACTCTGCTCTTCTCTTTCACAGGGGAATGTGACTTTCACAAGTGTTGACACATTCGTCTCTCCCTGAAACTGCTTCTCGCTGCTCTGGACTCCAAGAATTTTCTCTTATTCATACTGAGGTAGATAATTAACAGAAAGTGCAATGCAACCTTTCCTTCTCCGGATGCTGGTGATGTTCTCTGTGGTGTTCTGGCTATTTCTGTTCCCTCTTTCTCTCTGATGACAGGGTTGTCCTGTAGACATGAGAGCTCAGAGGATGCAGGAGAGTGAAAAATCTAAAGAAGTGACAAAGCAAATGGCAGAAAAGTTCAAATTTCCCTTCTGTCCCTAGGCCTGGGCTGAAGGGACTTAATTTAGGTTTCTCTCATAGGTTCCTTTCTGCATCCCTCCCACAGCATTGCAGGCAAACTCCTTTTCTGACTCAGAATAAAATCTTGTTTTTGAGTGTATTGTTCTTAGCTCTTCACAACAGCCAGCTTTTATTAATTGTAAGGAGCATGTGGGGCAAGCAGCACATTTAAAAAAGCTAGTCAAGAAACCACAGCAGGGACCCAAAAAACCCCAGAAAATCACTCTCTTCTCAGCAGCTTTCACCTTGCTGCCTTCAGAGATGCTCCCAGCCTTTGACAGATCGCAGGGGCAGGCAACCGGATATTTTCTCAGTAAACAAAACTCAGAGCCCGGACTACAAACGGAGACAATTTGCTGATCAGTGGAAATACCACAACTAGAGCAATAGGAATGCAAGCAATGGATCACATTTTCCCATTGTCACAGCCAGGGGTTATCTGGCTGGAGGAACCGTGCCAGTTTGGGTTCACAAGTGGGTGGCCATGGTTACGTTCAGAGAGTTTGGTGGAAGGTGGGAGAAAAAAAACCAGTTGGTTTCTTGGTGGTGGGCTCGTCACTGAGTGAAGGTGTGACTTCATCTTCTCTGGGATTATCTCATGAAGGCAGACTCTTTCTTCTGGTGTTGGGTCCTCTCTTCCTTGCCCATCATCTCTCTGGATCATGCCTCACTTTCCTCAAGACTGCGTTCCCCACTCTGCTACACTCCCCCAAGTTCCTACAGCAGCCAAACAGTTAGGAATATGCATTCCACCCCCCCCCGCCCCAATCCCTACTATCCATGTGAGGTGGCAACAGCGCATGTCCCATGGGGCCAATGACCCCACACACACTGCAGCAGGTCTTTCCTCCTGGGTTGCCTGGCTCTGAACAGCAGTGGTGCCAGAACAGCTCATTGGGGCTCTGCCTGCCCCAGGGCTTGGTCAGCACACCCTGTCTGATCCAATACTCCTGGCAGAGCAGCCATGGTGGTCCAGCTCGAGCCAGAGAAGCCTCAGGACCAGGTGCTGCAGGGTGGATGGCTCCTGAGGACTGCTCCCCACCAGCTGCAGCATTGAGGGGCTGGATTGCTGGTGTGGAACAATGGTTTCCTGAAGAGGAGCTGCCACTGACGAACCCAGGATCCCCACTGTCATATTTTCCACCTGGTTTCTCCTATCAGGGTGCTGCCAAGGAGCAACTCAGTTTCCTGGTTTGCAGCATAAGCTGGCCAGCTGGGGATTTTTTGTGCTGGGTACCCGAAACTGGAGCTTTTCCCCATCCTCCACACCAAACCTGTCAGCCCATCCAAGGCTCCAGCCTCCCCATCAAGGTGTATGCAATCGGACCGGTGACATACTTGGGCTTTTCAAAATTTCCTAGAGGATCTTCTCATTTCGGTGAAGTAGGTGGCTGTACAGAAATGTCTTTGGAAAGATTTTGTCTGCTGGAGTAAGCCAGGGCTCAGGAATAGCTGTGCAAAAACTCTCTGCAACACTCAGCATGGTGGTTTCACACGTTACCGGCTGCTTCTGTCCCAACGCATTCAGAAACAGTATTAAATGATGACTTGTCATGTCATTTAGTTTCACATGTAGTGAGTTCCCCCAGATGTGTTAAGTTTAGAGGAAACTCTGAAGAGCCCTGGAAAACGCTGGTGAGCGTGATGAGGCTAAGGCATAGCATGAGGACTCTGGGGAGCTGGTGCTGCTCCCCGCTGTGGCCTCATGGCCCTCAGCTGTCTGGAGTGTTCTTGGCAATTTTCAAATGGCTTTTTGCCTGTGGCAAACTTGCCATGGTAGGGACAGTGTGCAGGATCTTGATGTCAGACCAGACGCCTGAGAGGAGGCCAGGCTTGACCTTTCCAAAGATTATGGAAATTTTAAGACAAAAAGAAACAAAATCAGGCACTTGGCAGTGGCCCCAGGCTGTGTGTGGGCTTGGTCCTCCGCACAGCAGAGCTGCAAGCCCGAGGGACCAGGTCCAACGCTCAGTGATGCTGAGGAGACCCCTTTTGGGGACACAACTAATGTATCCCCAGCACTTTTTGTATCACCTTGCTGCCACTGAGAGGATGCTCCTGAGGAGACTGGAAAGCCCTGGTGAGCTGAGCAGCAAGGCAGCCCTTGGATGGTCAGGTTGTGTGGGCAGCCCTCAGAGTATGGGCGCTCAGGGGGAGGTACTCCAGCAGCCACTCTCTCCTTTAGAAGACAGAAGGGGGCCTGACCTCTGAGCTGGCAGCCTCCTCCCAAAGGATGAGCCCTAACCCTCACGGCAGAGGTGTGACAGTCCTGGCAAGCTGAAGGGTTCCATGACTCCAAAGCATGAGCCAGGGCCTCAGCCCTAAGCTGTCCTCTGCCCTGTTACTCACTTGCTGCCCAAAAAGACCCTGGATTCATCCCACACTTGTGATTAGGATGTTATATTTAGGAGAACAGTGACCTGCTAAAGTCAAACCCTGATTCAGCTGCAGAGGTGTTTGTGCTTTGTTATCAGCATTTGCATTTGCAGCTCACAGCACCTCAACCACACAGGGCAGGATGCGGGAGAGAGGGCAGATAGCAAAAGCAGATGCTGGACTCCATCCTGCAGTGCTCTAAGCAGCCCCGAAAGGCGTTGTGTACCCTCCTCTCCTGGAGCTAGCTAGCCTCCTCTCCTCTGTGGCTAGTGAGCAGCATCTGCTCAGCAACCCCCTGCCTCGGCAGGATCCAACCCTCTATTGGCTGTGTGCACATCTGATAAGAACATCTCCTCTAACACACCACTTTCAAAACAATTCTATGTGATGGTTGATGATGCCTTCAAACCAGCGCCCCAGCCCTCCTCAATACATCCTTGCAGCCTTTCTTCCCTGCATCCCAACAAAACCCCAAATCTATTCTCTTTACATGGAGAAAAAGAGGTCTGTCCCCTGAGAACCCCCTGGTATATTATTTTAGGGGTGTTACATGCACTCATGACTGTTGGATTCCTGAAGAGATGTGGGGCAGGACCTCACCTCCCTGCAGCCAGCGCAAGAGGGATCGGGGTGTAGAGGGGACATGGGCTTCTCAAAGTTGCATGGCAGTGATGCTGGGAGGTCAGAAGCTGGCAGGAGTATCTGACATTCCCAACAGCCCTTTTCATGCCTAGATACATAGATACAGGTAACAGGGGTAAGTGGGCCAGGGTCTGAGATGGCTTGTGACCTTGGGTACAGGGTGAGCACCTCAGTAGGGTTATCAAGAAAGCTGCTTAAAACTTGCCTCTCCAAACTGATGGCCAAACACCAAGGCCAAAGTGCCACTGTCTGCTGAGGAGTATGAAAACTGTGCCCACACCAGGGTCACAGTGCCTGTACAGACAGTCCTTTCTCCCAGATCATCCAGCCTACCCAGGAAGAGACATCACCCATGAGGAGCACAAGGAAAAGCAGAAACCAGCACAACCCACCTGCCTCAGCAAGCATCTTCACTGCAGAAATCATCCTTCTCTTAGAGGAAATGAAGAGCAAAGAGCCATTCTTCCCCTTTTGAGAAACAACCAACTTTTTGAGTGCTTCCCAGCCCGTGGCAGCCCACAGTACTGCCCAGTAGCTCTCTACCTGTATTCAGTCTTCATTTATTTTAAGACAACGTGCCACAAAACTTTCATCCACAGCAGTAAAAAAACCCCACCAGGGAATATTTTGGAGTGATTCAAGAGCAAATATGAATGTATAAAATAAGAACCTCTCTCTCTTTCTGGTAGAACAGTAGGAAAAAGCATGGAAGTGCAACAGAGAAGAAAGTCTAAGCAACTTTGTTGCTGTTATTGCGGGAGGTGGTAGTGAACAAACCTACCCACTACGAAGACGTTTTTCCAGGAAGTGTAGGTTGCTGTACCCTGTATCCCTTGAGCAGCAGGCCCTAGCACAACAGTTCTCATGCTACTTGCAAGCAGCTCATTTGGAGGAGCCTCAGCAACGTGCACAGAGGATGAACGAACCCTATGGCCCTGAGGCACCCCGTCCCATCAGCAGCACATCTCCCAGCATCATGAAAATGTTCATAGGCTTCCTCGCTGTATTTATTGTCGCGCAGACCATTGGGACCGTGCTCTTCTGTTTGTACCTTCACATGAAGATGGATAAGGTAAGCGGAGAGAGAAGGTTGTCTCTGTCTCTGCTGGATTGCTGGCATGGTTTGACTTCAGCTCTGGTGAGATCTGCTCACCAAGAGGATGAACATCGTGGAAGACGGTGCTGACCACTGAATGGAGGCAGCAGTATCATTTATCACACCCATGTTCTCATTTCTGCTTTAATTTGCCATGGAGATGCATGCAGGAGGAGGGATCTATTTCCCTTGGTATCAGAAAGAGATGACCAGTTGAGGACACATTAAGAGCAAACCTGGTAGCTGATGGCCAGTCTGAGAACAACAGGGTGTGGTTTAGGCATACAAGTGGCTATTTTAGGCTTGGTGGTGGTTTTTCTGATTTTGTAGCACTTAGTAACACTCTGACACTAACTGAGAGGATGAAAGGTCCAGAAATGAATTTTTTTTTAGTGTTTCAGTGATTTTATCAACAGATGTTGTCTTTCAGTTCAGGGAAGAAAATGCTGGACCTTAGTACTTTCTCAGTTTTTGAAGGTATACAGTACCGGTGATCCTGTCCCATATCTGGGACAAAATTTACCAAAAAGTTAAAGTCTGAAAAGCTGCTTTTGAGGTTGGTATGACTGTAGCTGCACTGCATGATGCCTAGAAACACCAATCTAAAGCTACTTTTCTCCAAGCCAGAAATGACTGCCAGCTAAAGAAATACGTGCTTAAAACCCAGAATGAGTTTTTCTTACCAGATACACTGATAAGGTGGACGTTACTGATTTTTAAATGTGTTGTCTCAACTTAAATTGAAATTTAAGTATGTGGTTCCTGATCTACAAGGGTGGAGAGCAATCTTGGGCTGGAGGGGGCTTTAATATCAGGTGGTTGGAAGGGGACATCGCTGCATGGAGGTTGCAGCCTGTGGTGAAGGAGTGTGTAGAGGGTCTCTGGCAGAGGAAAATGTGACTGCAGGGGACATGGCAGAGCATCACAGGCAGCTGAAATGCAGTCACAGGTGGCAAGAGGATTTCGGTTGCTTTCAGAGCTTGTGGCAGGGCTTCAAATCTGACCCTCCACATCCTAGTGCTGCCTGTGCTGAGCACTCTGCTGGGCTGTGTGTCCTCATGTCCAGCTGCACTTTATCATTTAACCGAATGTTAAGTTTTTACAAGGAACAAAACACCAACAAAAAACCAAAAAGGTGTAAATTTAAAAATCTGTATTTGGATGCATTTAATTATTTCGTTATTGGCTTTCTGAATTTTTTAAAATCTGAAGATCTTTGTACAATTCAGCCCCAACACATGTGTTGTTTTATTTTGTTGACAACACTTTTAGTCAATAAGTGAGCAGAAAAAATTTAAAGCCCCTCTGTGCGGGCAGGGCAGTGAGGGGCTGAGTGAGAATCCCGGTGGCCTGCTGCAGCCATTGGGGAAGGAGTTTCAAACCCCGAGCCCCTGAGCCACCCACTGGGATTTCTATGCCTTTAGGAAAAGTCAGAGACGGACATTTAAATTATTTATCAAGGTGATAAAAAATAGATCCTGAGCAATCGTCCTCTCACCTAGTGCTGTCAGTCAGGGTGAGCTCCATGGGTTCAATTCCTAGTGGATGAGGGCACAGATGCTGTGCTGGGTGTATGGTGGGAGCTCGTGCTACCCACAGTTTGTCTTCCCAGCTTATCCCAGTGCTGAACATCTGACCCTGAGCTTCCCAGGCTGGATTTATTGCTGGCAGGAATGCAGCATGGCTCTGCTGCCAGCTGTTACAGGTTTCCTACTAACATCCCATTGACCCTCCCTTCTCTCGCTTGTCGGCAGATGGAAGAGGTGTTGGACTTAAATGAAGATTACATCTTCCTGAAGAAAGTACAGAAATGTCAGACAGCAGAAGGTCAGAAGTCAACATTATTGGACTGTGAAAAAATTTTAAAGGGCTTCCAGAACATCCAGTGCAAGGTATGTGCTGTCGGGTGGATAAAGATCCCGCTGAAGGGGGAGCGGGGCTCCCAGTCACACAGAGCTTCACCCCAAGCTTTTTTTTAAAACCATGGGTACCCTTTACTTTAGGGCTGTGTAGCACATGCCCTTTTTTGTACTGTATTCTTTTTATACTATATTGATATCATTGAAAAATCCCATTGATTCTTTTCCTAAAATGCTTTTGATCAGAGCACATCCAGCTGCAACACGCCATGGTATGTTTGGGGCTTGTGGTGGGAGAGATGGAGCTGCAGCCACCTTGGCTCTGTTTCCTGATTCCGGTCTGAAAAATATTGATTTTCTGCTGTCTGGCACCTTGCTCCAATCCTGTGCTGGATGGCTGTGAGGATGCTTGTGGCCACCTGACACTGGGAGCACTTTTTCACCCACTTTGCCCAGGTGTCAATGACAGTGCAAGGCTTGGGCCAGGAAACAGAACTCCTGGCAACCAGTGAGGAGGAGCATGAGGGTGATGTGGAAATGTCATCGCATGGACTCAAGGATGGCATCTCTAGCTGGAGCAGTGGCTCCCCACATTTGAGTGCAGAAGGGCCAGTTTGCATTGCAATGTCCTCCTGGAGTGGCTGAGGGATGCCCAGCCAGGGATGAGATGCTCTCATCCTGCTCAGCCCTGAATTCACTGCTTAGGAGCGGCTGTGCTAGCCAGAGTAGACAGGAGAGGAACGCTTCTTCCTCATCGTCACTGCCTGATGACAACAAATGCGTCAGCTACACCTGCCTCAGCTAAACCTTCAGGTTTACAACAGTACCCAATAGACCACCAAAAATTTATGTGAGGTAGGCCATGCTCAGCAGTCCTGAAAACCCTCACTGCAGGGCAGGGTTGTGCCTTGGCAGCACTCGCAGCATGGCTCCCACATGAGAAGAAGATTTGTTTTGTTTGTTTATGTTATTGTTTTCAATAAACTTTACCCATCATTTTAATTCAATAAAACCTAAGATCATAAACACTACAAACTCCTTGCTGCAAACAGCCCATGGTCATATGTGGAGCTGGGGAAAGTACTAGAGGGGCTCTCTGGTTTCAGGTACCCTCTGTCAAGAGCTGACAGGGCTGTTGGAGCCAAATATCACCAACTCCAGCAGTGACCAGAGCATCTTTTACACAGAAACTTTCAAAATCATGGATTTTGAAAAAAATTATGTATTTTTGCTGTTGTTACAGGATGGAACCCTCAAGGAGCAGCCCAAGTTTGAAATGCAGAGAGGTGAGCTTCCTGGTGTAACCAGGGCCCTCATGGCTTGCAGGGGCAGGAGGAGTTCCTTGGCCTGGGAAGGGACTTCAACAGCCCATGAGTGTCTCAGGGCATGGTGTGGAGGCAGGTTCTGGGTTGGGGTCTGGAACATCCCTTATGCGGGTATGACTGAGCTCGGTGTGGGCTAGCAGAGGGGGACACTGGGCATGGCTGTCTCTCCAGGGCAGGCGGGTCTGGGTGCCACAAAGTCTGAAGTTGTTGAAATCAAACCCAAAATTAAATCTGCAGCCTTTTTCCGTCACAGGTCCTGAGCACCATGAGCATCCCCATTTGATGCACAAGAATGAGACGTCTGTGGCAGGTGAGGTGTGGGCACATCCAGGTCCTGTTCCAACTGCAGGCAAAGTGACACCATCTCCTCCACAGGCTTTATCCATCAGAGGCTTCACCTCAGAGGGACCTGCAGGTCTTTGTTGAGTAGAGGCCGTGTCCTACCTCACTCAGGGCTGGGGGTGGAATTTGGAGATGATGTCTTGGCCTGTAGAGAAACATTAAGGACAGGAATGCTGCAGTCCCTGCAGAGGAGCACTGGGGAAAAAGTGGGTAACAAGGCATCAATAACACTGGCCTTTCTAAATTGCAGCAGAGAAGAAGGAGCCGATTGCAGTTCACCTGGCAGGTCAGCAGAGCAACAAGGCAGGCTCAGGTAAGACAGACTCACACGGTCCTACCTCGAGCAGGGAGCTACAGGGACACAGCAGTGTGCATTCCCAATCCTGCCCTGTGGCTATCTAGGGGCAGGGACAGGGACAGAACAACTCCGGCATGAAAGCGTGTCCCCAAAACACAGCAAACCTCCCAGTGGTCACATTGCCACGTGCGCCTGTGCCACGTGGGGTTCGGACATCCCAGCTGTCCTCATTAGCCCTATACGTGCCTTCCTAGAAATGTACCACAAGGGCTTAATCTTTCCAGGATTTTTTATGAGTGGAGAACTTTTTATCTTTGTATTTAAGGAAAACAACCTCCCACTTTTCTTTTGTTCTTAAAATGGATCTTTTTGCTCTCCTGGCCATGTCTCGCTGGGGTGGCTGCTGCAGGATGGCTCTGCTTGCATTTGCATCTGCTGATTTAATCCTCTTCTCACCCATAGTGGTCCTCGTATCAATACGGGCTGGCTGAGGGCTTTACAGTCACGACATAGATGGCTCCAAAGTGATTTAGTCAAGTTGAAATTATTTACAGCCATGTCCACATTAAGTTTGAGAGATATACCTGAGTCGTTTTGCATTCGTGCATCCCGCTGTATTGACCGTGGCTGCTCTCGCTGCTCTGTCCCCCAGAGTAGCCTTAACTGAGGGACTTCCAACAACAGCAAGGATTACCAGAGTATGAGCTTGCAAGGTCAGTCACTCCATCTGGCAAGGATTTCACAATCTGAGCACTTCTGATTTAATTCTGGAGTAACTGACAGTAATCGGCAACTGCTCTTTCCGTCTCTGACGCAGCATTTCACCCAGAGCTCAGTCTACCTGTGGAAAGCTTAGTGTTAAATAAGATCAAAGAAGTGAGAAACTCACTGCATTTTAAAAGTCCCTGCTCAAGCACTTGTTGAGCCTATAAAGCAGGATCCAGAGAGCAGCAGTTGCCTGGAGCTCAAGTCCATATGGGGAAATGTCCCTGTGGGATGCTTGATCATGGCCCATGGGCTGCGTGCCTCCCCCAGGACTACCCATGGCACACTGTCTCTGTGTTGGGACAGCCCAACCCATTATTCCCCTTGGAGCCAAGTTGCTCCCCCTGGCTGCTCTTGCAGGTGTCTCTGTAGGCTGGGGAAGGCAGAGGTCTAAATTCCAGGGGTTGTAGCTGAGCTCAGCCCCTATAGCCGTAGCTTCCAGGTCTCTATACTGGCTTATCTGCACCAACTACATGAGCTACTCTGATGACACCGAAAGCATCCCAAAATCAATGGCAGCACCTGATCTGTGTGGGCCATGGTCCTGGCAGTGGGAAGCAGCATTCACTGTGCAAAGCCCTTGCAGCTCTGCACCCAGGCAGGGATAGCAATTGTGCAGGGGTAATTTTTGTACTCCCTTTGTAAAGTCTCGCCATCTCCTGAGGCTAAGCGGAGGAAGGACTCTGGAGGAAAGGCAGCCCCCAGCTGGGAAAAACTGGGATGGGAGGCTCTGAAGAGCAGAGTTGCAGCATATTTTGGTAGTGCTCTGAGGGCTTGGAGGATGTCCCACTGAAGTCCATGGAGGCAGCAAAAGGAAGTAACACAGTGTTTGGTCTGTTGTGGCAAACACAGGCAATCCTCCTCCCTATGCATTTCCATTTGGCTGGATGAAGGAAGCTAAATGTTCCTCCACTCACATACCGATTCAAGGGTGACAAAGCCAGTGATCAGCAACATGGGTTAAACCTGCTCTGGCCTTGGAGAAGGGGTCCCTGCTCCCCTGGGCTGGGAATGGTGTCCTGGGCCGAGTACCCCACTAACGTCAACCCACAGACAGACAGAGGCTTTGGGGCCAGATGTCTGTGGGGTGTCCCCCCAAATCAGCCTGCCAAACTGGAAGTCTCCTTCTCTGAGATCACCTGCTGTGCTCTCTCCCTACAGTGCTGGAGTGGAAGGAGACAATGTATGGCCCCACAAACAGCTTGATATCCAACAAGGAGGGGAAATTGAAGGTGGAGGAAGCTGGGCTCTACTACATCTACTCGCAAGTCAGCTTCTGCACCACGGAAGTGTCTTTGGCACCCTTCACCCTCTATATTTATTTGCATATCCCCAAGGAAGAGGACCGGCTCTTGCTGAAGGGACAAAAGACACAGAGCACCTTGAAGTCCCTCTGTGAACTCCAGTCCATCCGGGTGGGAGGTGTCTTCAACCTTCGGGAAGATGACATGGTTTTTGTCAACGTGACAGACTCCACAAAAGTGAAGTACAGCCATGGCAACACATACTTTGGCATCTTCAAGCTGCAGTGAGAAAAGGGCTGTCCTGAGCTGGGAATCCAGCCCAACTTTCTTGAGCAAATGTGCCTTTCCCTGTTTCCCTTATTTATGTTCCTCTGCCTCTCTGTTTTTCTTGTTTCTTAATTTGTACATTTTGTTATTTATTAATGAGGGCCAAGGGGCCCTAAGAACACAAATGGAACAAAGTTTGAAGGTGGTTTTGTTTGCTCTCTGATTTTTTTCTTTCACACCCAGTGATTTGGTACCATGCTGGTGTTGTGTGTCTGGGTCTGCCACACCCCGCATTCCTGGCAGGATCGATGTCCCTGCTATGTCACAAGAGCTTTGTTTACCAAACTCTACCATCAACGTTTCTTTCCTAGAAACGTAGGATGGCTCAGGGCACTTCAGCCAAGCTGGGTTCATACATATTTCCAGCACCAATCTGCTTACAAACATCAATGGAAAAACATAAAAAGGCTTAGGAACATCTCATCTAAAGGAATCAGTAAGCCCAGCACTGCCTTTATATGGTAGCTGCTGGTGAGGCAAAGTTGCCACCCCAACTGTCTGCTGTATCTGGAGAAGCCCCTTTTTTCCATCAAGGCTTGTCTGTGAAACTCAACCAGCCTCCTCAGAGCGGCACTGCCTTGGCTGGGTTCGTACTTGGTGACAATTGCTCCACAGCAGAGGGGTGATTGGTGGCTAAGGGAGGACAGCAGATATCAAGGCAGAGAGAGGGTAGGGCTCCAGTGGTGGTCTGCTCTTGGTGACTTGAATCTGCTCACCAGACTGTCCTCCCGCCTCTACAGGCAGAGGAACCTTTGCTTGTGGACTGTTTCACTCCCCTGTGGAAGGGGCACTGGGCACCACCATCAAAACTGGACCTGCATCTTCTCCTGAGACTCCTCCTACCCAAGGAGGAGGACCAGAAAAGCACGGGGGTGGCAGGACCACCTGCTTCTTCCCTCCAAAGCTCATGTGCAGAGCATTTTCTGGCTGTCCTCAGTGAGGATGTGCCCACAGTGGCACGTTTCCTGGAGCTCCAGGAGAGCAGGACTGCGCAGATGGGCAGGACCCCTCTTGGGCAGGGGGTACCCGGGTGACACTGCACACTGGGGTCTTCCCTATTCTCCAACATGGCCTGCAGCGAAGGTGAGCAGGGCACAAGGATGTTGCTGCAGCATTTTAAAAATGCATTTGAAGACGACACAGGTGCTCGGTCACAGTGGGAGTGGTGGTGGAAGCAACAGGAGAAACCAAAGATGGTGCAAACTGGCATAGTCTGAGACGGGGGAGAGGTGGGGAGCAAGTGGATGGGGAGGACAGAACTGTGAGGAGCATGTGTGTGGCCAAAACCCTCCAGGAGTGGAAAACCTACTCGTCACAGGCAAGGAGAAACTGTTATCAGTGCACACTTTGAAGCCTCCTGCAGCCCCCTGCCTCAGTGGCCAGGAGCACCTGCCAGAGATCTTGGGCTGGGCTGTGATCCTCAGCCCAAATTACTGAGCAGGGATCCAGGTGCTGCAAATTGCATGGCTGGGGTAAACAATTAAAGAAGGGAGGAGAAAAATAGTCATAAAACAACTCCATCTGCAGCAAGGGCAGCAGATGCCAACTGTCACCTTCCCTGCCTGTGGGCTGCCTGACCAACCCCAGTCCCTGCCCACACCGCTGCCTTTCTCAGGGCTTTTGTTTCTTGCCTCTGTTTCTTGACTTGCCAAAAATAGCCCGTGGGATTCAGATATGAGGTAGCCTGTGGGAGAGGATGAGATGCAATTGCTGCCATCCAGCTGTGTCCTTCTCCCCCAGCCCTGCCTGTTGCCGTAGCTGGCACGGTTTCCTCTCCCCGTGGAAAGTTTAAAGGTTGTCAACACACTGATTTTTCCCTTGACGTGAGGCCTCTGCGCCAGTCCTCAGGCTGTGGATTTTATGGTTTCCAAACTTTTGTTCTTTCTGGGTTAAGAGGATAATGAGTTTGCAGGGCACATCAGCAGGACCGGCACAGGGGGTCATGGATGAGCAGTGGCAGGAACAAGCAGCAGCATGGTCAGTTGCTGGGAGAGCGGTTTACATGGTTCAGTACACACTGAGATCACTTTAAAAAAAACCCCAACTATATTTATATATATTTATATATATATATATATATGGATATATACAGCAGGTTGCTCCAAGTCCCATCCAGCCAGGCCTGGAACACTTCCAGGGATGGGCCAGCCACAGCTGCTTTGGGCAGCCTGTGCCAGGGCCTCACCACCCTCACAGGGAAGAATTTCTTTTTAATATCCCATCTAACCCTGCCCGCTGGCAGTTTTGGACTTCAGTGTTTTTCCATGATGCACCCAAGGCTCGTGTTTCTTTTTTCTCTTGCTCTTTTTTCCACTCTGAGTGCTGTGTTTGAGGAGGGAGAGCAGGGTCCAGCTCTGCTGCCCTTGAACCTCCACTTCTGCTGTGGGCTGAGACTGTGGCATGTCTCTATCAAAGAGTTAAAAAAACCCCAGGCTGCAGGAGGCGTCTTGTCCAAGTGGTGGTAGACCAAAGGAAATCCTGTCACCACACCTAATTGCCAGAAAAAACACTAACTAAAAAAAAAAAAAATCTCAAGCAGGCAGGAAGTCACTTATCTACAGCAACTGCCTGGTGCAGCAGAGCAGCCAGTTCTCCATAAAGCATCCTTGTGAACAAAGTGCATGTGGGGCTTGAGGGATGGAAATGCATCTCCTGCCCTGGGACCAGGTGCCCTTGGCCTGCTGCCAGGTGATGGTGGGAGCAACAGCCGAAGTGCCAGCATCACCTTTCACACCAGTATTCCCACCAGTAAATTCAGAGAGGGATGACGCTGCCATGGCATTTTTTGAGCAAATCGGTGATGCAAGCACTGGCTTAGCTTTCACGGCAGAAACACAGGAAGCAGCACCAAGGGCTTAGAAGCGACTTTTATCCTTCTTTATTTGTTGAAAATGTCAATTAAAAAACTGTTCAAAATAAAAACATGTTAGAAAAGTTGAACTTGCATAAGTAGTTACAGTAAATAAACCTACATGACAAAGATACGCTGGAAGGCAGCAGACACAACATCCATCTAAAGACAGACTCACTGGAACCTATTTACAAAACACTGTAAACAAAGTAAATATGGAAACATTGCTGTCCATCTGGCATGGCTTCTTTTCCTTTTTATTTTCTTGTCTTTTTTTGGCTTCTAGCTCTTGACAAACGCTTGGTCCAAAAAGTCCCAGTGTGCCCTCCATCACATTAAATCTCACAAACATGCATATGTACACAGCACAAGTTTCAACTGAGCCTGATGGCAGCAAGGACACATTTCTGCCCTCTCCCTGGAGTGTCAGTGGCCCTTGGTTTGTTCTGCACGTCAGCAGCCCAGCCAAAGCTGGCAGTAGTGAGGGGTCTGGGCATGGCCTCCCAGAGCAGCAGCACATGCAGCAAAAATCCTGCTCCCAGAAAACTATTCAAAAGCACAGCAGGGCTTGACTGCGGACCAAACCACTCAGCTGTGTGCCCAGGCAGAGATGTGGGGAGCTGCCATCCAGCTGGGATACTCCGGGGCTGGCAAATGTAGCAAAACCCCTGCTTTGCCCTAGAAACAGCTTAAAGAGGGTTTCTTATTACACTCCTTGAGATGTTTTGGAGTCTACATATCCCAAAACACCATTTGCAATGTCCTGGCTAAATTTTAATGGCAAGGAGAGAGTTGTAATTATTGCCTCTGTTATGTTCTTCACAACCAACATAATGGTGTGACTGTAATGTGCCGTGGTGCCTCTGCACACCCTGGGACCATGCTGCCCTGTGAGATAAATAAGACATCATTAACTTTAACAGAAGGTTATTTTTATAATGCTGTTAAGGAAGGAAAGAAAACATCAGTTCTAAACTAGGGTACAACACCAAATAAGATAAGGAGAGCTGATACATATGCATGTTGCCTGTGAACTGTGGTTGAGGAGTTGTGCAGGAATCTGTGAGGGCGTTGCACATCCTTGCCCCAGGAGCATTCCAGCTCTTGTCAAAGCATAAATACCTTCCCTATCACAAGAGAAAGTTCCTTTTCCTTAGCAGAAAGCCCCTTTGGGGCAGTATGGGGAGAAGTGGCCAATGGCTACATTCCCAGCCTTTGGGAAGGAGTGATGGAGAGCCTAACACAGGCAGAAGTGAGCAGGGGACCAGCACATTTGGGATTGTTTTTTGTTGTCAAGCAATGTTTACATTTCATACAGAGAAAAGCATGTCCTGCAAGAGGAAGCAGAGCAAAATTATAATCTCCTAGGATACCTGGGCACTCGATGTGAAAACAAAGCAGGGGGTAGGAATTCTACATCATGCATAAGAAAAGGTATGGGGGGCAGAACAGCAGTTACCTGTTGTGCTAATCATGAGCTGTAAGGAGGCAACACTGTGCAAAATACCTTCCTATGCGCTCTGACAGCTGCTCCAGATCTGGCTTCCCCAAGGACTTCAAATGTCTTCACATTAATTGCACATTTTAATCAGTATCAAGGCCACACAGGAACCACAGTATTGCTGGGCTCTAGTTCGCTACAGTCAACTAATGGGGAAAAAGAAGATGGATGGGAAAAGCTTCCCCAGTTGTGATTATCTGAAAAGAGGAGCATGGTGCTTTTTTTGGTTTCTGCTCAATGCCACCTCAATAATGTTTTCATTCAATAAAAAGGTACCGGTGCTTTTGGAAAGAACGAAAGCATTAAAAAGTGCTCAAGCTTCTTCTAGGAAACTGCTGCCCAAGCCTTTGTGAGCAGCAATCACTAGCAGAGTTTGTATTTGCTCCCAGTAGCAGGTGCAATGAGGTATTAGTTGCTGCAGATGAATCGTGAATCATGGACTGCTTGCTTACTCGTTCAGTTGTGATCGATTGTTTCTGCTTTATTTCCTTACTGGGCAGAAGAAAAACTATTTTTCTTTCTCTATGACTTTTTTTTTTTTTGTAACAAAATACCCCAAACCAACAAAATAAGGAGCAAGAAGATGCAAAGGAACCAGTTCCACTTCCCAAAAAACACCTGAGGTCACACACCACTGCCAGCAGCTTCTCCATGAATTCAGGCGATCAGGGATGACTTGCGCCCAGTGTCCTCCCTGCCACACTCGTCCGTCTGCTTCAGCAGCCTTCTCACCAGCTTCTCCAAGTCCTTCCTGGATTTAAGCTCCTCCTCTAAACACTGTTTCATTCTTTTGTTTTCCTGCAAGGTGATAAACAAAGGAATAAAGATGCAGTTAAGGCCCGTGCACTTCATGCAGTGAGGTACTTCCATGCATCTGCTGCCTGATGCCTCAGAAGTGATGAACTAACAGAGACGGAGTTCGTGAGGATCAGAACTATGTGGATCAGGCCACAAATAACCCAAACAGACCCTTACGACCTAACAGACCTGCACAGAAGTTCCCTGACTTTGGGCAGACAGAAACATCCTCCTGGAAACCTAATTTTAGCTTGGGTTGAAGAACCCTGTTCTCCTGTGATGGCTTCTCCCACCTCCAGGCTTGGGACTGGAGGGAAGAAGACATATTTCCTCTGAGTCTACAAGAACTGGTGTCCACCACACCCCTATAAAATGAACAGTCAAGTTGAAAGAGCTTTTATAATGGGGAGAAAGTTTCATGTTACCACAAAGACCAACTACTCCTTCCCTCTTGCTGTCTCTGGCACTCAAGCATGAAGGATGAGAGGAAGTGGTTTCCAGCTGTGCCAGAGAAGGTTTATATTGGATATTAGGAAAAGTTTCTTCAAGGAAAGGGTTGTCAAACACTGGAACAGTCTGCCCAGGGAAGTGGTGGAGTCGCCATTCCTGAGAGTGTTCACAGAATGTGTGGGTATGGCACTCCAGGACATGCTTTAGTGGTAAACATGGTGGTGGTGCTGGGTTGATGGTTGGACTCCATGATCTCAGAGGCCTTTTCCAACCTTAAAGATTCTATGATTCTGTGATTCAAGGAGGTAAACCAGAAGAAAACTAATGCTCATTTAGGAATTTGCAGGATTGGACCAAGATCAGCAAGACTTTTCCTGGCACCGACCAGTTGAAAATGACCCAGCACAGATTGGTTGGCTTTCACTCAACT
The DNA here is from genome assembly GCA_013398015.1 of Oreocharis arfaki. Classification (NCBI taxonomy): domain Eukaryota; kingdom Metazoa; phylum Chordata; class Aves; order Passeriformes; family Paramythiidae; genus Oreocharis; species Oreocharis arfaki. The sequence continues at coordinate 890,120 of VZRR01013246.1, read as the reverse complement.
GCCAGCACAAACAATCCCACCCAAATTACCTGCTTCAGCTCTTTGACTTCATCTTTCAGTGCATAAACTGTGTCAACAAGGCTTCTGAAAAAAAAGTTTGACAAAAAAAGACATAAGAAGAGTTGATGTGCAGGAAAACAGTGACAGCATGGAAGGTGCTGACAGGGAAGCTGCATCCAGACTCTGCTTCCCAAGCATCAGGCTGCTGCCTGTGAGGGGACTCTGGAAACACAGTCCAGGAGCATTTAAAGGCCCCTGGTCCAAAGCTCAGGGCTCTTTTCTCAAACTTCAATACCTTGTTCTGCTTTGAGTTATCAGCAAAGGTCTGTGGCTTTGGCTTCCTTGTTTATGCTACAACAATAAATAACAACAACTTTAAAGCTAGAAATGCCCGAGCGTCTTTTGTAAAGCAGCCTTGATTCCTTGAGGTTGTGCTGCAAAAAATCAAACATGAAAGGAACACACTGACTGTGTTGGAAAGGGAGACTCAACACAGTCACCCAGATGCAGAAGTTACAGTACAGGCTGGGAGCACTAATGGGCAGGTGCCAGGCAGGCTCCCGAGGGGCAGCAGCAGCCCACTAAGTCAGTAGTTAAAATAATAAGAAAATAAGAGCCACTTGTTCGGTTTTGTCCTCACTGACCCCATTATCCTACATCTAGATAAGCCATAAACTGGGGGTCCAGACTCCCAGAGGGATACAGCCACGTCAGGGCAGCTGGGAAGGCAGCTCTGTCCTTAAAAGGGACAAAATAGCAGTTGAAACTGTCTGGTTGTTCTTTGCCAGAACTAAGGCAGCAGTCAATGCCACTAGCCCCGCTCCTCTGTGGGGACACAGAATGAGAGGGCATTGATTTTTAATGCCCTTCCAAAAAGTGACACAGGGATCTATCTGCAAGTGGAGACCAGCCGCACTTACTTTTCCTCCGTGACCGTCTGGCCATTGCTTCGTGTTTCCTCTATGATGATTTTTTCTTCCTCAGGAAGAAGGACTTGAGGGATGGAGTCTTTACGGGAGCCTGTGTATAAGAATTATTCATCAGGGAGAAAAAGGGGTAATCTTCCCTGGTGCCCATGCTAAATCAGAGACAGAAGCTCTCATTCTTCCTGCTCCACCATCAGCCTGGGGCAGGCTGGAGATGTCAACTACATCCCACTAACACAGAGCTACAGCAGCAAGTGGAAAATTTTCAGGAGTACTCATTGCATCTAAAGTTACATTGTGACTTATGAATGAAACCATTGACTAGAGTCAAGAGCTCCCCAAAGAACCATGGCCTCCCTTTTGTCTGTGTACCAGTATTTGACAGTTCAGTGATTTAATTTGACATCTCACCAGCAATGATAAATAGCTTTATTTCCAGAGTTGAGGATGTTAGGTTCTTATGAAGCAGGTTGTTCTTAAACATGCAGCTGATCGAGAGATAATATTCATGCTTCCTTTCTAAAGCTATAAGCAACCTGAGATTACCATCAGGTAATCACTGGTGAAATAGCAGTGTCTCATCTGCCCTCCTACCTGCTTCATTCTCTGTGTTTAGAAGAAAAACAATGGCAACTAAACCGCTAGGCAGATGAAGCTCCCTTATCTCGAAGATTGAACACTACACAGTTTCCTAGCATGAGTCTCGTTGCTGTATGATGCAACACCTGTTTTTTCCCAGAGGGGTTATCAGTGTTGTGGGCAGAGCAGGAGCTAAATAATGTGGTTGTGTGCCCACCTGAGCTGAGAGCTTGCTGGAAGCCTGCCCCGGTACAGTATGCCTCGATCACCTTCAGGATCTGAGCATCCTCCTCCAGCGCAGCAGTACCTGTAAAACATTGCAAACAACAACAGAGGCACAAAAAGCACTGGCCTTGTTTCTCCCAGTCTTTGCTCCCAAGCCCCTTAAGAGATTGCATTGTTTCTTTGGGTGACTGTCTCTGGGATTTTGTCCAACTCCTTTTGAGGTCCTTTGCATTTTCTGGCCTTTGTGGCATCAAGCTCCATGACCAAATGGTGTGAAAACTCATCTCTGGTTGCTCATCTTGGCAAAACTCAGGGAGTGATGCCCTACTTTGGGTGCAGGCAGCACTGGGAGATGGGCAGGCAAAGCCCTAGTGTGGGGGGTCTGGCAAAGCAGCACCAGAGCAGGACTTGGAAACATGAAGTGTTAATTTCCAGCTTCCGCTCAGTGCCTTCTTCTCAAGGGAGAGAGCTAATCGTGGAGCTGTGCACGGCAGCTTGACCATGGCTGGGTGACCATGGCCTTTCATGTAGAGCCCCCAGGCAGCATCCCAAGTGGGCTTTAGGGAGCTGTCAGGATACCCCTCTCTGCAGGTAAACACCCCTGTTGGGATGAGGACCTTTTTGTTTCCTAATTCCCCAAGTAAACTGTTCTAGGACCTGCTGGCATGGCCAGGTAAGGGTTTGTCCCAGCTGTCAGACATATTTTGATGACTCTTGATGTGCAGTTTAATGCAGTTTTTAACTACTTGGAAGTAGTTCCTTGGCTTCATACCCAGAATAAAACCACCCACAGCCCATGACCTTTTGCTAGCAATCACAAGGAGGGTAGTGGCATGTCTGGCAGTCATAACTGGGAGGGCAGGAAGAATCTGCCAGAGGCTGAAGACCCATGCAATTCCAGAAGCCTCCCATGTTCAGGAGCACACAGGTGTACAGTGAGAGCATCCTGTCACATCCTGCATTCCAAGAAAGGGTGTTCTCAAAGTCCCCTGGAGATCACTGAGAACACAGAAATCTCCAGAAATGAAAGAAAAATGGAATCACTGAATGGTTGGGGTTAAAGATAATCTAGACCCAGTCCTTGCCATGGGCAGGGACACCTTCCACTAGATCAGCTTGCTCCAAGCCCCATCCAACCTGGTCGTGAAGACTTCCAGGGATGGGTCAACCACAGCTTCTCTGGACAAAACTTACTTTTCCGAATAACAAATTCTTCATCGGATGGTTTTCTCTCAGTTTTCCTTTTTGGAAGAAACTTCTTCATTGTTTTTGGACTTTTGCTGGAATCCTACAGAGAAGTAGACTCTTGTGTTTAACCAGAACCAAAGGCAGCTGGACAGGGGAGCAGCACAGCTGGGTGCAGTTACCCATGCTACACACGACATGTTAGAGAACTACAAAGCAGACAATGACAAAGCTGGGGAAAATTATGAGTTTTGACCTTCACATGTGCCACTTGTGACCCACTGCTCCCTGGAACGGCAGTGGGAATTGCACCTGCAGGTTTGGGCCAGGACAGGCTCCTCTAGTAAATTCAACTCTTCTCTAAAATCCTTTAGCCAGAGAATTCAAATACATTGATAGCACTTTTAGTCTGCTTACCAACTCTGTGGTCTGTGCTAGAAAACCCTAAAATGTGGTTTATTCCCTTGACTTGATTTCTAATATAAAAGAGTTGGCAAATAGCTGCTTCTAAACGCCCACAATTTGAGAGTATAAACCCCACACACACACATATACACAGAGAACAGACAAACACATACAAAGTTAGTGTTTGCTATGACTCCATGAGTAAGAAACACAAGTTTTTTTCTCCTTCACTTAGTTAAAAGTCTTGTTGATTTGGAGAGAATTAGTGCATTAGTAGGTTACACACAATAAGGATTTAAAGCAGAAGAGGCATGCCAGGAGGTTTAAGTACCACAATACTAAATCCTTTCTGAGAGTTATCTCAAAATATATTTGCCAGTTGCTACTGACTCTGACAATAACTTACTGATACAGTGAGGCAAAATTAGGGTCATGCAAGCACAAGAAGCATGAACAGGAACAAGCGTTCTGTGCCACGACAAGCCAAAGAGATGCATCTAACCCTTACCTTTAAGATATAAGACATCCTCTACAATGAATATGCAAAGAAAGAGAAGATGAGTGTGAGAGACTGATGATTTTTATCATCAAGTCCACTAAATCCACAATTCTAAAACACATTTCAGTGTTAGTCCTGCGATTAATGCAGCACACCATCTGTACTGGTTTTAAGGCACTATTAACATGCAAAGGAGCATCGTGTCATGCAAAACTGAAAATTTAAATGCGAGATGCAGGGTGAGTGGGCATTAATACACTCTAAACACACAGAGAACAAGCCTCCTCGGTTAGTAGTGGGTGTTTGTGGATGTTGGTTGCCTAAACTGGTGCTTACAACCACAGGAGCTCCATGTGCCTGGCCCCATCCAAGCTCCAGGGAGCACTCGGGGTCTGTTCTCAACACCAGTCCTGAGGGCCTCAACCCAGCCCAGTCAGAATGCCAGGATGCTCTGCCCACCCTGGTGACAATCTCCTAGGACTCCATCTTCTCAAAGGGGACCTGCCATCCTCGCTGAAGACCTGACCATGCCAGGCATCAGCACTGCAACACCTCCCTGCTCTACTGGCAGGGACGGGGATCTCCCAGAACATCCTGTGGAGGGCCCCATCCCTGGGTCCCATTCCTGGGATGCTTGATCCAGGGAGCCACTTGGCTCTCCTGCAGGTCTGCCCAGCAAAGTCCTGAACCCTGATGTTATAAAGCCTTCACCTAATGCAAAGCAGCCAGTTTAAAAAAAAATGTAGTAGAAGAAACAATCTTTAAATCTTTTTCTCTTTCCTAAACTGAATCCAGACACAGCGCTTTACGCACAGAACTTACCTGTTCTGTCATTTCAAATGATTACTGGAAACAGAACAGGAAAAATGACCCAATTTCAGTGGAAATAACAAAAGTGAGGTGCGGTACACAAGCAGGGTCTGGGGTTTCCTGAGCACAGCTGGGTACAAGGAAATGCACAAGACTGTGCCATCCCGTCCTACACTATGAGAAGACAAGTAAAGTAATGCTGGATGTCTGAAAATCTCTAATCTTTTAATCAAACTCTCCCACTCGCTTCCCTGTAAACAACCTTTGAAACTTGTATTCCTTCATTATATCTTCATTATAGGAAGGTGCTTGCATGGAGCTGTTAGCATTGTTTATTTTGTGCTCTGCTTTAATTTAAGAAAACTAAAATACAGTGAAATAGGGATACTGTTTAGTGATTAAACACCCCAGAGGGAGGGATGAGGCAGATGTACCTCTGCTTGGGCCAACAACCAAACTAATTTCCCATCTGTCATCACAGGCTTGTGTCCATGAGTCTCTCCATAGGCTCAGGCTGGACTGACTGGGTACCAGGCTGTGCCTGCCCAACTCTGCTAGACGCGTTGGGCTTTGGGTTTCTGCCAATACGGCCAGCACAGCTTGTTCCCATGGAAGCCACATTTTTGGTCCTATGACACCTCGCAGGATACCATCCAGCATCCCATCCCTTGAGACTCGCTGTGGGTTAGGCCTCTGTGGCAGAAACCTCTCCCCTGGTTTCGACACAGAGTTTAATTCCTGCTATGGGTGGCAGGGGACAACAAACTGCAAAGGACTGTGGTATTAATTATATCAGTCAATCTGTGTTTTTTCCCCCAGAAAAATTTCTTTTCTACCTCAAGCCTCTACCTACATTTTTAATTCACCACACAAGCAAGGAATCGTTTAGCCTCCATTAGGAATCTGGAACATGCAAAGATTATGGGTCATTTTCAGTCTGCTCAGTCGGTATTTAAACAATTTAATTCCCAAACTGAAATGTGTTACTTTGCAAATTCTAAGAAACAAATGCAATAAGATGCAATGAGGCTACATAAAATCTCTATCTGGAGCAGCAGACCCACAGTCCTGCCAGCTGCCAGACTCACCATCCCTAAATGCTGGGAGGGCTGAGGGGGTCCAAGCACCCTCCCTGTCCCCACCCTCACTGGGGCAGTGACACTCCCAGGGCTGCTGCACCAAGAAAGGCAGCTGACTCAGATCCAGAATGCTCACTCAGTAAGGGGAATGTTACCTGAGGTACTGGTGAGTAATCCCAAAAATTTAAAGTGAGGTAGGGAAGGAGAGCACTACAGTTGTGGTGCAGGGTGAGAATCAGAGCTAGGCTGTATTTTGGGTTTTCCCACACCACCTCCCAGCTCTCAGCCTGGGCTTCCTGCAGGGGAAGCCATCCCTTGGACTGCTGCCTCCCAGCAGGACCTTGCTGTGTAACACTCAGGTGGGTGGCAAAGGAAGGTCAAGCCCCACATCTTGTTCCAGCCACCAAAACAGGGTGGAAGACACAAGAAACGTGGACAGGCATTTTGCCTCTTCCTCGTGGTGCAGTATTGCTTCTCAATCCTGTAACAATGAGCTGCTACTATAGCTGGAGCTGGAACACATTCCAGCAGGGAGCAGGCCCCTGTCCACAGCTCAGCCTAAGGCAGGAGGAGGAGAGGAGGCAGCTCTGCCATGGCACTGCCAAAGGACAGGGCTCAATGGGACACCCAGATGTGGGACTGGTGACATCCAGCAGCTGAGGGTGCTGGCTACAGCAGCCAACAGCAAACATTCAGCCTGCAAACACAGGTACTCATGAGTCCCTTGTAGTACAAAGCCTGGCATAGCAACCAACATCCATCGCAGCACTGGGGCCAAACTGGCAGAGTCATTTCTCTCAACTTCCCCAAAAACCTACATTTCTGTGCCCTTGCTATGGGATATGAAACCTGGACACAAGGTCTAGGGATTGTGTGAAATCACAGTCCTGCACAGGCAGGAAGGATGATTACCTCTTTGTAACTCAGCGCTGCTGATGGTCTGAGTGGAGGAGCAGGACGGAGGCAGCTCAAGCTCCAGGGCTTGAGGATTTTGGGGGGTTCCAGAGGCCCACGGATCTGGCCAGCTGAACTAAATGTCTGAGAAAACAGATGAGAAGCAAACCAAGACTGTTAACCACCAAACAAGGCAGAGAAGTGGAGAGGGATGGACAAGCATTGAGACATTGAGACATCTAAGTTGCAACAAAAATAGGGCAGGATATGTGTAAAATGGTACAAGCACAACATGGTTACAAATTAAACTGCAGGACGTGTCTTAAACCTATCACGTTACCTCAGTGTCAGGGCATATTGCTGAAACAGAGGGTTGAGGCAGCTGCGAGGAACCCAGGCAGCAAAGGCCAGGAGGTCACACTTACTGAATGAGGGCTCCACGACTGTGTTTTGGAGACAGTGCTGCATGTCCCTTTGGTCAGCCTTTGCAAGTGGTCAAGCCATTCGTGCAAGTCCTGGCTGGTGCTGCAGGACACAGTGATCCGCTCCATCATGTTCCCTGTGGCAGAGGGTTAAGTAACTGTCTTTAGCAAGTGGAAGAGACTCAGGAGAAAACAGAGTGAGATCAGCTCAGAACAGCAGGAAACGGCTCCTCAGTTTGCACAGACCAATGGCTCCAAAAAGGCCAGGGCAAAGATAGAATCATAAAACCATTTAGGTTGGAAAAGACATCTAAGATCATCAAGTCCAACTATTCACCCAGCATTGCAAGGTGCACCACTAAACCATGTCCCCAAGCATCTCATCTACAATGATGATGTGACTGCCCATCCTGCTCAGGCCAACAACTAACAATGTGGGAGCTGCAAGAAACGCTAAGAGAACTGGTGAGATGAATGTGTGAGGATTATTTAATGTTAGAGGTCATTAAACACAACATTTCCATGATTAACAGGATCCTGACACCAAATACCACCAGCACAAACAGCTGTACTGCAGCCCAGCCACTGCGCATGGAACGACTGTGTATACCTACAAGTAACGAGATAAATTGAAGGGGAAAATCGGAGGAACACTAGGAAAGCTCCCTGATGACCAGAACCATTAATCTGTCAATAAATTAGGTACTCAGAGCTACAAGGGATGCATGCAAGCCACTGGATGCAGACAGGGCACACCAGTGCAGAGCAGTGCTACTGGGGCGGGAGATTTGTCCAACATGAAGCACTATGGTCTCCAAAGGCAGATAGAGGCAGAGCTCTAGGGCACTGGGAAGAGATTGCCTCAACCAGGACAGAGGTGCCCAGAAACTCAGGCAACACATGGTAAAAGAGCAGGAGGAAGATCACGGTGGGGGCTTAGGGGAAGGAGGACCAGTACTTCCAGTGGCAACAGTTGTTTTGACTGGGAGGACAGCCCCGAGCAGAGGGCCCCACTGACCTGTGATTTCAAACATGTGCTCATTCCCTTCGGCATCTTCCAGCTTTGTCAGCGTCATTCCTGTCAAAGGCAGCTTTCCCTGGGAGAATTGAAGAGCAGTCAGTGTCTGCATCTGCTTCCCAGCAGGTGTTGTTCTGCTTGTTTCTGCTGATTCCTTTCTCTTTGGGAATCGCCATTTAAAATTAATTTGTTAAGGCTTCAGACTGCAGGAAGAGTCTCCTTTAATGTATGGATCTAGATTTCCCTGCACAACTAGGTCAAACCCCGGAGATGAGGCTCCCATGACAACTGAGTCATGCCTGGCTCATCTGCTGCCCTTTCCCTTCATTCAGTGCAACCCTTTTTTACAGTCAAGGCAGAAGGATCAATTTCCCCTGTTTTTTTCTGAAAGCCTTCCCCGACCCTCTGATTTGCATGCTGAACTGCCTGCTCACCTTACTCCCATTGGTGGGTCAAGTCAGAAAACCCAGCCAAATATTTCCCATATCTTTCTCACCTCCCTTGCTATGACAAATGACACATCAAAACAAGAGCATCCTTTTCCTGGCAGTATTGATGGTTTCAGACAGCTGGAGAAAAGCCAAGCTCTCAACAGCCTGATTCCAGCCACTGGATGGTATGGAAAATGGTAAAACACAAGAAATGCAGTGTTACGTGTAGTACCTCATCGAGTGGAATTTTCGTGCTCTTTGCAGTGGGCTTTATAAGTATTTTCCAGAGATGGCACAAAACTGAGAGCCAGCTGGCTGGTCAAAACCCTAAAGCTGGGTCGGGACACCCTACACACACACACCCCCACTCTCAAGAACAGCAGGTAGAACAACAGGTTTTGATGTTTTCCCCTTTTTCTTTTAATTTCACTGCATTCACTTACCAAATGCTGCTTAACCATTTATCAAGACAAAGACATGGACTATCCTGGCACATGGTAAAGCCAAGTCCTGGTTCCCAGCCTGGGGTGTTTGCATCAGAACAGAGAGTTTGACGGACGCAGATTATTTGAATTTGATAAGAACTATCTGATTTCCTTTTTACACCGAACGCCTTGCAACTTCAAACTAAGCATGCCTACCTGATAGATGAACCCACTCATCCGTGGGCTTGCAGACAGCATCAGCAAAACATGGGAAAATAACAAGAAATACCGCTCCTCTTTCTCCTGGGGGATAAGAATTTAGGTTAGTCCAGTCTGCAGTGCATCACAAGCACCTGCCTGTAGCAAACTGAACCTGTTGCAGCTGGAATCACAGCCTGTGAGATCACCCCCAAACCAACTATTCTGGCTTTTTTTTCTTTACAGCATCTCATTTATGTACCAGTTTTGCCCACATAGATTTTTGTCTGCATCCTGCTAATCCTCTTCCAATCATTGCAGAGTGCCTCAGAAGGCCTTATGTCCCCCAGCATCTCACATCCCAAACAAGAAAGACTTATGGGACTAGATGTTGCACAGGTTTGTTTTACAGGTCTTCCCTGCCCAGAGAAAAGTTGCTACAGCAAGCAATTCAGTGCTAACAGGAACTTTCCCACATCGAGCATGCAGCACACATGCCTTTAGTACCACTGGGGAAGGTCTGTGGCAGGCACTGGTGTGATGCATTAGGACCAGTAGGACAAGAATCACTCCAGTTAGTTCCAAAGCACAGTCAGCTCTGGGGTGGGGCATCAGAGCAGCCCCTGTGCTGCACATAGCAAATGCTGTCAGAAAATGCTGACATTTTCTAGTCACTCTCATTTCTCAGAGTAAGTCACAGGGGAGAAAGAGGGAAATTAATGTGCTATATGACACTGAGATACTTCTTTTGCTTGAAAAGTGCGTCACCAAAAGCCTGAAGTTAAACCTATGGGGTGCCTGACTCACTCCAAAGACGTACACAGTCCCATTGCACAACTCTTCCCGAGGTAAAATTATTTATCAGTATTATTTGTCATCAGTTTGCGGCCTGGAAGGAGAGGAACTGCTGCCTTGCATCACTTATCCCGGGAGCAAGAGGGTATTCAGACACGAGGTCTTTAGCCAGCAGAAGGAACACTACACTCACCTCACTTCCCCCAGACTGCACCATAACCTGGGACATGTAGATGACATTTCCCATCATTTTTATGTCCTCTCCTTCCCAGCGCTGGATGGATTCAGAAAGGATTTGCAGCTCGAGTTGTTTCCTCTTCCTCAGCTCCTGGCACTGTGACTAGGAATCACAGCAGAGCTTTGTCAGCTGAAGGGCAGGACCCAACCCAAACCATCCCAGTTCCACCAGCAACACTCACACAGCCCTGTGGGCTCAGGGGTGGTTTTTACAGGGATCAGGAAAGCCTGCTTTGGCTCCATTACACAAGGTTTATTAAAAAATCACACCCTAGTGATTTATGAAGTAATGATTACATTCAAATGTCAAAGAAATTGCAAACTGCACTAAGCAAACTTTTCTTTCCAAACCAGCCCTACTTCTGAGAGTTCAGGGTCACAACTTCCAAATCAAGAGAGCTGCACAGTTAAATGTCTCTAATTTTGCTACTGCTTAGAGGGATTTCGCCCATTTTTTCCAAACAGCAGAGTTGTACTTGTAGCACTGCAAAGTCTCCACAAGTCAGATGGGTGGATATTTTCTAACCAAAATCAGTGAACCCAAAAGCAGGACTAGGTGGTGCTGTAGAGCAGCACAAAAAAGAATCTTCTGAAAGTGCTGTAATTGAAAAGACTGCACCACTGCTGGGCAGCTGAGGACTGGAGAAGCTCCAGGGAGCGACCAGTCTCTCAGCAGCTCTCAGCAAGAGAGGACAATGCTGACTGAACAAAGACAGTCCTGCAAATCCAAGCAAAACTTTCTTTAACTGACTCCTCTGCCAATAGGGAAAATTGCTGCAAAGTCAAACCAGGGCTGTTTTCACCAACCGCTCAGTTTTTTCCAAACCCCTTTTTCTGACAGAGACTTTTCTCCCTTCCAACGCTTTGACTATCCAGCTCTTCAAAGAGAGAGGCTGCATTGGTTCTAGTTTGAAACCACACACATTTGAACCAAACTGTGGGAGCTTACTTTGGTTCTACAACTGTTGTATGTTTTGATGGCTCCCCAAGTGTCTGAATCCAATGTTCCCAGTTCCCATAAAAATCCAAATAAAATCCACAGGAGTTCATCACAGTCTGTGGAGAGGCACTGCTGTGAATCACAGCGGCTCTTTGGTCCCTCCCTGCCTTTGTTTGGGAGCCTTCCTGGTCCTATAACAGGACCACATGCACATCACAAGGGGCACCTCTGTCTGTCTAACCTCAAATCCACACTGAACCTTTCTAGTTATGTCATATTGACATTAAATTACTCATCACTCAAGTACATATTTCGAGTAAAACCATACAGGGCTTATGAGATTTCCTAAAGATTAATGACATCTTGTAATTTAAATGAGTTATTCCCCTATTAGCTCCCAGAATAAATGGAAAGGGCGCTGAGTTTCTAAGTAAACGTAACATGATCGCCCTTTCCTGTTTTCTGTGAACTTTCTCCTCCCCATCTTTTATCTGCACTGCTAAACACTTGCATCTGTCGCAAATGTGTGACATCTGTTGTGCCAAGGGAAGGAAGCTGGGCCATATCTGGAGTGGTTATAGTGAAAGGTTCTCTGTGGCTACAAAGCAAGAGAGACTACAGCTTTTTTAATAACCGAAAAAAGCTTTTCCAGGTAAAACCTTTGTGCACATGAATGGCTTTTCCCCCTCTATTTCAACTCAGTGCAGCAGGACTTCGAGGGGTGCAGGTGGCAGAATTCACAGAAATAGGTTTGTTATTTCTGACTCATCCCTTCTCTCTGTTCCCCACTGATGGCCATGGCACCTGGAGCCACAAATTACTGGAACGTGGTCCAAGCCTCCCAATGCCCGTGGAGCACACCTAGCAAAACCAAGAGTTACTCCATGGGCTCAGAGGGGAACTTCCCATTGGCACCAGCACTTAGGTCAGCCACAGCTGTGCTAACCACTCCCTCAGGGAGCAAGGGGCGGTCTAGCTTCAGGTGGCAAATGATTAGGGAATGGAGGCAACAGGAGATGAAAGGGACCCTGCTGCCACTACAGTCCATACGTGGCTTTCAGCAGCAGAGGGGAAACTTGGAGATCCACCATCTCTGCTCTGGGACCATGGAGCCAGTGTGCACTTGCCATAGCCAGAGGCTTGGCAGCTCTAGGCTTCAAATATGAAATTAAGTTTCTTTGTAACCCATCTTTTCCATTCCAAAAGACCTTTTTTTCTAATGAGGAGGCAAATGTCAGGCTTGACTCATTCTTCATGAAATGCAGACCTGAAATGGAGCGCTCTATTTTAAGAATTGCCACCTACCACAAGTGACTTGAAGGATGCGACGGCTTTCAAAACATCTTCATGATCTGCATGCGCCTCCTAGTGAAGGGAGAGCAAATTCCTCAGCCACCAGCAGCAGCAGCACCCACCCTGAGCATCAACCCACCCTGAGCATCCCCCACTGTCCCAGTACACCTAGGGCTGAGGATACAGGCAGCATGGGCTTCAGGAAGAGGTCAAAGTCCCCCAGGTACCTTCCCCACCATCCACTTCAACATGGCACGGCTAAAGGCAACTATGCAATTCACTGATACCAATTTAATCAGTATAAAGTGGCCAGAGCAAGAGCAGGTATGATTGGACTTAGAACAAATTTGACTTGCAAAGAAAAATCAATGAAAACAGGCCGCAGTGCAGGGTGCACCTTCAGGAAGGAAACTTCCATTGATGCGCCAGGTACTCCAGCCACTGCCCCACCAAGGGTGGAAATCCATGAGCATCAAAGGGGCTTCACCTCTGGGTTTAAGGAAGGGCATGTCTGAGCAGAGCACTCTTGGGCCAGGTAAAAGCAGAATGCTGCCCCTTATCTCTGACCACAGCTGTATGCTAATACTCTCCCAGAATTTTCTCCTGGATCTAGAGCCCTGCTCCTCATCACCAAGTCCTCATGCCAGGCAAATCATAAGGTGTCTAGGATGGAGCTGTCCCTGCAGCCTGGGATTGCTCATCTGGAATGTGAGACGAGTGGCTGCCCTGAACACACCTGCCCCTTCAGTAGCTGTACAGCAGTGCAGGGAATGCTGTGGTGTACATCCACACTGCATAGAACCATCCTCTTCCTGCAGCATCGCAGCTTAAACCTCAGCCCTACTGATTCATGCAACAAAGCTCCCACACTCAGCTTAGAAACTAAGAGAAATAGATGTGTGTGTCCCCAAACCCACTGCTGAACCACCTGCAAAGAGCAGGCAAAAAGCACAATGCATATCCTGTAAAGAGCACATTATCCCTGCATGGGCATGGTGGCTGCCACCAGGCTCAGCTCAATCCCTGTAGCTCAGCTCAGCCAGGTGAGAGGGTACAGGTAGGTCTGGAGTGTGCCTACCCTGCAGGCTCTCATGCCCTCTCCTATGCAGGAATATCCCTGGCTCAAGCATAGAGGTTTTAATCCTTTGCCTCAAGTGTAGGTCATGGATAAGTGTGCTGAATTAACTGGTAATTAAAACTGGATGAAGGGAAAAAACAAACTTGGTTAAAAACAGACTGTTACTTCTGTTTTCTTCATCCCCTTGCACTACCCCTGAGTTTTGCCTTCCTGCAGCTGGAGTGCACCAGCAGCGAGCTGCAGAGCTCCAGTAGCAGGGATCTCTACAGTCCCTGCGGCAAGAAATATCCAGAGGCAGACCTGCTTCACGCCAAGGAAGTCTTTGTGCCCCTGGCTGCACTCCCTGCTCCCAGGGACTTGCTCTCCACCCCTGCATCTGTGCTGGCTGCCAGATCCATGTCTGTCTGTGCAGCTCTGCCTCCACCCAGGAGCACAACCCTGGAGCAAGCGGTAGGGATGCACCTGTGAGCCACAGGAGCAAGTGACCAGGCTTAGGAATCTCATCAAATGGTAACAAAAACACAGATTTATTCCTGGCTGTGCAAATAAATAGCAGCTGCAGCTCGACTCTAGACTCTGCTTTTACTTGTGCTGGAAATGGCCCATCTTTGAGGAAGGCTGAAGAGCAGGCAATGCGTTTCCTCAACATTCCTCAGACTCTTCCACCGGTTTCTCACTTTTAATCTGAAAGGTAGATAACGTCCAGGGGATGCGGGACATCTCCTTGGAGATGTGGTAAGTACTTTTAGCCACATGGTGCTCAAATACCAACAGGCAGAGGTGTGTCTTGAAGGGAGCAGCTCTGGCAGCATCAAGGGGCAGAGCCTGCCCAGCAGCCCCACACCCCACTTACCTCCATGTGCCGCTCCAGCTCCTGCAGCAGAGTCACGTATTTATCCAGCCTCAGGAAGGGTTTGCTGAGGCTTGTGGTCAGGATGAGAATGCCTGGGTTGGCCGCACCCTGGCTCTCCATGAACTTCTCCAGCTCATCACTATAAAAAGAGACAACAACAAAGAGAGCTCTCAGAGCTGAGGGCTGTGTTTTGCTGCCTCCCACGGTCTCCTGATGGCCAGGGCTCTGCTCTGAGCTGGGCCTCTTTAAAGGCAACACAAACTCCCCTCTGAGCACCCCCACCACCAACAACCCCATGGAGCAGGCAGGGAGCTAGGAGCTTCCAGCCAAGCAAGACCCTTCTCCCCTGGGAAGCAGGAGAGGATGCTTCGTGGCCACAAGTTTCGGAATGCACAGCCCCTGGGGCATGTTGGTGCCAGCAGCTGGTCCCCCAGCACAGCAAGGTGGCTGGGGGAGGGGGAGAGGGTGGGAGCTGCACTGGCTGGTGCTGTGCTGGAGGAGGCTGCACCAATGCACTGGGACCCTGCTGGAAGCTGTGATGCAGGTGTTTGCATGTACATTGCTCCAGAAAATATGGCTTGTGTGTGTCAGCACATTTGCCAAACCTGATTCTCTGGCTGATTTAGGAAAAGGGGTCAGACTGAGGAATCACATGAATGAGTCATTTGCTGCAGCCAGGCTTGTTGTCACACCGAATTAAAGCTGTATTTCAGCAGGTAAATAAATACATTGTGAGTTCCCATTGCAGAATGGGAAGACTTAAACACTATGGACGTGGTCCTGGCTTTCCCATCATTGCAGGAAGGACAGCTAATCTGCATTAGGGATGACACAGTGGTAGCCTCTTGGTTTGGCACACTCTTGAGCAGGACATTACACAAACTCAGGTGTCTACTCATGTGGGTCACATTGAAGAAAGATGTTACTAATGTGATCTACCGATGACCCTGAAAATCAACCATTTGGTTGAATAGAAGCTCAATTACTAAACTGGATAACTGAGTGACTTGATGACCATCCTCCTTCTGCAATGATGTGCCCCCCACCATGGTGCCACAGGGGAACACCCTCCCATTTGTCAGTGTGTGAGCACTTGAGCAGTGGGTCTGAAACGGCAACTGGGTCCTTTGGCAAGTAACAATCACAGGATATGCTACTGCCAGAGCTGAAGCTGCCTGTTTGACCCAAGGTGGGAGTCCTGTATGTGCAAAAATGGACCTGTGAGATCAGCTCTGAACACAAGCAGTGAGTTGTCTACATGCTGAAGCTGAAAGGCTCTGCTGAAGAGGCCAGCAGTTTTCCCAGCAGCAGGAAATCCCCTTGCCCTATTGTCAAAACACAGATCAATAGCCATGCCAGGCCAAGTATTAATAACAAAAGTTAAATTTTAAAGGCATCTGAATCACCTTCTCCATCACTCACCTGTGCTGTGTGAGGACATTCACTGCTGAAGGGTGGTTAGCACAGTACGCCAGGTACAGAGAGCGGAATTGGGGCATAAGGTTCATGAAACAGCCTCCCACACGCTGCTGGTTCTCGGGGAGCCTACAGACACCAACACACCAGCCACGTTAAGCCTCTGGATCTGCACCCTGAAGCAACGGCACTCTCAGGGACCTGCCCAGGGACTACCCACTGCACAGGGATGTTCCCAGGTCACCTCATAACTGCAGCACTGAGCAAAATACCCACACCTGCCACCTGGAGAGGAGGAAGAGGGGGATCCTCAGGTGGGTCTGGGTTTCTGTGGTGCAGACAGTGAGCATCACAACCCATTACCAGCCTAAGACAACCTGTGACTCAGCCTGATCTGTCTCACCAGCAGAGCTACAGCTGGGATGATGAGGATGAGCTGGAAAGAACTAGGGGCAACTAGAACGAGAGGGGTGGTCCCACTCTCTGGGCTACCCATGAATATGAAAAGATGGAGATAGAAAGAGAAGCCACAGCCTGAATATATTCCCAATATTCAGTCTTTCCCCATCTCTTTTCAGCCCTTAGCTAAGGCTAAACGTGTCTGTCAGCCTCCCTGCGGGAAGTTACCACCTCTAATAATTTGCTCTTTGCTCCCTGGCAATTCCCATCTTCACGCCTGCCAGATCTTCCACCCTGCATGTGCCCACATCTTTGGGTTAGGCACACTTTTGTGTCAGGTCTAGTAACACTCATTCAGCAGATGCCTTAACACCAGAAATGTCAGAGTTCCTTCTACCTTTCCTCCTGCCAAAGCACTGCCTGCCACCTTTCCTCAATCCTGTTATTTTCTTCTATATTTAACAAGTCTAAGACAGCAGCCAGGAGGAATATTAATGAACATGTCTTTCTATTATTTTTAGCTACAGTTTAAAAGCTTAACAACCTCAGTGCTATGACACAAACTTACTTTGCAACTTCTTCCAAGGCTTGGTTCAGTGTCTGCTGAAAAGCAGAGATTTCTTCCATGTTTCCCAGCAATGCCGCGATGTCCCCGGCACTGAGCCTACAAGAGCCACATCACCAGTCACCATCAAAGAGAAGTTGCTCTCAGGAGCAACCCATTTTTATTCGTAAGCAGCCCTTCCAAAAAAGACAAAAAAATTTCTCCTTCCCCAGATACACCATCGGACAGAACACAAAATTCATGATCTGTGAGCTACAGACCACAGTCTCCTGGGGAAGACGTCTGCTGCCAAGGATTATCTTAATTGGATTTTAATCACTTAATCACACTAATCTTCTCAGATCTTTAGCTGTCTAACAGAGACACAGACAGATGGGATTTCAGCCAGAGGTGGGGAGGGAGGTGTGTGCACAGACACAGAGACAGTTTTGTCT
This sequence comes from Oreocharis arfaki, assembly GCA_013398015.1. Lineage (NCBI taxonomy): Eukaryota > Metazoa > Chordata > Aves > Passeriformes > Paramythiidae > Oreocharis > Oreocharis arfaki. Next base: position 873,014 of record VZRR01013246.1, on the reverse strand, counting down.
TCAGGGATTCATGCCATGGATTTCCCAATGGGAGGAGGGTCCCACAGGTAGGGGCTGCTTTGCTCCTTAAGTGAGGTTGGATGTTTCCAAAGCTAAGGTGCCTGTTTCTGTCATCCTACGAGTCACCCTCCTACCACCCTCATTCAGGACTACAAGGCTGAGAGCACAAGAAATTTTCCCACATGAAGACTTTGGGAAGGGAGCAGTGACTGAAATACAGAGGCCTGAGGATACCACTCTCCCATCTCTCCTGACTGGACAATGCCTAAACATGTGCCCTCTGTCCCTGACACCCCAAGGCTCCCACAGTGTTCTCTCTACCTCAGATGCCCTTGTATCTTACTTATCATAAGACTGGAGGGGTCTTAAGTAAGTTCCCAGAAGTGACTGTAGTTCCTTCGCATAATCTCGTTCTGTTTCCAGAATATTTTGCAACACCTAGGGTGAGAGACAGAGACAATCTTTGTACTAGCAAACTAGTCAAAAGAATATGACACCAGTTTCCAAGTCTGGAAAAGCATGGAAGTGTATTTTAAGCCCAGAAATCACATTTCTTAATGCAGAACCCAGAACACTCAGGAAAGTCCTGGTGGTCAAATACTGAGATTTTACTTTGCAAACCTGGGGAGGCCTGGAAAGCAGGTGTTAAAAGCTGCACCAATGATGGCTTCTGTGGCAGATCAAGCCAAGGCACACCTCATTTGCCACTTCAGGGATGTGGTGATCTGGGTTTGGTCCTGCTAATCCATCTCAGCAGCTGGTTTGTCTCTGGCCACAAAGCAGGCAAACCCAGTGCCTGCACGCTCCCAGTCAGCACTCCAGTTTCTCAGTGTGGATAAGCACTGGAGACAGTGGAAGTAGTTTCCAGCTCTCTGGACATACTGTTTCTGAGTTGCTTTGCTTGAAATATATTTAGACATATTGATGAGCAGGATTCAGCTCCAGCACTGACAGCCAGAGATGCTCACATGAGGCATCTTCACTTTCTTACAATATGGGGTTCACTCCAGCCTGGACGCAGGCAGTGAAGGTAACTGCCCCTGCTTTGCCAGACCTCCTCACTTTGGCAGCAATATGTAGAGGAGGGGATGTTTTTCCACCCCTCCTGCAGGAGCAGTTCAAGGCCTGGCAGGCTGTGAACCTGCTCCAAAGCCAAATCCAGTTACAAAGCCAGGCCATGAGCTGTGGCAGCTGCCCGTCCTCCAACGGCTGCAGCTGCTGGCAGAGGCACTTCGGGGTGTAACATCTCCAGCCAAACCCAAGAAAGGGACCACAGCCCTGATCTGGCTTGCTTACACCATGACATTATCTCCCCTTCTTTATCAACAGGAAATACTGTGCCTTATCCCCTTGCATTGGTCTGAAAGCTGTCACCTCTCCTTAATAACCTCAGTTGTCTACTTCAAGTCTCTACTTTTGGCATCTTGCAGCCATTTCCATTTGTGGTTTATTGTCTCAACGGCCTTGAATCAAGGGAATGGAAACAGCTGCATTTAAACAGAGTCACATCCCCAATTGTTAAAAATTGCTTCAATGATTTTTAAGGGAAGGAGCCAGTTCAGAAGATTAATAACATGGTACTTATTAAAATGTATGATCAGCACTTTAAAACTTACCACAGGGTAATAATTCTTCGTCAGCTGAGTGTTTTCCAGCCCTTTTAATGCTTTGGGAGAGAGTGGTTTATCTATAAAAAAAAACCCCATTAATAAATTACAGTGCACAGCTCTCATTATTCCATCAGGAAAAGACACTGCCACATTACATCCAGCAAATCTAACTTCACTCCTGTGACCACAAAACTTCAATTGAAGGGATTGTTTCCCCCTTTCACAAAAAACTAGGATCAAACCAGTGGCATGCATGACACTGACAGCGGCCAAGCAAGTCACACCAGGAGCTTCTGTGGCCAAGCAAGTCACACAAGGAGTTTCGTGCAGCCTCTGCCAACCAACATCCAGGTTTGCTCCAAAATCCCTTGCAGCAGCCGAGTATCTGGCACTGTTTGGAACTACAGTGTGGCTTCACCTGGCCCACTAAATTTGGTCTTAAAACTGGGTGTCTGTCAGAAATGACAGATACTGTGTTTTTTTCCAGGTGAGTCACAAGGCACTTGAAGCCAACCCCAATAACTTTGATCCTCGCAGCCACTTGTGATGCAAAATCCTCCTCTGAATTAAGGTAGATTTAAATGAAAAGCTCCCAAAAACCTGGAAATCAATTCTCATTCTGCATTTGCTAAATCCCTGTGGATGCCTCCAGCACTGTACATATGTGCACGCACACACACAGACAAGTTCTTGCTCCATTGTTCCTCCCCTAGAGAAGCCCCTTCCCTGCCAGCAGCACGGTTTTCCCAGCAACACCATCACCCCTCTGGACTGGGACAGGCAGGCAGTACAAGGCTGCCCCAGCCCTGGCCACTCTGCACATACTGAAACAGCTCCATGCCATGTGGAGCAGCCAGGCTCTCCTGTCTCTTGGCAATTGCTCACACAAGGCAATTACTTTCACACTGATAGCAGGGGAGGCTTGAAATTGATAAATTTAGCCTCTGGAAGCTGCAGCTTGATGTACTTTCTAATTATTGCCCTTGTAGTGCTTCCTGTCACTTCCAGCCAGGAGCTCTGCGCCTCATCTAAAGACTCAGAGGAGCTCAGCTCCACAGTTACTTCACAGTATCACCCAAAGGGCACACCTAGGACACAGCAGAGGTATGGACAGTGCTGAAAAACAAGTAACTCCATTCAGAGTGACAAGACTTACACTGTGGAGATGGGAAAAGCAGTTCCCCGCCAGCTGCAGCCCCGGCAGTGCTCCTGGGGCATGCAGGGTTTACTGATGGTCCCTCATTCCTCACTTGCAATATGGCCACATCTCCTGAGCACACAGACACCAGGGCAATGAACCCTCCTGCCACGCGAAATGGCGCCAGTAGAGCATCTGGAGGGAAAAGCTCTGCAGACAGAAAAATCTGATGGGCTCTTACATCAGGATCTATGGGAAACTAGCCCTTCATTTCAGTGAGGTACTGTCATTTCATGCAGCACCCATCTGATTTTCTCTACAGGACTCAAGTTTATTCTCCTTTGTTGGAAACATCTTTCTTTTCCCCTCCCTGAGTTAATTAGTGATTCCTGACTTGTGCCAGACAAGCCTTCGATCCCTGCTGCAACGCCCTGCTCCAGCTCAGACATCATTTCCCAGAGGGAAACAGTTGGAGATGAGATATCCTAACAATGATTTCTTTCACTTAGAAATAAATAAAAACTGACCTAATTCTGAGCACTAAATCATGAATTTTTTTCTTCCCTCCTTTGCTTTATTCTTGCAAGTGTGGAAGCAAGTATGTCTAACAGGGGCTGCATATTTTGCAGCTACTTTGCAGACCCCTGCAGGCATCTCAGTGTTTGAGGCCAGAGCAGATCCTGAGCCATAGTACCAGCACCAAGCACACAACTGGTCTCTGTCTATGGTAAGTCCTCAAGGCACATTAAGGAGTTAAGTTGCATTTTGCAAAAAAACCAGTTCAATCTCACACAAAGGCCTGCGAAGGGATGAGCTGCTTGAATGCATGTGTAATGCCACAGGGCAGTTGGCCAGGGGCTTCACATCATCACCACCCAGTCTGGGTACAACCACATGTCAGAAAATGTTAAGGACACTCAAGACAAAGCTCAATAAAGGCAGATGTCATCAGACAGATCATTCCCTCCCTCTTTCTTTTTCAATATGGCAGCAGAAGCAGCTGGGGAAAAATGTACTCTGTGGTATCAGCCATCACTTTCGACCAAAACAGGGACCACGCCCTGTGGCCATGCAGTTTTTGTCAGATTCCACACCTTGATGGTGAGCATTCATTCCACTGATTCCTGAAAAGCCAGGATCAAACACGAGTACATTGCCTGACCAAGGTCTCTAACAGAAAGCTAGTTCTGTGCTCAGATGCTGGAATGACCTGACAGCTCCGGAGAACAAAGGGGACCCACATCCATCTCTGTCCTCATCCTCTGACAGTATCACTGCTTCCATGCTGCTGGGGCTTGGAGGGAGCAACAGAAAGGCACAACATGCTGGAAAGAGGGTGAAGCAGCTCTCAAGCAACTCATCCGAAAGACTACGCTTTACCCTTCCGTTTGTCCTTCCATTAGCCCAGCTGCCTGAAGTACACAAATGGTCCTTAATAAATAGCAGCAATTTCCCAAAGGCACAAGGGTCCTCACTGCATTATGCCACTGTCATTCAATCAGGCCTTGAAAGCAATTTGCTTACCGGTGGATTTGATTTCTCTGACGTAGTTGCTTGGGAACCAGCCTGTTTTTCCATTCAAGGTCCCTTCCCACCAGCCCCCTTCTTCAACTCGGGTGACATAAATAATGTCTCCTTTGTTAACAGAGAGTTCATCCTCATTGGTCTGTTTAAAATTGAACCTGGCCTTTACCACCAGCTGATGACTGCCATTCTCAGTCATCTCCTAAGGAAAGAAACATGGAAAAACATCAGTAAATAGTCAAAAAAAGCAGAAACCACTAGGACAAGCCATTGTTCTTCTCTGTTGTGACAGCTGTTTTTTCAGTATTGCTCTGTATAACATGCAATAATATCTTGCTGTTATGTAAACACTTCCCTTCAGAGGACCACAAGGTGCCTCCCAAAGCATTAACCTAATTTCCCAGTGCAATGGGTGGCAGATAAGAATCACTCTCCTTGTGTCATAAAGAGAAACACTGCAGTTTGGAGAAGCTGCGGGACTCTCTTCAGCTGAGGCAGCAAACCCATGATGGAGATCAGGGGAAAACAACCTCTGGTGGGGACCCAGAGGTACCAATCACACTCCTCTACCCCCAAGGCCATTAAACCCACAACTATGTGTTAAACAAAGGGTACCACAGGCTTGGACTGCCTCCGTAACACCCTTGCTGACTGGGAAGCTGTGCCGTTGGAGTCACTCTGGGGGTCTCCAGCCGCGGAGTTAAGAGAGGACAGATGAGAACATGGCTCTTTTGACAGCTGATCTGGGGAAACAAAACAACGTCTGAGTTTTACCCAGCTGTTCACCATCCCTCCACATCACAGCAAAGCAAAGAGTAAAGCCTGCAATGAAAACAGGAACTGGGCACAACAGTTCAAAGAGCATCTATCAGACCAAGACAGCAAGTGCATGGCATCTGCAGTGTGGGTACTCCCAGTCTGCAGTGAGGGTGGTTTTCTGGGCTGAGATAACCCTTCCATCACGGAAGAAGTTAAATTGCATCCTGAGGCACTCCTAGGTTGTGCCAGCTCTGCAGCCACACATCCAATTGCAGTATTTCTTTGAAATCCCCCTTAAAACTGTAGAAAAGTAGAATAGTACTCAGTACAGTGATTCCCTGCTGGGAACATTTCTGGGATCCAAGCAAGCACTGTTGAAGGTGTGTCAAAGTTTAGCTCTCCAGTGACTGCAGCTGCAGTGTGGGCTATCCCGCTGAGTGGGGAGGAATGCTGAACAGTCAGTCAACACAATCGCTCCTCTATTTAGAGAAGTCCCTCTGGGTTCATTATCCAGCTGAAAGAGGCTAGGCACTATTTTGATTGCTGCTCATGGCCGGCTGCCATTAGTCATGTGAGAGAGGGATTCAAGCCATACTGAGGAAAGACAGGAGTGACATCCCCAGGAGATGAACTGCCCACGGAAAGGCTCAGATCATCCCAGCAGCTCTTGCAGCTGTCTCCTTCACACACTTAGAGCTCCTTGCTTTGCAAACCAGTCTCTAGGCTTGTTTCTACTCCCACCTGATGCTGGAGGCAATGCTGCTGCTCTTACACATCTGTTTTCTTAATTAGCGATTTGTTTCAATATTAATACTGAAAAAGTTGCCAGAGGGTAAAAAGTTTCCTGGTCCTAACTGTGCAGAGACTGAGTCAGTAGCCTTGTTGCTTACAGCAGTTCCAGCTCCTGCAAGACCTGGCAGTGCTCAGACCCAGAATCCTGCTGGATGCTGCAGAGGGGTAAAAACAAGGGATTCGAGCCACCTAGTAATTCCCAGTACTTCACTGCTACTGTACCCCACACCACACTGTGGGACACCACCCAGATCATCTCTTTTCTGTGTCCCATGGTGCTCAAAAGACACAACAGCAGATATTATCATTTCAGTGAACTGTGAAGGACTTTTAAGATCGGTCTTGTAGCTTCTCTTCAGATTCTAGGACATTTCTGCATTCCAGAGCTGCAGTTTTCCACCTGTGGCTGGGACCCCACATGTTCATGGACCTCAAAAGCAGAACAGAGAAGAGCAGTCTTCAGGACCCCCTGTGCTGGGTGTGCAAGTCCCTGGACCACGTCTGGAGTTCTGCCTTGAAAACACTGCAAGAGGAGAGGGTGACGCAGCCATGAAATGTGCGCAGAAATCGGAAAAGACAAACTCCAAGGCGGCTTTTCCTCCATTCTCCTCCACTCTGAATGCCAGCATGGAAAACTCATTCTGAAGGGGAAGTTTGGTGGGAGTTACAGGAACTCAGCTGGGCTTTTATTCTCCTCGGAGGATTTTTCTTTCAATGGGAAAACACCTCATCCTTAGATTGGACCTGGAGCAACACAAACTGTGAGCTTTTGGGGAAGGGACTTGCTTTATCTCTCTTCTACCCCTTGCACAGTGGGGACCAGGTCTGTGACTACAACTTTCAGGTGCTGCTGCCTTACAAAGCCCAGCCATGCCATACCCACACACCAGTCTAGCCAGTCCATGCTCCAGCAATGGACAACATCCATGGCAAACCTTGTGTGCTGTCAGTGAGTCAGTTTTCTCTCTTACCCTGCTTGTTTCACAACTGCCTGATGACTGCATGGTGAATTCCCAGCTTCCTTGGCTGCAGCAACTGCAAAACCCCTTCCTATGTAAAACCCACTTTGCCAACAGAGTGGGTTTTTCTCTCTGAAACATCCTGATATTGGAGCAGGAGCAGTTTTGGCTGCCCTTAGTGACTCACAGGCCAGGGGTGTGGCTGGCTGCCAGCGTGAGATACTCTTCCCCTGATTCCTTCTGAAAGGGAGGGCATGAATCCTGAGTCCAGACTTTGCTTATTCAAGTCATCAGCCACAGTCCCACGGAAATTACTCCATTACTGTAGATGTCATGATTCTCCCTGCCCCTCCCAATCTTCCAAAGCTTTTATAAATATCTGCAGCAACCTAGAAACAAATGCAAAACTGCCTTTGACAGTTTGGCAGGGAAGTGTATCATTTATATTGCATCATGACAGTGTCCTATTTTATGCCTGGTCCAGCATGGAACACTGCTGCCGTATGTTGCCTAAACTATGGTTAAAATAGCTGGGTTTTCTGTTCACATTCCTACACTATTTTTGGCAGATGAGCCTTGTCTGATCCAGCACAGCTGGTTTTCCTTCCCTGCCCTCTCTTGCAGACAAAAGCATCAAGCTCTGTATTGCTGTGTTTTGATGGACAGCTGATGAACTAAAAGTTTATCCGCTACAAATAATACCTTCAGTTATTTGCATAAAAAGATCCATGAAGACACAAGGATTTGGACTTCAAATAGATGCTCAGAAACACATTCCCACAGCATTTCCTTAGCTGACACCTACTTCCCTCTGCCTCCAACCAGGATGCTGGGATGCAGTAGTGCTGCGAGTGTTGGGATGTGCAGGCATGTCAGAGCCTTGGTGACAGCAGCAACTGCAGTAGCTGGTACCAGGCTTATCCCGATGCTTCATTCAGACCATGGCCTCTGGCAAGACAGACAAACAGGACCATCTGCAGTGCCAGTTTGTAGGACACAGGCTCCTGCTCCTCAGGAATTTGGCCAAGCCATCAAAAAGCAAATGTTTTAGACATGTATTTATTTTACCCTGTACTTTTCCCTAGGGTGCTCTCTGCCTGAGCAGCTAATTATACCGCAGGCATTGCGCTTTTTAACATTTAAACTCAGAAAGCATATGTTCAAACAGATGTTTGCCATGAAACCAAGAGGATCCCAGCTTCTCTATAGCCCACCAGTAACGTATGATTGGAACTATTCCCCAGCAAAGCCCTGTCCCAGGCTGAGCTGGCCCATAGGTGGCTGGAAGAATGGAGTTGGGGCTGTAAATAAAGGGACTGATGTGTGAATGTCATTGCAGCCTTGCCACCTTGTCAGCACACACCCCATCACACCCCTCCAGTCCAGCACAGACAAGGACAGAGGCAGGAAAGTTTCTCTCTCTTTTCGCTTTCAGAATAATGAAGCAAATACCAATCATAACAGCGGCATTTGCAGAGGTTGCTCCTGGCCGACTTAACCCACATTTTATTCCACTGAACTGCAAGAGCTTCTACATAGGGTCAGCAGGTGCTGTTGGTAATTGAGTGGTGAGAGGCTGGCAGGAGGTGCTGAGGCTGGAAGATGGTGTACTGAGGCCGAATTCCCATTCCCAAATTTCTATGGAGTGAGCTGTCAGCAGAGCTGAGTCCTGGCTGCAGAACAGCATCCTCAGAACCTGAATTTCTTCAGAGCAGCATCATACACATGGACACACACATATTTGTGTGTACAAATCATAGGGGGATGTGTACAAATACATACTATTATTATTATACATTATATATTATTATTACACATATTATATTATTATATATGTCGATGTACTATATATGCATGATAATATACACCAGTTTATATAATGTATAGGCAAAATGAAGTAAGTCAAAAGGAAAGCCTTCCCATGAGAGGAAAATAATGAGTGTTCATTTTGAAATTTCCTCCTTTAAATCACCTCAAATGTAACCTGCAATAGGGAAATGGAACTCTTCTCCTGGTGCTGGACTTTGGTGGGTGGGTGTTTCCTAATCCACCCGTATGACAAGAGGCTGCGAACTCTTCCCAGCACCAGGCAGACCTGCTCCTCATCCCCTCAGAAAAGAGACCCTGGTCCCCTCACTCCTCTCCAGAGCACCACTGTGCCATTGTCCTCCCTGTTGAACTTCTCCTTTCACAGCCTACGCTACTGAACATAATTTTAAAGCATTCTGTAGGGAACAGATACATATCTGGGATGGAATAAGGATGAGCTGATTTGTTTTGCTTCAGCAGCCTGCTCCTGCTCCCAGGGATGCAGAACAAGCCATCAGCTTGATTCCTAGATTCAGAAGCCTACTCCATGGAACCAGGGAGAGGAGAGAGAGACAAACATTAATACAATTGACTGAGCAACTAGCAACAACATTTGTTTTGACATTCAGAAAAGGTATTGTGCAGATGGAGCTGTTTTTCTCTTCAGCTTTAAAACACACTCTTTAAAATCTGATATTTACATTTTGAGAGGTGCATGCTCATTTACATTGAGGATCCCTTACGCTGACCTACTTTGAAGTCCCTTAATACTGTCAAAACTGAGCAGAGGTCCCTCAGTGTAAAGTGATAATCGAGCTCTGCAGAGTTCAAACAGCAACTCTGAAACGTCACATTTTACCCCGGGGTTGGTAGAAGCCTGAAATGTCAATCCTACCATCAGCCATCAATGCTGGCAGCACAATTTGACAAACCTCCAGAAATAACCATAAATTAGAAATTAGCAAAAAAATAAAAACCAGCCCTGCATACACATGAGAAATAGTTCAAAAGGACAACAGAGGAACCCCTTTTTTCTTACCTTCAGTAGCTTTATTCACAGCTGTTAATGTGCTCAGGACCTTGGAGAACTGATCTCCAGTGTACAAATCATGTGGACCAAACACCTGTGAAAGACGAACTCAGTCAGTCGAGACCAAAACATCTCACCCCGTCTGCTGGAGCCGCCCACGATGCCGGAGGGTGACAGCGAGGATTAGGCAGCCCCCATGTCTCTACAGGGACAGGGTGTTTATTCAGGGCTGACAAGTCCCATTTCCTTTACCGACAGAGAACTCCTGGGGCATCACTGGCAGGCGGCGTGGGAAGGGCAGGAGGACCCAGCAGCATTTGGAGTGTAATGCTGGGAACAGGGAAGGAATCAGTGCTGTCTGCAGAGCAGAGACTCCTCTGAAAATCACCGAGAAGGTTATTGCTGGCCTTGAGGGAAGGAAAGATTTTGTTGCTATTTTTGTTATCGAAAGCTGAAGAGATTGAGGCTGTACATACAGATCTATGTATAAACACACATATTTTCCACAGCAGAATTAACACACATGGAATTTTCTGCTATTGCAACACATACATTTACACTTTTTTACAGGAAGAAAAACCCAGTTATCTTATTTACCAAAATTTCGCCCTGAAGAACTTGATGTTGCTAATTCTCAATGGCAAAACAGAAATACATGGTTAGCAAGGGCTTATTTTCCATGATTGATAACCTGAACCTAGTACACTTCAGAAATCACCACCAGTATAATGAGGGGCAGTTCGAGTTTCCAAAACACTTCAATCCCCTCTAGCACCTGAAAAATACTCTCAACTTCATACAGACTGCATAAATCCTACCATCAATGAGGCAAAGACAAGAGATACAAAAAGTCTCTCTTGTTGGTACCTCCATGGCACCACCTGCTAATCCCCAAATACATGTTGTCTTGCAGATGGAGACCACAGATACACAAATCCAATGAACCAGAAAGATTTTTAAAGATCTCCTGACAGACACCACCTAATTACAAACACTTCCAATACACTAAGGAGTGTATCCTGCTAAATAAGGACACAAGTCTTAACTGCCTTTAGGCTAGTACTGTCCTTTAAAACAGCCCTTACTTGCTTTCCACACAGAGCTCCTTGAGTATGCTTGGCATATTTCAAATAAGAGGGGAACTGGCCTTTCTCACAGCCCTGGATGCTCGCGGCACCTCTTCCTCTTCATAGACACACCAGAGCAGCACCAAAGTCCAACAAGGACAGTACAAAAGCTGCTCTTTGTTGAGAACATATTTTCAAATTGACTCAGCTACTCAATACTGAGAGACATGCTCTACCCTAAAGAAATTTAATCCATGCTTAACATGGGGACAGCCTCCTATCATTACAAATATTAAAACCTGTAGCTCCACAGCTCCGATTGCATCTACTGCTCTGCACATTCCAGGGACATACCCACCTACCCTGGGCTGTTTCTGAGCTGATTTATCGTCTGCATTCACTTGGGTTTGCTCCTTTGGACTATGCAATTCCCATCCCTTCTGCCAGCTGGTGCATGAATCAGTTTTCCTGCCCTGCAGTTGCAGGCAGTGCTATCCAAGCATCGCCTTCAGCAGTGACGTTCCCATCTCCCTGGAAAGGGAGACAGTATCAGAGAGCCCAGGCGTGCGCTGACCCCATTGGCAGCTGCTGGAGGATGGGACATTACAGTTGCACAAGAGGAAAGTAAACAGCTAGGCTGAGATGCTTGCATGCATCTCTCCGGTGTGTCATTTTCTCAGCCATACCCTTTTTCTTACACTTAAGTAATTTCAGAAAAATAAAGTCCTGCCTTGAATGAATGCCTATTTTTTTCTAAGGAGCAAAGTAGTAAAATACATCTCAAATCCTTCAATGCAGAGAATAATGCCATAAGCTCAGAGTCATTAGGGTGACAAAGTCCAGATGAAAATGGTGGGAAGAAAGATACGCAAAAAATTCCAAAAGCAAGTAATAACATTTAAAACTTCTTCATGGGGGAATTGTCTGGAACAGCTACTGCAGAACAGTGGCTATATGGAAAACTCTTCTGGGTCAGCTACTGTAATGTAAACATACCCCCCAGCTTGTTCCAGAATAAATTCCTCATACAGAAAAGTCCTCATTTATGAGCTAAAAATTACTTTTTCCAGCACAATCCATCGATAATTCCATTCATAACTAAAAGACAAGCTGCAGATAGAAGACAAATAGAGGCAGAAAAGGCTTTTTTGCTTCTAACTCATGGAAGATCAGGCAAATGCAACTAAAACCGCATTTAAATCTACACCTATCATCTCAGGATCTGCACTAAAACTGACTTTCAGGATCACAGACTGCAGCTCCCCTCGGTAAAACGCTCCGGCTGTTTCGTCAAGCACCGCACCGGGCGGGAGCTCTGCACTGCCGCACCGCTAGCCGCCGCCAAAGGCAGCGAGGGGATGAGCAGGAGCCGGTGCTTCGCGACCAGAAGAGCACCCGGCTATTCGGGAAGGACGTGAATAGGAGAACCAAATCCGGTAAGCAAATTATCACCACCCAAAATCCCCGCTTCCCCGCGACGGGAAGCGCAGAAAAGTTAGGGAAAGCCGGGTTGTATTTCGAGTCCGAGCTGTCCACAATTGGACAACCCCCGGCAAACCCCCAGCTGAGTGCCAAGCCCGAAGCCCGGCGCGGCCGCGACCCCTCCAAACCCGAGGACGGGGGCTGGAGCCGCCCGTCCTCCAGCGATGCGGCACTTCGGGTGCTCGCTGACCCGGCTGCTCCCACTGGACCTGCCTCTGCCTCCAGCGGGAGCGGCGGCACGGCCGGAGCTCCGCCAGCATCGGCGAGACAGAGCCGGGCGGGCGGCGGGAGCGCCGTTGCACCCGCGGAACGCCCAGAGCACAGCCACCGCGCCGGCTCCGAACCCTCCGCTCCGGTGCCGCGGTGCCGTCACCCCCTTCAGCGGGGGCACCCATGGGAGCTGCCCGGAGACACCCTTGTTGAACGGCTGGGACACCCGCGGGGACCCCCGGGGGATGGAGGCTGTCGGTACTCACGGCGGCGGGCGGGCGGGCGCGGAGCCCCGGGGCATGGCGGCAGTACGGGCGGTGCTGCGGAGCGGCCGCTGCGGCTCTGACCCGGAGCCGGATCGCTGCGCGGGGAAGGGAAGAGAAGGGAAGGGAAGGGGAAGTGACAGGCGGTGCCACCGCCCCGCTCCGCCCCGCTCCGCCGCTTGCTGCTGGACGCGGCCCGGCCGTGCGGCCGCAGCTCCCTCCGCCGGCCGCGGGCGGGAGGCACCGGGCGGACCCTGGGAGAGCGGGAAGCGGACGGCAAAGGGGAAAGAGAGATGGGAAAGGGAAGAAGAGAAAGGCCGGGGGTGGGGGGGAGGAAGGGGAAGGAAAGGGAAAGGGGAGAGGGAAAAAGTAAATCAGGGAGGGGAAGAAAAGGGAAAAGGCGGATTTAAAACGGCAGGAAAGGATGGGACAAGGAGCATCCACGCCATTGGAACAGTAATTGCAGCAAGTTTGCACTGCAGAAGGGCCCATAGATGAGGCACAGTTCAGTTGAGGCAGTGAGAGCTCAGAGACGATGTGTCTGTCCTCTGCTGCCTATGCCCATCTGTTCGGGGAACATTCTCCTGCAGGGAACAGGAAAATCCCCAGATACTTCAGCACACCAGCAGGCTGCAGCATGGACAGGGAATGGAGCACTGCACTGATACCCAGGGTGAAGCCCACCTCTAGGTCCCAACCCCATGCAGGGACACCCCACACACCTGGAGCCAGGGGTCTCTGGGACACTAGGTCACTCTGAATTCAGGCAGACCCATTCTCCAGTGTTTGTGCTGGTTGGTGCTGGGCAGGAGCTCTCACTTCTGATGTTATCCAGCTAAGAGAGGTAATACCACTTTGGAGTGAAGGCAAAGCAGAGCAGATTTTGGGAGTGCATGGATGGGGAACTAAGAGGATGATGATTTCTCACCTGGTCTCCCATACCTTCAGTCCAGGTAGTTTTTTGGAGGTTGCAGGCACCTCCAACAGCACAAATACGCAATTTGTGCCCATGCTAGTAATGACCCTCTGCATTCTCTATGATAGTTCTGGACAGTCAGCTTTAATCCAGCTATTGATTTATCTTGCAGATACTGTTCTTAGTTCACAAAATTCAGACCTTGCCAGAAGTTTTGTTGTTCTATTTGCAATGAATGGCTGCTGCTGAATGAAGGTCTTGTGCTTCTTCAGCAGCAAATGATGCTTAGCTATTGATCTGCTGTTGTTATATGCACACTGGTGTCAAGAGCAAAAGCAAACAGTTCCCATTTGTGTTCACCAGAACAAGCTAGGCCAGGAGCTTTCTATGATTTTTCTCTTTCCTCATGGTCTCTTCCCTGTCTCTTCTACACTAGACTCCACCTGGCCATTAGGACAGAGCCCATGTCTTCCGCTTTCCACCTCAACCCACCTGCATCCAGCTGGCACTGCCTTAGCAGTACTCACTCACTGGACCAGCTCTTGGGTCAGACACACAGCTCAGATGTTGAAGCCACAGTGTAAATGAAGCACATTCAGGATTTCTGCACTGTTCCTCAGCCCAAACCATGAAAGAATCCTCTAAGGACACTTAGGCTCCAGTGAAGTGCCCATGTCTTTTGCCTAGTCCTTTGTCTCAGCAGAGCTGGGTTGTTAGACCTTCTTATAACTTGGATCAAATTCTAGCACTGAAAAGCTGTTGGAAAGTTTTGGACACGGTCCCATTGTTCCACCTCATTACAACACTTGCCTGGTTAGAAGGATGAGGTGATTTCCCTGCTTGCCATCTCTTTTAGGACTAACACACATGAAACAGCAAAAGATTTCATGCCTCAGTCCTGGGCTGAAGCTAAGGAGCAGTTTTGTTATTTATACTCTGCCATGAGGTGGATTCTTCCAGCTCACACCTCTAGCCTGTAGAATGGCTTCAACTTAATGGAGCCAGCTCATAGCAGGAAGGTCACAGAATGTCCTTCTACTCCTCTGTCTAAATGTTTCACGGCTCCTGTAAAACACAAGAAGTTGCTGTTTGCCTCACTGTGTCTTTCTTTCACTTCCTGAGCTACCAGGACAACAAAGGGTACGAAGGAAGTGCCTATATGTGCAGCTCTGAAAGAGTAACCTCTATGCATTCCCTCCTACTGGGAAAGATTGGCAAGCAGTGTGTGTTCAGCGGAAAGTGAGACTTGGTTTTCCACCAAAAGCTGCTGGAAACTCTACCTTCCACATTGACCACCTTTCCTGCATGCTGGCAATGCCCAGAGAAGTGGTGTATTCCATTGCAGCTGCACAAACATCCATGACAAAAGCAAATGGAAGGCAGAGTACAATGAAGCCATGGGATGCTAGGATGAGATGCCAATGTCATGTCTGAGATTCCCCAGGATAAAGCCCTTTTGTACAAGTCAGCATCCAGAAAATAAGTGGTGAAGTCTCATTTTCCTCAGAACATCCTCTTTTGCTCACATCTGCAACAGGAACAGAATATTGACCTTAATGTGCCCTTGTCAGTCTCAAGACAGAAGTGGCTCAGATCCTAGCCCCAGGTCCCTGGCCTTCATATCTAAGGGGCAGGAATTCACTGTGGCATTTGGAGAAGGGCGGAATTTGAGAGAACCATCAGGGTTTGATTATCATATCCATGGTTTGGGTAAGCAGCAGGACAGCTGTCATGGAATTCAAATGTATTAAGCCCAGACGATGTTACCCTTTTCTCAGGCTATGTTGCTGAGGCAGAACAGATTCCCTATCCTGTGCTCATCTTCCTTTTACCTAATACCTGATCACTGCAATGTCAATGCTGATAGATCTTGGAAGAAGAAGGTTCTCTGCCTGTTCTGATGCTCCAGACATGCTTCCAGAGTAAATGTGATGCAGTAAACCCCCTTCTAAAGGGCAGTGGTCCTTCCAAGGCAAACTAGGAATCAGGCATGAGGGAGGATCAGCCGTAGGAATGCTGCTTAGAGTCTCCTTGTCAGTATGTTCCAAACAGAGGAGCTTTCAGGAGGAACAGATGGCAGAGGCTTTGCCTGAGAGGACTCAGAAAAGCTGGCAACATAGGAGAAGAGTCGGAAGGAAGCATAAGCACTCTGCCTGTGCCATGTCTTGCCCACCATCTCAGCTGTTCTACCTCAAGCCACCTTCTGCATGAGGCTCTGGAGAGGAGCTAGGAAGAAGCAAAATTCATGTCTTCACCTGGCATTCTAATATGACAATACTTTGGAAAAAAAAAATTGTTTTCATTTCACTACAAAATTTAGACTCGAGCTTGAGAGGTTTGAGTTTTTATCCAGCTTTTGAGGTCTCCTCTCACAGCAAACAGGAGAAGAGCACATGAGCACAGAGAAGTTACTGAAGGCTCAGAATATTTCAAAGGTGAAGTGGGTTATAAATCAGAAGAAAAAAGAAGTCAGAAACCTTGAATTTATTAAAGCCAAGGAAGAAGAGGCACATGGAGGATCAGAGAAACACCCAGAGATGGACACACCATGTTGCCTGTTTTTGAGTATCTGAAAACTGTGGAATGTGACTGCAATACTCCAGAATGAGCTTTCAAAGCTATGAGACAGCACTGCACAACAGGTGAGGACTGTTCCCCTGTCCTATCTTTTAGCTGTTTAAGATTCCTATTTTTAAAAATAATTTCCACCACAACCATTTTATAATTAGTTTGCAAATAGAAAGAGAAACTCTCAGAAAAATTGAGGAAATCACATGGTCAGTACCAGAACACTAGCAAAAACTGATTTCTGATGTGATAGGCCTTCAGGTATTATCAATCTCTCTCTCTCTACATATATATGCTCTTAAAACTGTGCTGCTGCAGCAGGCTCCGAGAAATAGACCACTGGGCCACAAAAGGCCAGGCAGACAGTTCTGGAATGAGCACATTTTCATGCTGCTTAGCTAAAAAGCTCTGAAGAGAAGAAAGGCCTTTTTCTTTTCTAGACCTTCAAAGGAAAAAAATGCAGAAATAGAGCTATTGTGGGTTGGACTTTTCTCACTGTGGTGCACGAATATGCTGTATAATGCCCAAGGATGCTGTCCCTGCTTCTGGAAGACCTTGTCTTCAGAATATTTTTTTCCACAACCTTGAGCATATTTCAAACAAGCTAGTGATGACACTTAGTTACAGGTTTTTTTACTGTAGGAATTTAGGTGTGACACAAATGTCTTTAAATAGTAAAAAAATTGATGGCAAAATTAATTGAACTCTGAAGTGATTCATTTAGACTCTGATCTTGCAAATACAAGCTATGGTTAAGCATAAGAATCTACACAGATAGGATCAGGAACAGCCACAAAAAAGGTATCTTTTGATTAGGATTATTTTTATATTGTAAAGAACAATTTAATGTGTTTGGCATAATCTTACACAATAGTTGCAGGGGATAAAAAAAATATTGTAGTATTAAGAATACTTCACCTTGCCATTAAAGCAAGGCTAAAACCTGCAATTCCTTCTAAAAATGAAAAAAAAATTATGAACAGGTCCAGGTAAAAGTCTATTTAGACAGACCTCCTGTTATTGCTACATGTTTTGTCTCAAAAGATGGGAATCTGTTAAGCTCAGAGTCAATATACTGTTTCCAAATTCCCCAGACTGAATATTAAATCATCCATGCTCAGATTTATGTTATGAATACAAAAGGTGAGGAATTGATACCAACTTTTCCCCTCTGATATCTGGCTTCCTTTCAGAAGGCTGATCAAACTGGCATATTACAATAAAAGAAAGGATCTAAGTTGACTTACCTCCACTTTCAGGAGTGCGCAGCCTTTCAAGAACTCTTGAATATTACTGATGCAATCAGCTTCATTTTTAGGATCCAGGCAATACTAAAGAAAGAAAATCCACTGATCTCATTGCATTGCCTATGCTCAGAAGGCCTGCATGAATATTGACATGTGCATTTTATACTGAATTAGGGAAGCTTCTTAAGGGGGCGGGTGGGGGTGGCAGGCAAGCTGTTGAAGCAGGAAGAAAGCCACTGGAGGAAGTGATGCACACATAGAAATGGTCGGCATTTTGTTTTGAATGTCAGCATATGACAGTGCCCTAAGTGGGAAATTGATGACCTTAAGACACTGCCCTGAACCACCACATGTAAGAAAAAGAAAAGGAGCTAGCAAAACTGATTTCTGCATAATGAAAGGCTCCTGTTTTATAGGTTGGAGAACCTGTCATGTTGTTGGTTTTTTGGTTTTTTTTAAAGCTTCTCTTCTGTGTTGCCAGTTCCTATCTCTCATTGGACTCCTTCCCTTTTTTTCTCCTGCAGATTCTTATCACACTTCTGGACAGTGAATACACGCCTTGTCAAACTGTAACAGGAGGCATTCACATGGCTTCAGTACCAATGGATTTGCTAGTCTTGGGACAGACCAAATGGCACAGATGCAAGGGTTATTGTTTATTCCTGTCCTAATCTGCTTCTCCAGTGCATCCTGACTAACAAAGCATTTTGCAGTAAGAGTTCTGAAAGAGTGAATGTATTTACAGTCGTAATTAGTTATATTTATGTAAATACTGATACACCGCATATCCTTCTATTCAAAACCAAGATATTCTGATCTCTGGTAGGCCAAGTATTTCCTGCCACTGACTGAACATCTGTAAGTGAGCCAACTGCAACCTTACAGGGTTTTCTTCTAGATGTTGAAACAAAATCAAAGAACTAAAGCTACAATCATACTTTGCTCTCAATTAGAAACTTAAATGTTAAAACACCTCTCTCTGAAGCTCCTTGCTCCTCTCACCTACCAAAGTAACTATGCCTCAGAATGCCCAAGGCAGAGTTTCACTGAGCAGGACTCTGTCTCAGGCTAGCAAAATACATCAGAAAGCATTACCTTTTCTGCAGATCCCGGAAGAAGTCGATTAATGAGTTTGCAAAGCACAGTTCCATCTTTCAGAGAAGTTTTCAGGAACTCCTCTGGATCATCCACTATTTTCTTAGGGGAATTTAAGACTCCTAGTGAAATAAGCCACGTTACAATTTGTTCTTCTGGATTCATGGCGGAGAGTTCTGCCGCCAGCGCTGTTCTCCTGTGCAACAGCGTACTGGAACCCACATCCGTGATTACATCTTCCTGATGCAGCTCAAGTGCGAAACTGCTTTTTTTTTTTTTTTTTTCACTTGGTACAGAAACCAAATCTTAGGAACCAAAAGTAGTTACTCTAAGGTAAAAAACTGTGGTTAAAATAGAATTGTTTCTAGCACTCAGCAGGAGACAGGGAAAGCAGATCATTAACTACATCTTTGCAAAATTATTGAAAACACAAATATTTTATATGAATAGTTATTACACCAAAAAATATCTCAGAGACTTCCTCCTTGTGGCAGTTGGCACCCTGTCACTTACTAAACTTGGTCTGAACGTTAATTGCCCAAAGAAATAAATTTCTTAATACTGTAAATAATGACATATTTACAGTGTTAAGACAGAATTCACAATGCTGATGTTTTGGAGGAATGTTGCACTAAATAGATATTTTTGACTTTATGTGGCAAATCTAGTTACTAAAATTGCCTTTTACAGTAGTTTTGTATTTTCTATTGTCTGATTTTTGAAAATTTGATCATGCACTTTATGTGCAAATAACGCTTCAACTGTTGTGTAGAAGTCCACATATAATCCAAAATGGCTACGTACATGATAATCTGTCAAAACAATTATCTGGGTAACTTCAAAAAGGTCAGGAATTTAAGTCATCCAAAGCCAAGGATAAAATTCTCAACTATTTTACTCGCCTTATTAAGATGTCCCTTACCACCACCACTTCAGGATCCACTGAAGGTAGTTTTCCACCCTGCCCAGGGCTGTATTAACCATCATGACTTATCATGGCAAGTCAGAAAAGTCAAGTCATCTTTGTAACTGTCATTTCACCAGAACAGATGGAAAATGAAGCAATTATGTTCATGGAGAAGCTGGAACATCATGGATTGCAGCAATCCAACAGGAACAAAGTATCCTAGAGACCAGAATTTCTTGGTTACAATGTTCTGAGCCAATTCCTACCCTGTTACTTGAAACAGCTGTTTTCAAGAAGCCAGTGTTACCAAACTACTTATGATTTAAAGGGTAGGGAAAAACAGAGCAGCAGAGGTATAAACTACACAGTAAACGTGCATGGATTTGTCTCAACTTTGCAAGTCTTATGACTGGTACAGGGACCTACCTATGGACCACTGTAACGGCCACCAGTCAATCAGAACTGTCCTTTTAGGATTAGACACAATTCTGACCTTTTCCAGGATGAGTTCCAGGTCTCTCTTGTGTGAAAATACTCCTAACACATAGCTGCAGGCACTGTGAACAATAAAGTGGGCTACAGCTCAATCACAACTCGCTGCTCTTTGGTGAGTTACATCTACAAACACATGTGCAAAATATTTCAAAATTATGACAAATTGGCAATTCAGCTTTTTTTCTTTTTTCCAGTTGTCATGAGCACTGCTGCTTTGCAGAAGGGAATATATACAGTATCCACTTTCATAATTCTTTTCTCAAATCTATAGGTAGACAAGACAACTGCTAATGCTCATTTACCACCGGGGACACACAATTGCATATAAAAGACACTTCAGTCACCTCACCAGAACACAGCAGTTTCTGATGTAAAGAGAAAATTGGGAAACTGGGAAAATTGCACACCTGCTTTGTCGAAGTCAGTGTTACAAACCCGAACACCAAAGTACTTCACCCACTCCCTCCTCCAAAGGAAACCTTTGATATAGATGGGCAGGCTTAGTTTTATGATTATTTCACATGCAGCTCCTGCAGCCAACAGGTATTAATGGCTGCAACAATTAAATGAAAATACTTCCCACATCTTGAACACTTACCAACTGCTTGAAAGACCTGCAGATATGGATATTCAGAAAGCCCAAAAATTAATGGAGTTTTTGATTAGCCACTTCAATCCCAACCTTACATCTTTTAGAACAGACTCATCTAAACACATTCCAGCTTGTTTACCCACTCCCACACTGAAACTAATTTTGTGGCAAACCCAGGGTATGAAGGTAGAGCCACTAAGGAAGGAAGTATGTGGTCTGGTCTTTGGAAAGGCTTCAATTTTGGCTATTTGCGGACAGCAACAAGTCAAGTGAATTGTTGATCATCTCTTGCAGTCAACTTAGTTACAAATACTTATTTGCAGCCTGATTTATACCAGTGATGACTGATAGCACAGTGTTATTTTAAAAGGGGGGGACTTTCCTATACCCAACTACCAAGTGACTCTGGCAGCATACACACCAGAATAGCACAGCGACAGGAGCAAGGCAAGAACAGGAGTCACATGTTCAGACACCATTTTTGAGCGGTTCTTCCTAAAGTCACACATAAGCTTAAGTAATTCACTTTTTTTCCCCATCAGAGGGAAAATATTCAGCCACAAAGAACAGCACTGGAGTATTTGTCTGCTGCAGAATCTACTGATACATTTCAAGTGGTAGCTTTCTGACGTGGCCTAGAGATTGCAACAGCTTTCAATGACGAAGTTTGACTTGGTGCATGAGTTAATACTGTAGATCAGGGCATATTCTCATTAATTAGGATTTTAGGCAGGCATGGATCCTACAGTAGCTGCCATTTTGGCATTACATTTCAGGTAGGATGATCCAGTTCAGCTGGAACAGCAGCACTCAAGACTGTAAGTTACAGCTGAAAAAGGAGTCCGATAGTACAGCATGTTACTCTTTCCTGCAAAAAAGATACTGAGATCACTTTGTAACAATAACCCTCCAAGATGTAACACTAGTAATCTTACCACTATCCAAATGTCTGAGTAAAACATGTTTTTCTTTTTAATTAGACAAAAAAAACCCAAACCCATAATACTTGTTAACAGTACATTTATTTGCCCTGGGAAATACTGCAATTCTATCTATCTGCTACACAGATTTACTCCTAGAATCTGCAGCCGATAACTGAAGTTTAAAGTGATATCCTTATCCCCAAACTCAAAGTTTTAAATCTGTATATAAGGTATGCATGCTTTTTCTTCTTTAGCTACTCATCATGGACTGAATGTTGTTTAAATGAGATCAACTTATGTCTATCACAAAAGTCAGTATAAATTTTATTATCCATGATTGTTAAAGTACTTCAGTTAATCTTAAGTTATGAGTTTTCTACATGAAATACCAATGCCTGAGGATTCCTCTCACATACATTGGCACATCAACATGTATGTAAGAGAAAAATGCATCAAAATCAAGACGAAGTTTTGCAGGAAGCACCTACTCCCAAGAGATGTAGTGCTGTCCAGTGTACATACAGGAGCACTAATTATTCTGGCCATTCATCACTAACATTGTCTCAGTACACCAACACTTCCCTTCCTCTCATGCAGAAAGTCTGGACAAAACTGTTAATACAATACAGCAGAACTTTTCATGGTCTCTTGGTCAAGTCCTCTGTATTTAAGAGGACTAAGACTCACTTCCGTGACTTGCTCTTTTTTCAGCATAAATGGCAAGCACATGTGTGAAGGGCAACCCAAGTATTTCTCTGCTGTAGGATGTGTGTGCAATGGGCAACAAATGGGCTCACTCAGGACTGTTGGAAGGTGCCAGCTACGGCAGACAGCGGCTGGCTTCCACCAGGATGTCCAAGAGATCAGTAGTGCTACTTTCAAAGGCAACTCCTGAATGCTTACACAATCCTCTAGAAAATGGTGGACAACACTACACTCAAAAGCCAGGCTGTATCAGTTGTGATTTGTTATCCTTTGATTTTCCAATGCATATCCACTGCTGCACTGCCACCTTCTAGTCACCGCAACTGGAAAAAGGAAATGCAAGTTAGTACCCTCTTAGAAGCCAAGAGACAAAAGAGCTAAATTATCTTTGAATTAGTTTTACATATACAATGAATACATTTGGATTGTATTTGACCTGTTCCAACAGTATGAAAGCACATCAATAGCTAACTACAATAATCAAAATGCCCTGAGGACAACTTGTATTAATGCACACTCCTTGTGTAACACTGTCTCCAGGGCAGGTACTAAGTACTGCAATCCCTGTGTGTACTTCCCCTCCAAATTCCACCCACCACAAAATCCCACCAGCTCTTGATAATCTCAGCACGCTACTCAGGAGTTTTGTAACGCACTGGTATACGTACTGGTACTAATCTGTAAGTAATAACATGCTATAAATTAAATAAAACTTGTGATCAAGGGAAGGTAAACAGCTGGCAATTCCAATCCTGATTTTTCACAAGGTTATTATTACCTTCCTTGCCGTAAGTTAAGGTCTATTTACCACTCCCTTAACATCGGTACTGTGGCTGTGTAAGAATCTGGAAACATTTACAAGCTGAAGAGAAGGCTGATACAGTGCACTTCTGTCTTTAATATCTGTATTTATTACAACATGGTCAAAACAGATTTACTAAACTGAAAAAAGCCCTGAATTTTTCAAAAAAAAAAAAGGGAAGCTTTTTCACTTGTCAAGAATAATTAAGCTTCAGCTTCCCAGCTAAGAGAGAGAACTGAGGTGCACACACTTTAAGTTTAGAACATTCTGATACAACCTATATGATGATTTGTCAATACCTTTTAAAGTCTCCTAGAGCGCTGTGTATTAAAGACAGTATTTGATCTCCTCATTAGAGGATTCAAGACCTGGATCTGGGTCAAATTATAAACTTAAAAACTGACTCCTGAAGGCTTTTTGCAGGTGGGTGGGGGAATGAAGGGGAAATGCTACTTTTAGACATATTTCCCTAATCCACTTTAGTGCCACACTAGCAACATCAGTGATTTTTGAATGAAAAAGGTTAGGTTTTTTTAACCTTTGGAAACACCTATTGTTCATTGCCCTTTCAGGAAAACTCATATTTAAATATTTCAAGTCACATTTTAAGAGAAAACCAAAGACAGCATTTGCTGGTTGAAATTTTATCAAGTGATAGAAAAATAAAAAGCTGGTTGGGCAGTAGCTTTTGTTTTGCTTAACTACATGCTTTCCCTGTACAGAAAACACTCATGATGATTCTGTACTTAATCTGAAACACAATCCAGCACCCTGGAACAGAGTATATTTTTCCTTCATTATCAAGGTAACAGCATCAATTTATCAGGAGTATTTATAAAACATTGCCAGCATATTCTGACAAGGGCATTGCACAGTTACTGAGCTGCTATTACTGAGACTCTATAGAATAAATTATAACCCAACTGAGGCTACAAATATCACACAGTATACAACAGAACCTATCCTTCCCACAAGACAGGACTTCCCTGATGACAGTGACCACCTGTCAGATAAACCAACTGTACAAACGACAGCTTCTTTTTTATCATTTAAAAGCTGTTTCTTAGAAGTAGAATTTGAAACTACCAGCGAAATAGGTTCTGACATTTGCAGAGTAATTAAAAAAATACATAAAAGAATGCACATGCTTCTTTACATAAATGCTTCTCTTGGAAAAGGTAGTTGCACTTACCCTTTAATTTGTACTAGATTTTATCAGATTCTGCACGCACTGTAAATTACTACCAATTTTTTTGCTAACAATTATTTAGTACAGAAATTTTCCAGAAAGCTGTATTAGCATGACAGCCACTACCAATTTTTCTTTACGAGTTTTCAGAGAAACAGGAGAGTCATGCTTTCACATAAAACCTGAAGACAGCTGCTCTTGAATGTAACTTAAATAGTAATTTTAATAGGAGTAATTTTTTCAGAGCCACGAAACACAGCTGATCTGGTCTTAAACCATTCTGGAGATGCTTGAAGTCTGCAATTTAATCCCAGGACCTCTGCAGAGAGCAATTCCTAATCCAAGACTGTACTCGGTCTAATTGCTCATCCTGCATGTTTAACAAGACTGATTAAATGTCTATACTGACATTTATTATTACAACTCAGATTTTTATGGCCTGCTCTTATAAAAATTCATACCCAGTACTTTCTGCTAAATGACTTCAAGTGTAGCTGTAAACATGTTTTTCTTTAATTGTACCCAAATTGGACCTGTTCTTGCAGATAAGTAGCGTCTTGCTGCCATTCCTAACCTGGTTGGTCTACAAAGCCTTCTTAAACCTCCTTCTCCAAAATTTAAACAGATGTAAAAAGTAATACTTAGCCATGAAGAACATTCATTCAAATGACCAGGAAACTTCCTTGCAGCTATTACACTGTTGTAATACTTACCTTACGTATTGGTACAGGCACCACTCATGTCTGCCATCAACACAGATGAACCAGTTATTTCAGCAGTATCTTCTAGAAGTTATCTCCCTGCAGTTAAGAGAAGATACAACAGATTGAGAAAACCACATTCCACAGCACAAATTAACCTACGGTAATTGCCCCCATTTCAAAACAATGGCACAAATTTGGTTTGCAGATTACTCTGTTGCAAGTTTTTACTACTTCTTTAAATGGTGGAGGATTCAGTGGCTTGGAATGGACTGGAATGGCTTAGAGAATGGTTGCATGGCTTATGGATTCTCATTCCTTTTCAATGGTGCACTGCCATGTTAAATCCATAAGTTGAATGACAAAATTTACGGAGTGCTAAACAGTAGTACAAAGGTTTTGGGTTTGTGGTTCGGTTGTTTTTTTTTTTTAAGTTGGAGGTCTTCATGCTTACTATATTCAAGAGCATCTTTTGAACTTCATGGCTGTACCCGAGTTCTAACAACTTGCCACAGGTTCTGCCACACGTACTGGGTATCCCTGCAATGCAGTCTCAAACTAAACAGAGTTAGGCATCCAACTAAACGTCAAGTTTGAATTTCTTGCTTTAAACTCCCAATAGTTGAGCTCGTATTTGTCAATCTAATCCAAGTCCTGATTTCACAAGGCTTTAATTTTGTTAATATACTGTATATGCAGCCTCTTTAAGCATCTTCACCAAAAGATACTGGTCACAAAATACCCCCTCCTCCCAACCCTACGTGGGAATATTCCACCTACAGGGAGCTGCATTACAGCTTCAGTTTCAAAACTGAAATTAGGTGCTTTTTTTTTTTTTCAGTTTAGTAAATGCTTTTATGCAAGAATTGTTTAATTTGGAGAATTTCTAATGCATTGGGGAATTTATTTTCCTTTTTTTCTTTAATCTAGACAGCACTTCCATTGCCATGACATGCAGCTTGTCCTACTGTACTAGAGGAAGGTAACTTGTTTCAATTTTGATTTAGACTGAAAAACTAGTTTGCTTTGCTTACCATCTTTGCTGTTTCACAGGCATTTGATGCTTTAAATCAGCTGTGGAATGCTGAAAGATTCACTTGTTTTTAGGAAGCCATAAGCCTTTGAGAAGTTGGAGACAAATACTTCTTTGCTTATCTTATTTTCTCCTTTGGAATCAAAGATGTTCCTTTAAAAGTGAAACACTACAGAGTTGCAAAAATTCGAAACAGTATGAGTAAGCATCTTTTGCAGCTTCGTTGATGGAATTGGTCAATGGTTTGCGGTTTGTTTTTTTATAACAGTATTCTGTAGCTGACTTACATGATTTTTTTTCAGGGGAGATCTTTTTAAGCTCCCCATGAAACAGTAGGAAGGCAGAATATAGTTTTAGCCACTTGCTTTTTTGGCTTAAATGAATGAAATCCTCTATTTTTCTTTACACAAAGATCTGAAGGATCTGAAGGCATTTTGTAGTGGGAATACCGTGACTTCAAATTCTAGGCACAATTGAGTTTTATGTGGAATCATCCCCACCACCCTCCAAATCACACGCAATACTTTCAGAATGAGATGCTGAACATGTAGAATAATCCATCTCCATGTTAGATGGTTGGATGTTGTGCGGAAGATCCTAAGAACAGCTTGTTCCATTCATGACGAAAATCAGATGGAAGTGTGGCATTTCAGGGAAACTTTACTTTGAAAATTACAACACTAGTACACAGCTCAAGTTTATACATTTAACATCTGCTTTCTGAAAGAAATGTTAACAATTTTGAAATGATATTAAACATTGTTTTAACTTTTCCTCACAAAAGCATAAAAGTCATGGAGGGGAAAACTTAACAGGCAACAATAAAAAAAGGTTAAAAACAACTTTTCCTTTTAGTAGTCCTCTGGTAGTAAAGATAGAACAGCCTCCACATTTGAGAAGTAATCTGTCTTGGTCCAAAAGTTTAAGAGTGTTTTTAGTATCTGCTTCTGCCTCCACCTCTATCGGATCTGCTTCCACCACGGCCACCACCTCTGGGTGCCCCGCGGCTTGAACTACTGTAAGAATCTCGAGGAGGTGGATAGCCCCTTTCCATGGATGGGGGAAGACCCCTGTCTTGTCTTCCAACACGATCACGACCACTTGAGTAGACATCACTTCTGCTGCTTGAGTAACTTTCTCGGCTTCCATATCCATCTCGTGTGCTGCCGTAATCATCATAGCGACTGCTTCCACCATATGATGGCGGGGGCCCTCGAGCAGGTGGAGCACTACGTGAGTTACCTGCAGGGTCAATGGTCAGGTAATATGGCAACACCATAAGTTATATAGAACAATCTCAAATCTGAATTTACAGAATTGCTGTATTAAAATGTTTACTGCTACTCTTTTATATGTACTGAGATGGTCTTAATATAATCTGCCACACTAATGGTATTTTAAGTGGGGATTGCATATCAGGCAGTGAGTGGATTTAAAGACTCTGAAGGAATGAAGACGGTGTTTTTCTATTCAGGCAGGCTCTTTAACTGGGTATTCCAGAACAGCTTGTTATTTTAGAGTAGAAACTCAGCCATATTTTCCAGAGACACTTGTCATTCTGAACTGTAGACTTTGCTTCTTTAGCTTATAGCTTACTTAACAAGATGATCAAATGATAACCAACAACTGCACTTTCACTGTAGGGGAAAAAAAGTGTGCCACTTCCCCCTAAAACACAAGCGACCTAGTGAAAGTCAGATTTTTTGACACCTGTACAGTTATATGATCCTCAAAATGGATTCTTACCATAACTCTCATATGAATCTCTGTAGGAGCCTCCACTTGGATGATCAGAGTAGTCTCTGTCACGTCCACCACCGTATCCATCACGATCACTATAGGAGGAAAGACTACTAAGACTTAGTACAAATCACTAACATCACGGCAAGAATAAAGCGACAGGGAGAAAAATCGAACAGTAGGTACCTATATCCCCTGGAGGGGTACTCATCACGTGAACTGGAATGACCGTAATCACGATATGCGTAATCTCGGGGAGGTGGTGCGTAGTCCCGGGTATCCCTGGAACTGGGATAATCTCTGCTTGAATAACTACGAATAACAAAAATCAAGATGTTAGCTATATGTCCTAACAGAAGGCCTAGAATCAAGATCCTTCTCTAAACAAAAAACACTGCAGTAAAATACAACCGTATAAGAATTTACCCATCTTTAGTGCTATAGCCATCGTCTCTTGGAGACATGTAGACATCTCTCCGTGATGGCATTGGTTCTCTGCGCGGAGGACCACCGTAACCGTCTCTTCCACGTGACACAGGAGCTTCAGAGAAACAGTCCACATTTTAAAATTAATATAGCATTTACCACAGAACACTCAAGGCAAGTGTTAGTAAATAGTTTAGAGCAATTTAATAGTATCTCTGGAGCCTACATTTAAAACACTTTATATTTCTGCTCGTACAGTTTTAAAGCAGCACCAGAAGCAACATATTAAAATTGCACCAAATTGTTCCCAAGAGCTACAAAATTATATTGGTATGAAAGGAACCAAGAATTAGAAAAACAATACACTATTGCACAGCAGACTGATGTTAGAATCAATGATTTGCACCAGTTCCTAAAGGAAGACTAAGGTGCTACAGCTGACCAAGCAATTAATTTAGTCAGGAAGTTTTTACCTCTTCCTCCCATACTACTGCTACGCACTGGTCCTGAAGGTGCAGATCTTTTAGGTGGAGGGCCTCCACTTCGTGGAGGTGGACCTCTCTTCATAGGAAGTGGCCCTCGAGAAGACCCTAGAAGGACAAGCCATGAACCAATTATTATTTCTGTGATACTCACCCGCATGACCCTAAAGCCTGAACTATGACAACCTAAAGGTGCCAGTATTACCACTACGTGATCAACAGTAAACCTCTAGAACTAGACTTCAAAGCCTTCTCTTGGTCTTCTAGCCACTGTTAAATGCTACTGGCAGAATTGAGAGCCAAACTTTCCACACCCTAAATTCCTGTCAAGAACTGTCTTTTAGAACTTATCCAAAAGCTACAGGGTGTGACACAAGGCAAAAAGATAGCTGATACCTGTAATCAGTCACAGCTGAAATGCTTAACAAGTTACTGTTCTCAGAAGACAAGAGCCACCTGGGAAGATGTACTAGAGAAGAGCCTACAGAGGGAACAGAGGCACCAAGTCTACCGAGTCTGTAGAACCTACTGCACAGACTCTTCAAGAGAGAAGTTTCACTATTTCCAGGGGTTTTTTCTGCATTACAGCTTTTACTGTTACACCTCAGGTGCTGCTTACTAGTTCATTTAAGTGAGTTTTGTTTTGATACTGAAAAGTCTGAATAAATAGCTGCATCTTTATGATTTTCCAGTATCAAGTAAAGTACTACCCATACACTTCAGAAAGCTTCAACTCAACAAACAAGGTTTAGCTGTGCTAACTCTCACTCTGATCTGGAAGGATCAGCCCTACAATTTTCTCAGTTTAGACCTCTTGCTACTAAGAATGAAAGGCAGTTCCCTTTCCCTGGTGGTAGAGAATCACTTTTTCAACTTGAATACCAGAAAGCTTCCTTTCTCATGTGCAAGGCAGGAGTTTTGCTTTTCTTTCATAGGCAAAAGTCAAGTGGAGTGTTAGTTGTAGAAAGGAATCTTCATATTTGAAAGCCTTTTCTTAAGGTGTACTTGCCTAATCAAAAATTTTACTAAACTGCAGAGATCGTATTTCATCATTTTAATAAAGAACAAGGAGTGCACTATTCAGCTGTTTGACTTTTTTTTTCCAGTAGGATTATTGTCATCTTCCAATGGGATTGTCTTGTATGTTGTCGAAGTATATAATGAGAGAGGTCAATACATACCCAAGTGACTCCCTCTTGAAGGTGGTCCTCTCGCGCCACTTCCGCCTCTTGCACCTCTAAGGCCCCTGGGAGGACCTCTGCTTCGGGGAGGGGGTGGCGGCCCACGCCTACCACCACTTTCAAAGGATGGCTTGGTTGCTTGTTCCACTTTAATTGCCTTCCCATCTAATGACTAAAGAAGAAGCTGCTTTACTTACTGCTCAGTCATGTTTGTATTTCTTAAATCAAGCCCCTCTTGCTTCACTATTATAGGGCTTCCATTTTATAAGTTAGAGCAACTCTAGAACTGATTTGAGTCTTCAGTATTAGTCCCCAAGTACTCAGCAGCATGTTGGGCCTAATTTCAATTTCTACAGTACTTCATTCTTGTGGTATTGATGGAAAAAAAACCACAGAGCAGCATCAGAAAGGACTTTCAGTGAAAACACAAGTGTCCAATGATTACGGCAGCCCCACGTCATTTATTCTGTAAATGAAACATGATATATGATCTACAATTTACTTTCAATTGCCACGTACTTTTGTACCAAACTAGGAGTGCACCTGTAGTTTTAAGATTAAGCTGAAGGTAGCTTAGCTTCAGTTGGGATTTCTGGCAATGGGGAAGCCGTTTAGCACATTTTCTTGATGTCCTGATAAAACGGTGATCGCTGAAGTATTTAGAAGTTATTTCAGCATCTACACAGCAGACTGAGTATGACAATTCACCCCTTTTCCTAGTGTTTCAAGGTGAGTTTTCAATCAAGGTGACTGTCACAATTTACTCTATTATTTGCTTTTCCACAGTGAAGGTGCTTTGTGATGTTTTTGTTTGTGGGTTGAGTGGTTGTATTTTTTTTTTTTTTTTGGTAGGAAAAAAGTTCCTAGAAGCTTTTTCTGGAATATAGACCTTTAACACCAGGAACTCGGCAGCCAACTATTATACCTCAAACATGAGCAGGTAAGTAACATGTTCAATAATTCAACCTAGTTAAACCAATTTTCTGTATAATCTTTAGACACCACGTTTGAATATTATAGCAGAACCAAGATCACAAGTTCTACTGAAATTAGGTTACTGCACGCCTATCTTGGCAAACATGGTTTATTTGCCTCTTTTAGTAGTTAAATATTTAACTCTGCCATGATGACTGATTAAGTATCAGGCAGAAAGTGTTGTTTATTGCACTTCTTTGCTGCAATAAATGAACACAAACAAGACTGTCAGACTGCTAGTAATGTGTCAATCCACACTGCTAATAGTATTTTATTGATGTACTGAATCTTTTTTGTTCTCTATCAAAATCTAGCTCTCTAAAAATTCATTGTAGTAGTGCACGTATTCTGCCACCTCATGGAGTTGTAGCAATTGTTTGAAAACCTGTGTGTACATACACAGGTCCAACTTGATCCATTGTGAAGGAAAAAAGGAAGAAATACCAGCAAAATAATACTGGTCTTGGTTTTGACTTCATGAAATATTTTACTTATGGAAGGTTTTTCAAAAAGCCTTTTGGAGTGACAAACTGAAACATCCCAGGGGTGAGCATTAGTACCTCTAATCACTGGAACTTCTCAGTTTGCATCATACTGATTTGCCATCATAATTAATCTCTCAGTTTCATCCTTCTCAAGCAGGAACAGTGGGCTTGAAGCCTTAAGCCTTGCTATGGCCACTGCAGTCCTCAATTTCATGGAAGAGTCTTGACAGCTTGTTTCAAGTTTAGAAAGCAAACACTGTCCCCTTCTGCTAGCATGGGTTCTGAAAACCTGGATGCTAGGTTCAAGTTCTTTAATTTCTGTTACATAGGAGGTACAATTTTCCTTGTATTTTCTCCTCCTATTTTCTTCTGCCTTGCACTTAAGCATCTTATCTTGGCAAAAGATACTTTCTTTGCAGACTGGTTTACAGAAACAGTCTTAAAAAGCTATTCCACAGGTCCAGAAAGACCTTTCACTAGTTACATGAACATTTTTTTTTTATTAACCACAAAATATTTGTCAAAGTTTGTCCTATTTCAAAGCAGAGGGGACAACATTCTATAGTTTCTTAGCTCAAAGAAATGTCTTATCTCACCAAACATAAATGTCACACAACCCATCTCAGAATAAGGAAGTTTTTTCAATGAGCTCAAAGCACCAGCTGTCAACATGAACACTCCTTAGTTTGTTTTCAAAACCTTGATTCAGGGTGTTATAGAAGCATTTTTAGTATGATATGAGCACCAGAAAGTGAAGTCACCTTGGTGCTAAAAAGCATGGAAGTAATTTAAGATACAAGTCATTTAAGGACAATAATAGATTGGCAATCAAAGTCTCCTACATGTGGAATGAATAATCTGTACAGATTTGTAAAGTGAGCTAGGGATCCTTAACCAAACACAATTAGAGAACTATCCTGCAAACTGTTCCACATTCCAACAGAAAAGATGAATGAAATTTGCATAATTTTTGGAGTGGGGCAAGAAATCAAGTATTTCAAAGAAACTGTTAGAATAACTTGCACGAAGCTGGTCTTAACACCACACAGGACTTTCCTCTCCAATGGATCATTTCACTGGTGATGCTGCAATGACTCCACTTCTCCATATTCCTGGATGGCAATTAAGTGAGCTCCCTTTTGCCATACATATTCAAGAAATGAAGATCCACTTAACAGGCCAAGCTTCTGCACATTGTACCACTTCTTCACCACAGAACAGGAAGCACTTTCTGTCCGTTAGAGTAAGACAACCTTCTGTAGTGCTGAGTACGGTTTATACTGTAGGGATTGTAGCATCTGCTTCCGTCCTCTTAACACAGACCAGCTGGCTTGGCAGGTCTACGCTGGAATTAAATCTTCGGTTTGTCCTGATCTTTTGCCTAAGGTCATATCCTCTCTTTAATTATCCATTTCATCTCAAGGACTTAGAATCAGAAGACCATGAGAACAGCCCACTGCACCGAACAACTACAGACCTGAGAGCATCCACATTTGTGTCCAGGTAAGCACGTGCATTTCGTGGCATCGGGATGTAACTTGACTGCTATGATTTAAGATTCTTCTTAAAGAAAGCTGGGAAGCTGCTACAAAGTACTTCTACATTTCTTTTGCACTGCTCAGACATGTTAGCATTGATTCAATTCAGCAGACAAAGTAATTGATATGAAAAATCTCTATCCCAACTCTAAATTATCTCCTGATCTCTTTCTGCAGGACAAGCTTATCTTCAACAAGCAAGCCTTGACTAGTCTATGCTTGTCCCAATATACAGTGAAATATAGTTATTCACTTATTATCCCTCACTCAAATTGGTGCAAAACTCTGGATATATGATTATCATAAACATTTGCCAAGTAAAAAATCAAATGCAAATTCATTCTTGCAGAATCTATTGGAGTCAGCCTCTTCTACTGGCTACAGCTTCAAATTCCTTTGGGATGACAGAATGAGCAACGACGGGTAATGCAGAACTCTTCCCCTTGGTTAGACAGATCATCTAACTCCTTACAGACCGCTTGAACTGCAGTCTGCACAGTGCTTCTGCTGCTGCTTCGCAAGTGCATTAAAATCTCAAGAATGCTCCAATCAGTCTTTTCCAAATGGAGAAAGAAACCTTCGAGTTGTGATTTATGACAATGACCTCTTCTCACACCAGGCCTCAAACATTGCTCTTCCTCAGACCTTAAATGCAGAGTCTTTTTGGAGTACAAGCAGTACCTGTTGTCCAGAAGGCATATCCATGGTCAAAGCAAGTTGGACCAGAGGACATTCTAGGCCAAATCCCATTTGACAATGTTCTTTTAATATACTACTTGCTGTTCTAATTTCAAAGCAGATGAAGGTACATCTAGATTTATAGTGAAGACAAACTCCTGAAAACGATTCTCAAGGCCGTCCGTTCTAGTATTTCTTGACAGCAATGCACGTTGTGCATTCCAGAATAAATAGACATTATCTCAGCCACAAACATTGTCTCATTTAGCTACTTT
Organism: Oreocharis arfaki; assembly: GCA_013398015.1. NCBI lineage: Eukaryota > Metazoa > Chordata > Aves > Passeriformes > Paramythiidae > Oreocharis > Oreocharis arfaki. The sequence continues at coordinate 839,418 of VZRR01013246.1, read as the reverse complement.
ACCTAGCAGTACTCTCCCCAATTGTTTCCAATGTGACCAAACACATGCCACAACATTCAAGATGTAGAACAGTTGGCGATTATTTTCAGAGGGATTTTGATTTGCAAGCTGCACTCCACAAACACACAGATTAGTGACCAAGTTCCTTTCAGTCTGACAATTACCTATTGGTCCTTGAAATCACCTTATGTGAGGATTCAATGATTGTTTCAGAGAAAATCAAGTATTTAAGCCCAGCAGAAACAAGTCTTCAGAACTGCGGCAAACTAGACAGTGGAGAAATAAAATTCAATAAAAGGAGCACCTTGAAAGACGTTCAGGCTGGTACAGAAAGAACATCATTTGAACTTACCACTCTCTACCTTGACAAAAACTACTAGCTTGTTTGAAAAGGAAGCAAGTCTTCAAAGAAAGTAACCCTAACTGTGACAAGGTTGTCATGAAGCACCCAGAAACATCAGGACATGGAGTGGAAAACCCACTGTCCTTTAACACACAGCCTGCTATAACACAAATACAAGAGGGTTTACTATTTGTGTTCATGAACACTACAGCAAGCCCATTTTCTTATTCCTAAAGTTGTTTTACTTAGTGACTGCAATAACTGACATTTTCACTTCAACTTCTTATACTAACAGGACAAACATCAAAATCCCAAGAGTCAATCACAATCACTCCATGTTTCTTCACCTTACTTGAATGGCATCTCAAGAGACACTTCTTACAAGGCCAATGCAGTGTGACCTCAACACAACCACTCAGGTTATGCATGGAAAACCAGAGTCTGCAATTCAAGCGACCTAAGATGGCTTTCACTGCCTGAAGAGACAGCACCTCTATGACGATAAGCAGCTCTTTACCAAGAAATTGCTGACTTACATCTACCTTTTAAAACACATGCCTCAACAGATACAGATTACAGCAGCCTACAGTTCTGACAAACTGTCCTGGTATTATCTTGGAACTTGTGCTCCAAATTCCTGTGATTTTATTTTTAAAAACATTACACTTCTTATTTCTCTGAAAGCTAGACCATTGCATTTTAGGGTGTAAATGAACAAATTTGGTCACTGGCTAACTGCAAAGCTATTGCACATTAACTGGAAAGATGCCCCTCACACACACCAAGCAGATCGATGACACAAGTCACAAACGTAGGAGATTATCCACAGAATACCAGACAGCTCATCAATGCTCCAGCACAGCAGGGAAGTCACAGTCAACCCATGTTAAGGGAACCGTTAATAGTTTTCAGGTAAGCCACTTCCCTGAAGTGTAATTTACACAGTATCACATTCAAATATGATCAAAAAGAAAAACCCAACCCCCAAAATCATTACTGAAACATGCAAGAATGAAGAGCTGATTGTTGAAAAGCCCTCCATCACTGATTAAGGAACAATAAGAAAAGAGAGTATAGCTGACTGACAGCCAGACTTAATTTTCTATTGTCAAATCCATGAACAGGAGAAACAGATTTCGGCTTCATGGAGACACAGACATTTTGTCAAATTTAAAGTTATGACTTGTCTCCAGGATGTTCTAATCCATTCTCTTCCCAACTTCTATTACAAGTTAATTTACCTCAAAGATTAATTGTCCCAGTCAGTAGCAAAAGCAACATATAATTGGTCTTAAGTCCTACCTTTCCATTCATATCTCTAGCAGCATCTTTCGCATCTGCTGGACTCTCAAACGTGACGAATGCAAATCCCCTGGACTTGTTTGTTTCCCGATCTTTCATCAAAAGGACTGCAGAAACAAAGATACATCAGTCTTCCCTGTAATTCCCTATAAGGAACACTTAACCTTTATTTAACCTTTTAAGCTCAGAACTTCTTAGAGGACACGTAAGCGCCATCATTTCAGATGATCAACGCCAGAAAATCATCACAGCAATGTTGTTGTTTGTTTTTATTATTATAATCGTAAAGATATTTACCTTCCACAATGCGTCCATATTTGCCGAATACAGCCTCAAGGGCTTTCTCATTAGTCTCTGTGTTCAAGCCCCCAATGAACAGCTTGCCAGGACGATCTGCTTCAACCATTTTGATTCTGTAAATGACCTATTAAAAAGAATGAGGCCATTATAAACAAAACATCAGACTACAACAGAGACTTCATGACATAGAAATGACATCTGTCCTCAAAAGTACAAGCGATTTTCTTCAGAAAAATGTTGAGTAAAAAATAAGAGGTATAAAAAACATTAAGAAATTACAATTTTTTGTAATGGAAACAACTGGAAGTAGTATTAACAGTTACTTCATCACATTATATAGCGTGTTTCAAAGATATTAAACAGAACTTTAAAAACTGGAACAAAGAACTGTTAAAATGAAACCATATTGGTGAATGTGAAAACTCTTCCAGAAGTGCTGTTCTTTTTGCGCTGGATGGCAATCCTAGCACACCTTTCCTTTAAATCCTGGACGTTTTAAGTCATTTACTTAATATGTCGAAGTAATACAAAATTATTAACTCCTAAAAGCATCTTGGGTGAGTATTTCTAAATTAAGCTCATTCTTTGTATTACCCAAAGGATATCCAGCCTATACTGAAGTACTGGCCTACACAACGTGTGAGACTGAACTGACACCAGACCACCACTGCAGTTCTACACAGCAATGTCGGAGCTACAGCCGCGGGGGCAGGAGGGCTTAAAAAAAAACAAGAGCCGAAGACAAAGCCAAACTTCTCTGTGCCTGGCAGGCTGCCCGGCGCCCATGGACAAGGCGCTGCCCGCGTGTCTGCAGCGCGACGGCGGGAAGGCCCGCGCCGGCGCCGGCACACACGAGAGCGCGGACAAAGCACCCCCGAGGGACTCGCGGCGGGGCCGGGCCGCACGGGGCCCAGGTTCAGCCGTGCTGCCAGGCACGGGGAGCGGGGGGGGCGTCAGACCCTCCGCGGGCTCGGGCACCGCCACAAAATGGCGGCCACCTTTGGCAGCGGCTCTGCTCCGTCCCCGCGCCCGGCGGCCTCCTCGGCGCTTACCCACCGCGCAACTCAGCCCCGTCCAGACGCATTGGCGCGGCGCTCCCGCAATGCCCCCCTCGCCTTCCCCGGGGATGCTGAGGAACCCCCACAACTAAAATGGCGGACACCGCGCATCACGCCGCTGGGACCACCCTCGCCCCACCGCAACCACAAGGGTCCCGCCGTCCTACCCGGAGCCGGGCGGGGAGGGAGTGCGGGCCGGGCCCGGCTCCGCCGCGCCTCCGCTCCGCCGCGAGCGGCATGCCACGCGCCCCCCACCCCGCACACCTTTCGCCGCGGGTCCCCGCAGCACCCCGCGGTGCCGCCCGCAGAGCCCCAGCCCGCAGCCGCGCTCACCTGCACCAGCGCTGATCTGCAACTGCGCAATGGGGGCGAACAAAGGCGCTGCGGGCCTTTATAGCTTGACGTCACTCCCCGGCCGGAGCCCCGGATGCTGCGGCGGCGGCAGCGCCGAGCCCGGTAGGGGGCGCCCGCGGGCCCGGTGGGGCCGGAGAGTCCCGTCTTGCTAGGAGCGGGGAGCGGGCCAGGGACCGTGAGCGGCGGGAAAACAGCGGGAGTGGGCCGTGGGAAAGGCGGGGTAGAGCTTGCTTTGCCGGCTGAGCCTCGTCGCGAAGGAGTGAGGCCACATACGGAGTGCCGTGTCCATTTCTGGGCTCCTCAGCAAGAGAAAGGAGCTACCGAAGATGGTAATCATCACAAAGATGGTTAGGTGTCTGGAGCATCTCTCTTACGAGGAGAGGTACGGAAGCTGGGCCTGTTTAGTCTAGAGAAGAGAAGAATCAGAGGGGGTCTCACTAATGCAAATAAACACCCCCAAGCCATGTGCCAAGGGGATGGTGCCAGAGTCTTTTCAGTGGTGCCCAGTGCCAGGACGAGGAGCAATGGTCATAAACTAAAATACAATAAGTTCCACCTCAACATGAGAAAGAACTTTGCCCTGAGGGTAGCAGAACCCTGGAACAGCTGCCCAGTGAGGTCATGGAGTCTCCCTCTCTGGAGACATTCCTGTGTCATCTTCTCCAGGTGACCCTGCCTTATCAGGGGGATTGGACTGGATGACCTCCCAGAGGTCCCTTAAAATGCTAGTTGATTTTGTGAAGCAGCAGATCTATCACTGCTTTGAAAGGAAAAATCACAGTAGTATCAGTTTAACTTTGGAGTTTGTGCAGGAGCTTAACCCAGTTCGCTAAAACAGCCTTAAAATAATTTTTAATTCGTTTGATTAATACATGTGCATATCAGCACCCCTTCCTTGAAGAATAACAGCAAACCAAAACAAGTGCGGTTTAAAATTAAATGTGTTGTTGATGGTACAAAGTTTTGCCATTTTTGTTCAACTAACTCCATTTGATAATTATTTATACTCAAAGTTCAATTGTGATTTTCTTTGGCTGGCTAAAAATGGTAGCGGAAAAGTTAGGAGGAAATCTGCTCATGCAAAAATTGCCTAAATTTTCATTATTTGAACCTGTAGATTATCTAAATTGATATTAATCTGTCATCAAGGCCTATTTTCTTAGTTCCACCCAGTCTAATAACCACACAGTCTTTTAAGTTCTTGCTTGCAGTTCTCCAGACCTTCATTTCTGGGAGGTGCCACAGAGTCTATGACTCTGCAGGCACGGCCCAGTGCTGTTACAGTTGCACAGCTGCATAATTGCTGCATTCTGATAAAAGAACATCAGACTCAGTCCTTATTTTCAGTTTTTCAGTCTGTCAGATACTGATATTCAGCTGCTGTTTGTGCTATGGGAAGCAGAAGTCAACATTGCCTCAGACTAGCTAGATGTGTTGAGAACACAAAGGAAGGGTGCTCTCAAACACTACTCTAAACTCTAGTATGTACTCGAAGATGTCACCTTTCCAGTGTCGATGCTCAGACTTTCTGGATGCTGTTACTGTGAAGGGGAAAGGGGAAAGATGGCCTTCGTAAGGAGGTGGGAGGGCACTGCCTGTGATATCAATGCAGTTGCCGAAGAATGGCATGACCAGATATTTATCCAATTATCATATGAAAAAAAGGTTCAAATTCTAGTTTCAATACAAAAGAATTTAAACTTCAGAGTCTCCCTGGGATGGATAGTGAAAACTAAAGCAAATTGTTAGTCCTGTAAGAAATATGCTAAAAATGGCCTCCATCAAGGTGGGGTCTCTGAGTGCTTTTCTGATCCACGGTGTATTTATTGACTGCCTCACAACTGGAAAAATAAGCAAATGCAAACAAATGTCTCTTTTTCCTTCTCTGATTAAAAGAGTAAAACATTTCATTGATAACTCCAGGCTTCATTTTCTTAACATTTTGTTAACACCTACTGTACATGTAGTTAGGTGGGATTAGCATGAAGATAATGACATTTGAAACAGCATTTGAACATAAATGCTGTAATTGTATCAGGGCCAAATTCTTCTGTCCATTGTTGTAAAAGGTATCTTCATGAGGCTTCTCATCAGAGCCTATTTGCATCCTCATTGCAAATTGGAACAGTATTTTACAGTCTCTCACTAAATACTGTATGTATGGTCTTGCTCCAAATTCAGTCAGATCTTTTCCTAGAGGATTAGAGGATATATAATTCTTTAATTCTTCTAATTCTCTCCTCTCCTCTCCTCTCCTCTTTTGTTTTTTTCCTGCAATTTTGAATTTTTGAAGAAAAACTACAGAAATCATCAGGGAACAAACTGCAGTCTGAATGCAAATTCCTCTTCAGTAAGAAGTTCAAGGCTGAAGAGCTAAGACAGTTTCTTTTCCAAATGACCTTTCAACTTTGAATTTTCTGATAGGAAATTTGGTAGTAATAAGAGGTCCTAATACTGGCCCATACGGAATACAAAGCTTGGATGGTACAGCTGGGAAAAGAGACAGCAGGAAAACGTCACCAACGTTTACACAGAGTACAGTTGCTCCCTAACTAGCATAGATAAACTTGCCCTTGCATTGTCACATTTTTGAAAGTAGAAGAAATGCAATTAAGTATGTTACAAACCCACATAAGCTGATCCCTTCCTGCCTTTTCATTGATAACCCTAAAAATGAGTCCAGTAGATGGGAGAGGTAGACAACATTCCATGAGGGTAATCTTTTATGGATTTTTGTGATAGCTTTCAAGTAAAATGTCACTCTCTCAAATGAATCCTAGGATATTTAACAATGTAGTTGAATTTACGCTGCGAACTTGTTCGTGCAGAGGAAAGTGCTTTGGATCTCCCCTGTACCATGCTGCATATTTTCATCAAACAAATTGGCCTTGTACCAAGTTCATCATGCTTTGGGTTTAAACTGGATAAAGGGTTAGGAGAGCTGGGAGATGGGGATTAATGAATACATAAATAATCTAATCACAAAAGACTCATTCAGAATTAATAAAAAAGGGAATGTAATTCACTCTAGATACGTAATCAAAAACTAATAACTGAAAATTCAGTTTAATAGTTTTGTAACAAGGAGCAATTTTCTAGGCACTGTCAGTTGATTGGTATTTATAGAAATTCAGGAATTTTCCTCTGTAAAACTCAGACTAGAGTAGATGAGAACAGCACAAACTAATTGTTTCTGGCACTGACTTTGTCAACCATTTCTAAACTGGAACTCCCTAATGTGCTTCTTCCAAATCACCTATTTGGGATCTCATTGTGGCTTCTTTCAGTTTAGCAATACAAGGTGGATCATAGGTCCCTAAGGCATAGCTGGAGCTACCTGAAATGGCAGCTCTAATTTCCAGGCTCAGCCAAAAAGGCACAAGAATTCCTGTGCACCCCTTATTCTTTTTCCTTTTGTCTGTTGCTGTAATATGGTAAGGGCAACTCACTACAGATTGATGAATTGGTTAAAATTATTGGACATGGAGTTTTTGCGGGGCAATGCAAATGTAATGTCACAGTCTGGAAACAAGAGTGGCAACAGCTTGCCAAAATGGGAAATATAGAAAGAAAGATGGAGGTGTTTGCTACCCAGTATTGACAGCAATACCTTTAGCACAATGTCTCAGACAGCTGTGAGTACCACTCTTGCCGTGGTAGCACAGTGCTGGGCTTGCAGCCATCGCTTGCCCTTACCCTGCTCCTCAGACAGGTTTTGCAGCTGTTCCAGAGGGCTGCTCCTGCCATCACCACCTGAACAGGTGACCCTGGAGCTTGGCATCATGTTTGTGGCACCACTGTGCCTGTGTTGTACCAAGAGGCCATGGGGCACATCCCACTGTTGTGACAGCAAACATCACAGACTGCATCAAAAAACCATCAAACATAATTCTCCCAGATTGCTATACGAAAACTTGGATTTCCACCCCTAATTTCTGAGCTGGTAATATCTGATTTAAGCCGTTCTCTCTCACTCTCTACAACTCACTGAAAGCAGGATGTAGCCAGGTGGAGAAGGCCAGACTGCTCTCGGGTAACAAGTGATAGGATGAGAGGACATAGACTCAACTTGTACGGGGGAAGGTTTAGGTTGGACATAAGGAGGAATTTCTTCACAGAACAGGTAATTAGACATTGGAATGGGCTGCCCAGAGAGGTGGTGGAGTCACTGTCCCTGGGGGTGTTTAAGGAAAGACTGGATGTAGCACCCCGTGCCACGGTCTGGTTGACATCGTTGTGTTCGGTCCTGTGTTAAACTCGATGATCTCAGAGGTATTTTCCAACCTAATTGATTCTGTGCTTTTTTGCTGGGGGCCAAAACCTGAAAAGAGATTGTGGTATCATAGAATCCTAGAATGGTTTGGGTTGGAAGGGACCTTAAAGATCACCTAATTCCCCTACCTCCACCCCTCCCGCCATGGGCAGGGACGCCTTCCCCTAGACCACGTTGCTCAGAACCCTGTTCAACCTGGCCTTGAACACTTCCAGTGATAGGGCATCCACAGCTTCTCTATGCAACCTGGGCCAGGGCCTCGCCACTCTCCCAAGGAAGAATTTCCCCCCAGCATCCCATCTAACCCCGCCCTCTGGCATGGGAAACCGTTCCCCCTTGTCCTGTCATCTCCCGTTCCTCACAATGCCCTTCCCCACGATGGCGCCCGGCGCGTCCCTCCCTCACCGCGCAGCCGTTGTGGCCCTGACCCGGCCGTGACGTGAATCGCCCCCGCCTCCGACTGTGCTGGGGCCGCCTCTGCAAGGCGCTGCCTGGGGCGGTCGGGGTTGCCGTCTTCCTTCATGGTGCCTTTGCCCGTCCAGGCTGCAAGATGAGGTTGCTGGCTGCTGCACTCTTGCTGGTGGCGCCTTTCGGCGCCGCCTTCTACCTGCCCGGATTGGCGCCCGTCAGTTTCTGTGAGGAGGGCGAGGAGACCGAGAGCTGCAAGGTGAGAAGCCCACACGGGCGGGCCCGACGCGGGCCGTCCCCTCGCTCTGCCCCGCTCTGCCCTGCTCGGAGGTCCCGCGGCGAGTGGGGTCCGCGGAGTATTCCCAATCCCGCTGCACGCGGGTGTCCTCCCGCGGGCGGCAGCCTTTGCTCCGGGAAGACAGACACCCTCAGCTGGTATTCCCTTTCCCAGCTGAACTTTCCAGCCAGTGCTGGGAGGACCCTTAGGTCCTTGTTCCTGGCGTGGCCGGGGCTTGTCAGCAGCCAAGGGTAACTCCGCCATGAGGTAGCAGCACTTGCTAGTTAGCCGCGCGTTTCGTACCAGCCACGCATTTGTTTCTGAAAGTCCGTATTTCCATACTTTTTCTCCTTCTCTCCTGTTTCAGTCACTAATTGAGCTCTTCGTGAACAGGCTGGACTCTGTTGAATCAGTTCTGCCGTATGAATATGACGCGTAAGTACATCCCAACAGGTTTCCAGAAGCGTTTAGAAAGGTGCTTTTCTGTTACCATAAGGGTGCCAGTATTGTGGCTATAGGGATGGAAGAGTGAATCCAGCGCTCAGTAGCAGGAATGAAGTACAGGAGGGTGGGAAGGATAAAGGCCACACCTGTGCCACCTGACCGTCCTCTGTTATTTTTTAAAAAAGGCTGTAGGGTTTCTTATGGGTGCATTTTTTTTGAGCTGAGTACAAGATTTAGTGTTGACTTGTTTGACATATTTGAAAGTTCTTTCTGTTAGGCAAATCTAGGAAGTCAGATGCTTGGAGTTCCTTTTTTTTTTCTCTTAGTCGAAAGAAACTCAGAGACCAGTCGCTGCTAGCTTTCCTTTTTTTGCCAAAGCTTTGTAGCTTGTTCTTGGTTTGTTGGTTTTGGTTTTGTTTCATTTTGATTCTTTTCTATGAAAACTTCTGTCTGCTTTTGCAGATATTTATAGGCGTACAAAGCAATGATAAACAATATAATTTGCTGTCTTGCTGTTGGGCACAGAAAAGAAAACTTGCAGGTGTTTTAGATCTTTTCCTGGACAGCAGTAGAAGCAAGTAGAAACAAGACCAAAGACTAGCTAAAAAATCCCCATGTCTCTATTTCTGTTAAACCTTATGGAAGCCAGTGAATTTAGGACCATTGATTGAGGAAAAGTACTTATGTACCGAAGAAGAGTATGGGTTTGTTTGTTGTTATGGTGGGGTTTCTTTACATAACCTGCTGCTACCTGTGTTTAATGAAAAGCCAGAGTGGTTACATTCTCCTGTATTCAGCAGTTTCAGGCTGTATGTGGTTGAAAAGAACAGGTGAATGATGTTTGACTGATGTTTGGCACTGTAATACTAAAAGCACTTTCCTTCTTCGAAATGTGTTTCATGTTAGATGCTATTTGTAAATATTCCTTTAAGAAAGGGGTGTAGTTTTTTAGAAGCTTTTTGCAAGAGAAGTGAAAAGTCTGGCACAGTCCCTTTTTTTTCCACAAAATGAAGCGTTGTATTGTTTGTTGAAGTTGTCATTTGAAAAGGGCAGATGGACTAAGCATCATGCGTTTTGTTAAAGCTATGCTGGAATATGTATTGGTTGAAGTTGATATTAAAATAGATGCCAGCCTTCTTTGCAAAGGCGCTCAGGTTTTTTACTAGCAGTGGCTGAACTGTCAAAAAAAAAAAAAAGAAAACTACTATGTTAAGGGCATAATTTAAGAATTTGTTTTAGACTGGCATTTACAGTTATATGTCAATGAAAAATAAAAGGGAACCTTTGCTACTTTTTTCCAGTTTTGACTTCTGTCAAGATAAGGAAGAGAAAAGACCATCAGAAAATCTTGGACAAGTGCTGTTTGGGGAGAGAATAGCATCGTCTCCATATAAGGTTATTTTATGCCTTGAAGTTGATCCTGTTTAAATTTGATAGCTGTTGTTCTAATGGCTGTAATCCGTAGACATAGCTGAAGATTTGATGACTGGATGATTATTTTTGTTTATATTTTTTAATATAAGCACTAAGGAGTTTATGTAATAAAACCAAAACTCCTCCCAGCCCGAAGTCATCTTAGGGTGGTTAACTACAGTTAGGAAACTGAGCCAATAATCACCCTTCTTGCCTGTTGCTCTGTGGTAGAGATGTCCAGAAACTATACCTTAGGTAGTTATTTAGTAGCTGGATGTAAGGTGTGTTAGGCGATCTGAAATAATTTGTTTATTAAATGTAACATTGGAGACTATAAAGTGATGGTTCAGGAACTGTTTCGTATACTTGGTTGTAGTATTGGGTAACTTCCAGAGTGGGAAGGGGTAATTACATTATGGCTCACTTGCAGCTTTTCTCTGCTTGTACATGCTATTCATCTGTTGTCTAAAACCAAATTTTTTGTTGTTGATGCATATGACTTGGAACCTTCTGTAAAGTAAATGTATGGAAATATTTTGTGGTATGTGGTATTTTTCTGTATCATGGCCTGCATTAGCAGTGACCAAATGTAGCATATCTAAAAAGTTGTACCATCAACCTGGGACAGTTACTAGCAGTGGAGGAACTGTGGTCAAACAGTGGCTCTTGGTGTTTGAGAGCTGTATGGTATTCAAATGCAGTTTCCAGACTGGGATTTGCCAGTGAAGCTGAAAACTGCTATGTGTGTGTGTGATGGTTGCTGGATAATTCAAATCCGTGTGAGAAAAAGAGGCAGCAGATTCTGAGTCTGCTGCTGCTCAGTCATTAGGGACCTGATCACATTTTTTCATTAGTCTGTTAAGCAGGTGATGTCCTCTCCCTTGTATGAATTGCACTTAGAAATCTCCTTGATTTTCTGAGCTAATGTAATTTTAAGTCTTATGACCACTGGTCGCAAAATGCTTTTAAATATGTAGCATGATACATTTGGACTGGATACATATTGAATAGATTAAGTGTTATAACAACTGTTTGAAATGGCTGCACACTACAATAATTAGGAAGTGCTGTTCTTGGTTAGCATTTGAGCCTTGATAACATTAGAATTTTCAGTCGTGTTTTAAGCTCGCTAACAGGTAATTAGGTTAGAAGTTGGAGATGCAAATATGAGTGTGTTTGTGTTAGGTGATGTCTGTGCTTGAGGCTTAGGTGTTGTGCAACCTGTTTTTGGCATCCTTATCTAACTTGGTCATCATGGAGAAAGCCAGAAACATTCAAGAAGGGTGTAGTGAAAGTCTGTTTTAGCAGATGATGAAATTACCAAAGTAGAAAAAACTGGTAAAAGAAAAAACAGTACCTTTTCTACTCATTTTCAGTCGTCAGGGTTTATCCTTTAGAAACTTTTATAGCAAGGANGAAAAAAAAAAAAAACCCTAAAAGATTTTTGAAGCAAAATTAAAGTGACTGTTTTCTGTGTGCTTTTTTTAACAGTTCACTTTTAAAAAGCAAGAAACGTGCAAGAAGGTTTGTACAAGATCATATGACCCAGGAAACAGTGCTGATAAAAACAAACTGGCTTTTTTGAAGAAAGGAATGCAGCTGAATTATCAACATCACTGGTAGGCCAAGACATGTGCTTGAGGTTGGCTTTATTTTCTGCTTTTGGACGTTTGTTATCTATGTTTTAAGTGGTTGCTTTCTTCCTTCTGTGTGATAGTTGTCTCTCTACTGTGCATCTTGTAGGCACTACTGAAAAGTGTGTGCATTACATGAATGTGAAATGTCACTGTTAAGTGAGGTGCATCCCTTTCTGAGGACGTGTTCTTTGATGATTTCTGTCTAGGATTATCGATAACATGCCTGTAACGTGGTGTTATGATGTGGAAGATGGACAAAAATACTGTAATCCAGGATTTCCAATAGGATGTTTTGTTACTCCAGATGGTAGAGTTAAAGATGCTTGTGTTATAAATGTAAGTGGTGGAACTTTTTTTGTTAGTATAGGGTGGTGTCATGTGTGGTTTTACCTTTAAGCTTTCTTTTCCAAGAAAGGACAGATATGTTCGTAAACATGGTTAATGTTCAGACTGTGGGCACTAACAGAGCTGAGTGCTGCTAGTGTGTGCCATGTCTCGCTGATACCGTTGTCCAGATAAAATGTTCATACAGGTCTTTGATCAATATATGTTTTATAAAGCTATAAAATAATGGTGTGGGTGTTTAAAAGCCTTAGAAAATTGAGGTTTTGTTCTGAAATTTCATGTGTATCCATCCATTCTTTGTCTATGCCATGTGTTCATGTGCAAGGCATTCTTTTATCAGTATCAGATAGAAGCTTTCTAGTGAAGTCCTAGAAATGAGCTACGTGTTCTAGTTGCAGAAGTTATGTCTAGCACAGTTTACAAGTTAAATGTGTCAGGGTTTTCCCAGTTGGCTGAAGGATAACAAACATAGCTGTGACAGGGAAAATTAGGTTGACAGTTGGAAATGTCTGTCATCCTGGGAGTTCCATTGTGAACTAGTAAGTTACAGATAATAGTGATAGAGTTTTATCTCTCCTGGGTGAGGGACAACACTGCTCTTGGTGAGGAGAGTGCTCTCCATGACTCTGCTCTGCCACTTGACCTGCTGCTTATGTGCAGTGCAGTCAGTTCATTGTATGCAGCAGGTCTGATGCTTCTTTGAAGTGTTGCATTTATTATGCATATTCAGCTTACTCTGTCTACAGTCACCTTCCATCTCAGTTACTCCTCAGGTTCCCCAGGCTCTTGTTATATAGGTGTATTAACGTTGAAGTGTTTCCCTTTTCTTGCTCCTTCATACACCACCTGTCTCATTTTGAAGTTCTTGACTTCTTGCGCCCTCTCCTGTTAGAGAAGTTGCTCAGTCTCCTTACCATGTTTTGTAGTCAGAGTTTAACAAGAAGAACACTTTCTACCTCTTCAACCACGTTGACATAACAATCATGTACCACAGCGGGAAGGATGAAAACTGGCCTGGTGCAAGACTGGTGATGGCAAGACTGAGACCACAAAGGTAATTGTGCATTAAAGCAGCAAGTTCTGGTACTCTGGAGTTCTAACAGCAGTTCCAAAACGAATGGTTCCTTAGAGATGTTATGGGTGCTAATAATTTCTCAGGAACTTGTTATTCTGACTTCTGGTAAAGCTTTCAGTATGCTGGTTTGTATGGAACTGTTTACAAGGACAGTTCCACAACTGTAAATGTAATTTAACTTTGCTTTTAAAGTGTTCCTCAAAGTCCCTTGTGATGGAAAAGCTGCTTGTACAGACTCTTAGAACCTGACCCAAACAACAGAGCCTTTTTCATGTTTTGATTGATTTGTATCTGGGTATGCATCTTTTCCCCTACAGTGAGAAACATCCTTTCGCTGAGTAACAGTTTCCCATATCGGATCTGTTACTTGTGTCCCAAACATAATTTGGATGAATGTCCAGGTATACTTTTTCCTTTGTAAGTTTGGATACTGAGGTATAGGTGAAATACCATGTTAGCATTGGTATTCAGAACTGCAGATGACAACAACTAATTTCCTCAGAAGACTAGCTGATTTTCTCAAACAGTAGCCTCTTAGTTTTTGTGTTTACCAGAGTGGGGGTGCAACAGCTCAGAGGTCAGAAGAAGACTGAAGCACCTACTTTGCCTCTAGTCAGTCTGTTCATACACAGTTCATTCTTAACTATATTTGAAAACTGCAGTCCAGTTATAAAATTTTGAAGTAGAGGGGGTTTTTTTACAGCTCAACTTTTCTCTCTTTTCTATAGAAGTTAAGTAAGTTCATAAATCACACTACTTCAGTTTCTCAGGTCATACAGGTCATACCATGTTTGGTACAACATGACTTGATTGTACTTGGTTTTTCTCTTGCAAAGGTACAGTGTGCTTTTAGTGAATTATACTTGCTATGCAGGTTTATTCCTTCCATGATTGCCAGGAAGATTCTACCAAACTTATTTATTTTTCGTTAATGCTTTATCAGTAGCATCCTGAATGGCTGAAAAAGGAGAATTTGCCTTTTCCCTGGCAGTGCAGACCATGAGGGGGCAGTTAGGTTGCACATAACCTTAATTTTGTCATTCTCTAACCCGGTGCTTTGCTTCAGCCTTGAAGCTCTCCTGATGGGAGAGTATTTGTGGTTGGAGCACAATGCTGAATTTAAAAAAATCAAAAATTTAAAAAATTTTATTTAACTGCTTTTCCCCATTAGCTACAAACATACAGATGAGAACAACTTAAGTTGTGAAGGTCCACCTATGGAGATTCCTGGAGAATTCACCAATAAACTGAATTTGGTTTACACTTACTCTGTGACATTTGAAGTAAGTATTAAGTCTGTTACATGAATATCTAATTTTCCAAAAGGAAATCAAAGCAATTGGATAACTTGCTAGTAGCCATAACTGGATTACAGCAGTGTAAATTCCGTAAGGATGGTCTTGTGAGGTATTTTTCTGAAAATCGTAATGCGTTTTTTGTTCCTGTGATTTAAGTGATGGTATCAATATATAAATGAAGACCTTTTTTTCCCCCATGTTTAATTACTAATAAAAAAATTAGTAGATTGAGTAAGTGCAAGAGTTGTCTTTCTTGAGGTAGACTCTGCTTTCAGGGTGCTGAGAGTCTCGTGTTGAAGAACAGTATATATTTGGGGACATTGCATTGTTGGATGTTGACTGTAAAGCTTTTTCTTGAGAGGTTGTGTGCTTGGTCTCATTTTGTGTGGTTTTTATTTTGTTTACTGTTTTTTTTCTTGAGTAGGTGATCATTTATTTTTTACAATTAATACTCTAATGTTTACTAATACGCTAATGCTTTATTCAGCCTGTGATGAGTTAGGAGGAAATTAGGCTTTCTGGCAAATGGGTCTTTGCCCCAGCATGGGAAGTGAGCCTCCTGTGGGTGTGACAATAATTTGATTCAAGATACTTCGAACTTTGGTACGTCTGTTCCAGTCTGTCCTGAAAGCATGGTTGGTTTTTTGATGTAAGACACCAATCTTAGAGGGTTTGGCTTGAGAGCACCAGCTTGTTTTGTACAGGCAGTGAAGCTGCCATCATATGGCAACAGCTTTCATCCTGCCAAATTGAATTTGATTTGAACCAGTGACCTTGAGGTGCAAGGCTCGATATCCTGTTACTTTTCCCTTGAGACACCCAATCCTTTTTCAGCTTTGATTTTCCTACGTGAATGAACCTCTTGTCCTTAACATTTGTGTTTAAATCTTGAGGTAAATTGCGATTTAGAACTTCAGTGTGAACTTTGTCTGGTTAGTCATGCAATAGGTTAGATGTTTGGGTACCTACACTGTTTCTCCCTGTCCTGGAGCAGGTAAGGCTCACATACAGTGGATTTGGATACTTCCAGCAGATGGCACTTCAAAACTGCTTGTTCTCTCTGTCATCCATAAGCCTTGATTTGAATTAATACCTCATGTGTTTTACTTTTTATTAGCAGTTTCAAAATAGCTTAAAAGGGGAGCGTTTATCAGTGAGCTGTGTTTTTAAATAGGAAAACATCAGTTTCAGTAAGCCTGGCTACATAAAGCAGTAAAATGTGTAGCTGTTTTTTTTTTTGTTATGGTCCTTTCTAATGTGGCAGCTGACTTCTGATGAGAAAGTTACAGTGTCTGCTTTAATTAACTGAAATGGGCAAGGTATTTAGCTCTGTGTGAAAAGTATATACATCATTGTGGCGCTAATGTTTAGTACACAGGTGTACAAAAATGTAAGCATGAAAGCAGTTTGGTATTCAACTGTACAAACTTAGCACCTTGTGAGTAAATGAAGAAATTCAGCAGGACTTCATGCCAGTCAGGGAATAGAATTTGGTAGCAGGGACAACACACGTGTGTCTCTAAAGAGAACAACTGGAGAGGACAAGGCTCGTGGGTCAGAAAGAATCCTTAGTTGTACACATGAAGATCCATCACAGGAATATCTAGAAATGGAAGTTGTGTGCCAGGCATCAGAGTGGAGAACAGTCTGTATCAGCCAGCACTATAGCAGAGAGTGAAGAAGCCTGTGCTAAATGTATTAAAAGTGATGAGAAAAACATATTTCTAGTTTGCCCTGGAATTCTTCTCTCAAATGTGTTTGACAAAGTTGAAGTTTCAAGATCAGTGTGCTATGCTGGGAAAATCTTGTAGTGATGGCATGATTGTTTTTCAGCAGTTGGGATCTGCTGGCAACTACATCCCAAATCATGGAAAGATGAGGCTTAGTGAAGCCAAATTTAAAGGCAGAAGATGTGGATAGGAGATTTCAATGAAAAGATACTCTTTTAGAGTCTCTAGAGATGAATTAATGCAAGAGAGACGTCTTAGATCCAGGGTCGATAACAAGCTTAGATATGAATGCTGACTGGAAGGTTTGAGGAAGGGATGTGGTGCACTTACTCCCTCTCGGAGACTGCAACAAACTTGTACTTGCTTCTATTAATTACTGTTTCATTTCCTTATAGGAAAAGAATAATATTAAGTGGGCTTCCAGGTGGGACTACATATTGGAGTCCATGCCGCATACAAACATCCAGTGGTTTAGGTAAGATTTGGATTTATTCAGTGTGTAACCTTGCAGGGGAGCACGAAGATTTCTTAGTTGTACTTTGAGGGAGATAGAACGAAGTCTGTAGGTTTTCAGTCAAGGAAACTTTTTGCTTTCATATGTGAAGTAAGTTTTCATCTCTTGGGAGGAATTGTATTACTGCTTTTTGTGAAAGGAGTGCACCATCAGTGTCCAAAAGGAAAGCAACTTCCGTTGTTTTACTTTATCATCTCCATTCTGGAGAAGTTTTGAGTCATTGCTGCTCTGCAGTGTTCTTGTTGTTACTGTCTGGCTTTGACTGCCCAGTGAGAGGTACATATGTGTAAATGCATGTTTTGTACTCAGCAGCTGCTTACAGTAAAAAGGTCTCTTTTTATGAGTAAAAGGTATGTGTGATGTATGTGACAAGCTCTTATTTCCCTCCATAGCATGGGAATGATATTAAGTAAGTATATAATTTGTGTCAAAGTGCTAATGTTTTGCAGTGTAAATCTTGAAAAGGCTAATCTGAATAAATTGTTCTCTACAAAGTATTAAATGGCACAATATCAATTCCATTGGTTGACAGATACAAAACCTACTTGACAGTCTGCTTTAAGAACTGTAGCTGTTTCACCAGGGAAATTACTTCTGAGCTATATAAGGAAAATATAGAAAAGCAAAATATAACTGTCTTCAGAATTAGCAAGGTTTCATGAAATACTGTTCTCCTCACTTCTGTCTCCTAAGAAGTCATAGACTTTTAAGTTGTGTACCTTTATCTTCTCTGGGTGGGAAAATACTGAAAGGTCTGAATATCTAAGGCTTTTCCTCAGATCTGAGCTGTACGTGTAGTATGAACTGGTACATCTCCCGAAACCTAAATAGCTGGATTCAAAGTTTGACTTTTTCTTTATCTACAGTATAATGAATTCCCTCGTAATTGTTCTCTTCTTATCTGGCATGGTGGCTATGATCATTCTGAGGACTCTTCATAAAGATATTGCAAGATACAACCAGATTGACTCTTCTGTGAGTAAAATTTACAGCTTTTACGTGAGCGTGTTTTTCTGGCCATAGTGATGTCTGTCTCTTAGTTTTGAGTACAGTCTAGAGAGGTGTATAACTAGGGTGAGTTTGATACATGATAATATCTCTGGGGGTTAAAAATTGTTGGAGATATACTGATCAACATAGGCTGATACCAACTGATATTACCTGTGGCTGGAAAGTGTGGTGGAATTCGTTTGTTTAGTTAGGACATCAAAACATTGCAGTTCATGTGCAACGCAACTGACCTCTAGCTGTGTTAGAACTACTTGGTATGTGCATAAATGATATTTTATTTTATTTGTACATACAATTCCCATGGTAATCACTGTGTTAAACTGAGTCTAATGTGTTTAAATTAGTGAGATGACTGAAGCCTGTTGCCATCTGACTGAACCTGTTGTGAGTTCTTTTGAAATATGTACTCCTTAAAATGGCAAAGTGGCAGGTTGCTATAGTGGAAGAGAATATAACTGATTGTGAGTTAAAAAGACTTGACCAGTAGACTGAGAGTAATTTTTACTCAGCCTTTTACTCTTTGGTAAAAGTGGTATCTACAACTCAAAGATGATAAGTGCTGTCAGATGCAACAAAGGTTTGAATTTTCGCTCTTGTTGCTGTCTGTCTGGTTAAAGAAATACTTCAAAATGCGCAAAAATGTTTCATATTGAAACTAAACCATCTGAAAATACTACTTCTTTGTAGTTTTGATATTGAATAGCTTTTGTTAATGTAAATCCAGATACTGATTTAAAGTGGAATGATTTTTCTCACATCCTTTAACTGATAGTTTTTGTGAGGCTTCTGTTTGATCTCTCAATTAAATTATGTTCAGTATCGTGTACTGTGTTGTCTTTATTAGTTGATCATTCTTAATGTGATAAAGAGCAAGACTTGTAGGAGCTTGATTAGTTTTTATGAGAAACAGCAGGGATAGGTGTGACTTTCAGACAGTTTTGTATTTTCTTGCCAGGTGTGAGAGACTTAAAGATCTGTTGCAGTTCAAGGAGCTTATTTAAAAAGGTGTGAAATAATTGTGCAAAAGAGGACCTGGGCTGAAGAAGATGCAATGAGGCAAATTAGTATCTCACATTTAGGGGATGCTGGTGATTGTACTTCAGAAGAGATCGATGCACCAGCTAGTGTCTGTGGTCTTAGAATGTGCATTAATGTTTTGACTAGTGCCAGCTGGCTTTTAGTGTGATGTGGATTTAGTGAGACATTCATTAATGAAGTGTTTAGAAATCATTAGATTACTTTTAGGGTCTTATGACTAAAAGAGGATTCCTGAACTGAAGAGAACTCATGTCGAAGAGCACTCTTGTCAATATGTTTTCACCAGTGAGTGGTAAAACTCCCTTTTTTTTTTTTTCTAAAATCTCTTTGATAATGACTGCTTGGATGTAGGGGACTTAAATCTCTGTTAGACTGTTTTAAGAACTAAGCTAAATTAATGGTAAGATGAGGATTGCTGCACCTTTGAAAAGTTTAATTTTGCTCTAATATTTTGGAACGCCAAAGTATAGCTTACTACATGGTTTAGTGATACAGTTCTTATTGTTATGTTGTATGTTAAGGGTTAGCAATATAAAATACTGCTGAATTTTTGGAACTGAAGTGTGAAAAATACTCTGACTCACAGGTAATTAGCCAGTGATGAAAGAACTTAATTTAAAAGTGGAGCTTTGAGGCAAACTGTGGCACGTAAGCTCATACAGGAAAAATCAGAGGTCTCGATCTGTCAGACTTTGTTTCTCTTTATTTTGTAAACCTAGATAATTATCATGTAGCTATTTGTTTTAAAGTTCGCGTTAGAGCCAGGAGGTGTCTTTTGAGTGCATTTTCCAGGTGAGTTGTTGATAAGGGTTCTATACGAGTTATTCCAAATCTGTAAACATTTTCTGTGTTCTGTCAGGAAGTGAAGTACTAAGCATTTGATCCTGCTTAGTGCTCACCATTTTGAAAACAGATATTTGTGTCAGGTGGTAACCTTTGCAACTCTTTCATTCCTTAATTACAACTGCCTGGGAAAAGCCTTTCTTCTGTCTTGCCTCAACAATTTCCTTGTCATTATTACATTTAGTTCAAGTTCAGACTTACAGGAAAGTTTTGTATGTATGCTTCTTTGACCAAAAAAATCTGTCTTTACTGGAAGATTGATGTGTTGGAGTTATAGCTGGATATCTGGTATCATTTTCTATCAGGTATAGGGTGTGGTTTTGTATTTTAATCAGTGTTATCTTGTGTTTAATAGTTTTCAATTTTTGTATTCATATATCAGCCTTCTGAGAGTAATTTCTAGCAAGCAGCGGTATCAGTATGGGGAAAGCAAAGACAATCTTCCAGAAAAAGAAAAGTTACATAATCTGTTGCAATTTAAGGTGCTCTGTGTCATTCACCAGTGTGGTTTTGCTTGCTTTCTTACCCTGTTTTTTGGCAAGCTGTAATTCTAATGGTAAACAGTCCTTTGAACTGAACTCAGTATTCCTACACTGAATGCAACCTGTAGCTCTTAACTTTATGAGGAGCAGAGGGTCTTCTTGTGGGGTTGGTTATCTGTGGTTGTGTGTGTTGGTTTTGTTGTTCGTTTTTTTGTGAGGAGAGGTGTCTGTTTTGAGTGACTTCATTGAAAAGTTTTGTTCTTCAGCAGTGGTTCCTTAGAGCCACTGGACTGAGGTTTCCCCCTCCCTATTCCATCCTTCCATCCATTCACCTCTGGCAGTGGGACAGAGTGTTGGTACTTGTTCCTCAGGATTCCAGGGAGCAAACTTTCTTCTGGAGTACAGAGACAGTTCCGTTCTTTTCCAGTATTGTCATTGAGACCAAGGTGCTTTGAAATTGAAACAGAAAAAGATAAATGCATGAACTAGATTGAAGTTAAAACTAAACTGAATGCTTGGCTTTAGTTTAAATTTAGAATGATGTTCTATGGTTTGGCTAATTGTATTTGCTTTTTCTTGCTTTAGGAGATGAGAATTTTCTTGGTAAATCTTGCCTTTTTCACTGAACCGTTAGGGGGTTATGAAATCAATGAGTGATGAATCGGATGCAATTAGTCTGGCTTTGGATCTTAACTGGAAGCTAATCAAACTTTAAATATGTATTTTGCATCTTGTTTGTGTTAATTCACTACTGCATTATGTATCGTTGCTAAAGACATTGTTGATTTTATACAGGAAGATGCCCAAGAGGAATTTGGCTGGAAGCTGGTTCATGGAGATGTGTTTAGACCTCCAAGGAAGGGAATGTTACTGTCTGTTTTTTTGGGCCAAGGAACACAAATTTTCATTATGACATTTATTACTTTATGTAAGTAACTTCATTAAGGTGATGTGTTTGTAGTGTAATAGTAATAAGATGCAATATTATTAAACAAATGATAAAGCCTTCTTTTGGAAATGAAGTCCTTCCTTTAGTAACATAAAATATTAATGCAATTTCATAACAATAATTAGGTAGCTTCAGTAATGCTGTTGTAAGCATTGTCGCTGAGAACATTGTGATATCTGGGCTAATGCACATTCTTCATTAATTCAGAAATCAAACTTCCTTCTTACCAGTTTCTTTTTTAAAAACACAGTTTTGCATGGTGTAAATTATCCAAGGGTCCATAATGCAAGTTCAAAGATGTAATCGAAGCTTTAATATTCTGGGAAGCCTTTCTGTCCGATATGTTTGACATGAGCCTGCAGCCATACAGAAATAAGAGCAAGTGTGCAGGCCAGTGAGATAGTAGTGACACAATGCTGAGATAATGAAAGCCTACCATAAATAGCTAGAAATGCATGTGATTATGTAACCTGTCATGAGATGGTATTTTATTATTGGTTATCTGTAAAGTTTATGAGCATTCCTTTTTGTACTGCACAGATGAATGGGGAAGTACACAGGTACTCAGTACAAAAGAAGAATCTTCCAAATTTTGTTTTCCAGGTTTTAATTCAGATTTTTTTTGGCCTTTCATAGGGGAGCTGCTTTTTTCCACTTATTGCATGATACTGTAAGATTACTAGAATTTTCTTGATAGGCTTGATAGTCTTTCAGTGTTGATCACAACTCTGTATCTTGCTTAACAGTGATAGTTCCCTGTGCAATGGAAGTGTAGTAGTATAGAAAGAAATTGGTGACAGGAGAAGACTCTTTTGGTGCATGGTGGCATTTTATTTTTCAGCCTTTTGGCTATGAGAAGCTTTCTGTTTAAGAGATGAGGTGGAAATAATGCTTTTGAGTGAAACAGGGCCATTAGGGGTATGTTCATGTGATGGGGTTGTGCAAGAGTTTATGCACTCAGCCTTCATTTAAATATGTGGTAGTGAAAGGGATGAACCTTCACAGTGATCTGTGTTATAGGGGAATTTTGACATGTGTCCACAAATAACTAAATCTTCTTGTTTCTTTAGTCCTAGCTTGCCTTGGTTTTCTTTCTCCTGCCAACCGTGGTGCTCTGATGACCTGCGCCGTTGTATTGTGGGTCTTACTGGGAACTCCAGCTGGTTATGTGTCTGCTAGAATGTACAAGAGTAAGTACGTGCATTTATTTAATGTGACGCAACATGTTAAATTCAGAATTGCTGGTCTGAATATAAACCTCCAACTGGAGCTGGTGTCTCAGACAGCATATCTGCTTCTTGCTGCCATTCTGCAGAACAGTTGGAAAAAGTCTTGACCTTGAAATCGTTTTCACTTTTTCTCCTCAGCGTTCAGAGGCGAGAAGTGGAAGACAAATGTCTTGCTTACAGCTCTGCTCTGTCCTGGGTTAGTATTGTTTCACCTCATTCTTTCCTTTATTCTTAAGTATAAACGAATCTGAAGTGAGAAGGAGCTGGGGAGAGGCCAACTATTACCATGCTTGTCTGTATGATTTTGTTTATAATACTCCCAAGCTGCTGTTCCTTTTGTGCATTGCCTATCTGTGACTATAAAGAAAAGTGAATTCTGAGGAGCTGGAGCCTGGTGATCTAGAACACAGATTCTAGGCTTCTTGTTTTGTTGTCAGCTATGGGGATAGGAGGAATGGGGCAACTCTCTTGCAAGATGGTGTCACAGCCTTTGGGAATCACTGCACCAGAGCATTTGGCACAGTGATGGGGTAATTCCAGTTTGGTACTGCAGTACTCAGTATGTTCCAGGTAATGCTGCTTATAGTCTTCTTACATAAATGTAGGTCCAGTTTGGGATACGACTGTATTGTGTATCATACTACATAAGTATGGCCGATGTCCTGGTTGGGAAGGGCAATAGCACTTCAACCTTTTGTTTTCCCATAGCTCTCATGACCTTATGTGAGAATTAGCGGGGAGGGGGAGCAGAAACTAATTTCTTCTGCAAGTCTTCCATATTTCTTGGTTGCAACTTTGAGTACATGCGCTTACCCCTTGGCAAATGTCCTTGGCAAAAGTGGAAGAAAATATTATACATATCTTAAGGTGTTTCTTTCCCCAAAAACCTCAGAATGAATAAAACGTGATTTGGCTTCAAGTAAAGCAGAATTTCATCAAATGGAAGGTAATGTATTCAATAACAACCAAGTGTAGTATTTCTATGAGAAATCTTCTAAACAAAAGGTGCTTCAGTCTCCCTGCTGTCATTTAGATGTTATCAAGAGAGAGAAGGAATATATCGATGGAAGGAATACCGTACTGATCATTTAAACTCCCAGATAAATTGAGTTTCACAGAGGAAGTAAAATGACTGGGGCTGGTAGAATATGAACAGATGTCCTGATTACGCTGTGCTATTTCAGTGAATTTGCATAATATCATAAACAGCCCAAGGCCTTTTTAATCTCCGTAGAGTAATGGGAGTTCATATTTGCAGTATTTTTTCTAACTGTGGAGAGGGTAAGTGAGGTCTGTGTTAGAAGCCTGGGTAGATGATAAAGATTAGAAAGACTTCTAAAATTGATTATATTTCTATTTTTTGTTCAACAAGATGCTTACACCAGGGGTCGCTTGGGTGTGCTTATTGAGTAAGTCTGTTCCCCCAAACAGTTTTGGCAAGCGTTGGGCCTCTCCTAGGGAAAAAAAAAGGAGCCTGTCTATTGCTCTAATCCTCCCTCCTTCATTTTAAAATTAAATACAGTGGAAGGATGCATTCTCACTTCAGGGCAGCTTAAATTCTGCCTCGGGAACACTTTTTTAACAAAACCCAGACAATGGTGCACTTCGCAGGACTCTTTCTGAGGCTGAATTTTCTGTGCTGTATCTTTGAATCCAGGAATAATGGCAATTCACACAAGCTTCTGTTTTATATGGGGTACCTTTGCAAAATGAACGTTCTGCTTTTTTTTCAGAATGGGATGTTTGAAATCTTCATCTCATGTCTCTGAGTTGTTTTCTAGTGTTTGTCCAGGATGTTTAGAAAATGAGGCAGATGTGTTTAACAGGGGAGGGAAGAGCGGGTCTGGAGACTTGTCATGACTGATGCAGTCTTTATTTAAATTCTCCAGAAGCGTGGGCTGCTTGATATGTGTAACTCCATGCTTATACAAATATTTCTGTTGTAGGGCAGAGCCCTCTTTAATCCCTCCTTCTCCTTGTGACAAACTGCAGCAGCACGTTACTTTTGTTGTGAGAGTCCATGGGGCTTCCTAAATAGGAGATTTTGCTATCACTGTATTTATTCAGAAGGAATTTACTGTTTATAAAGGACCTAGATAAAGGAAATATTTCTGGTTGTAATAGGAAAGGAAGTTCAGATAAGGAGTTTTAAAATTTATTCTGTATTTTTCCATTCTTTGTATAAATTTTTTTCAATGACATGTTTCTGTTACTTTTTGGTATTATGTGCAGTCTTTATTTAAATAATGGCTTTACTTTAGGTAACTACATTACAAGCATTGGATGGTGCAGGCATTTTTACTTTAACCGTACAAGTGGTGAAAGGAGCTAGGACTGTTGGGAAATTGGAAAATTGAAAGAAGCTACATTTGTTTTAACTTATTTATGTTTTGTAATACTAAGTGATATTTATTCTTTCTTGAATATTTTAGTATCTTTTCTGATTTTATTTTTCAGGATTGTCTTTGCTGATTTCTTCATTATGAATCTCATTCTGTGGGTGAAAGGCTCCTCAGCTGCCATCCCGTTTGGAACTTTGGTTGCTATCCTAGCTATGTGGTTTGGAATTTCAGTCCCACTGACCTTTGTTGGTGCCTATTTTGGCTTCAAAGAGAAGGTAAGGCCCTTTGAATACAGATTTGAAATACACCTGTCCTCTGTAATTGAGCCATTGAATCTCTAAGCAGGAGGTCTAGACAGGATTTGGTTGGATTGAAACATCTGTGATCCCATTATTGTAAAATGATGTTTTACTGTCTTGTTATTGAAACAGAGTGTATATTTGTAATGTCACACCAAACAGTTTTTTTCTGTCCATTCACTAGAATCAGATTTTAATAATGTTCTTGGAGGTCTTGCTTGCCTTTTGTGTGTCAGCAATACCTCAGTAGTGTTGCTGAGTTTTGAAGTAGTGCTTCAGAGAGGCTTCAGTTTTGTACCTCATTAGTTTGAGGTAATGCCAGACAGCTAAGAAAAAGAGGATGTTACCGGATTTTTAAAATTTTATTTTGTTTTTAATTAAGGACTGAACAGATTTGTTTCCTTGTGTTCTGCCTTGCTTACTGGCTCATAGTAGTAATGTGTAAAGCACATGTGCTTTTTCCTAATGATGGACATCAAGTCTGTAGGTTTTTTTGTTTGATAACTTATGATGGCTTATGAATGAAAATATAGTTATGTTTATCAAATCTTTGTATGCTAATACTAGGGAAAAGTATTCTTACTTATGACGTAACAATTAATCTTTTATTGCTATTATTTTTTTCTGCAGCCCATTGAACATCCCGTGCGTACAAACCAGATTCCTCGCCAAATCCCAGAGCAGTCATTTTTCACAAAGCCGTTGCCTGGTATCGTCATGGGTGGTATCTTACCCTTTGGCTGTATTTTTATTCAACTTTTTTTCATTCTGAATAGCATTTGGTGAGTATCACTTTTTTTTTTTTGCTGTAGTTATACAGGTGTGATAATAAACACAGTGAGTTTGAACATCCCAAAGCAACTAATATAAGGAATAAACCAATTTTTAAAGTTTTTGATAATTTTGCAGATTGCGTGGAATTTCCAGAGTCTTTATGTTTATTTCTGTGCTTAGAACTTACAAAATGAATTCTTCTTAATGACAACTTTAAGGTATGATATGAGAATCCTATTGTCTTGTTTTATCTTCCTAGCTCTGAACAGCACAAACGTGGTTTTGTGCTACTATGGTTAGGTAGAGCCTAATCCATTGTGTAACTATATTATGATTTATGAAACTAATGTGATCTAGCAGTTTCAGCTGTTAGATCAGAATCAGGTCAAGATCTTAGGATTCCATGTTCTGCGAAACAAAGACTCCACTCCCTGTGAACAATCCACTCCACTCCTATATCTTGCAAAACCTAATCAAGCAGTGCATGAAAAATTAAACCAGTATAATCTTTCATAACTTTCACAATGTAAACATGAAATGTCTAATACATTATTGTTTAATGGGAAATACTCTCCTGAAGGTGCCAGGTTTTTATGTTGTCATCTGTATAGCTTGAGAGGTCTTACAGAACAGTTTTCTAAATCAGTTCTTAAATGAAAATACATTAGTTTAGCTTTTTTTTTTAAATCAGTCCTCAAAAAAAATAGAAACCGTGTAATAGAAAAAATAGAAACCGCTGTGCTGAGAAGTATAATCAGCTGACAACCAGTTATATTGTGGACTTTTGTAGGTGAAATTAGCAAATTCTTAAATTGTTTCTCATTATTTATCCTACAAAAGGAAAGCATGGAGGGAATATGCAACTAATACTCCCTCTGTCAAGTCCTGTACTGCAGTAATTGTCACCTTCACTCAATAAAGTTAATTTGGTTACTTCCCTTATCTGAAAGATGCCAGATTAAAAGTAAATGAACGTATTTCCTTTGTATTTACTTTTGTGGGTGATGTTGTGTTTGGTTAGCACTTGGATTCAAGTCAGCATTGGTCTGGGGATAGAATGGGAGTGGAGGAACATCTGGTTGTGTGTAGTGAGGAGACGCAGAGACACTTGGAGAACTTAGCTGCAGTAGCTACAAGGAAGTTAATATTGCAACTAGGGAAGAGTATAGGTGATGCAGGAGTGGGGGAAGCTAAAGGTCTTCCCAACAGAGACATGAAGTGATAAACATCTCTGGTGGAAATTGTCTGTAACTGTTCTCTGTGAAAGTTCGTAGATGCTGATTTCAGGTATAATTGAAGACTTCGTTGCTCTATAAAGCAATGGTTTTATTACTGTTAGCTTAAATAAATGCATGTTTACAGGGTACATTCGGGTAAAGAAAACTTTTTATGAATTAGCCAGTAGTGGTATAGGCACAGTTACCCCAGTGGTGTGGGTTTTTTGGTTTTGCTGGTTTGGATTTTTTTTGGTTTTTGGTTAATTCAGCATCTGGTAATGTGACACTGTGAATTAACTCAGAACTTCAACCAAAAATGAGACTGATGTTTTTATTTGTTTTTAATTTTAGGTCTCATCAGATGTATTACATGTTTGGATTCCTGTTCCTAGTTTTTATAATTCTTCTAATTACATGTTCGGAAGCTACAGTTTTGCTGTGCTACTTCCACCTATGTGCAGAGGTAAAAGTTACAGTTCTGATGTAGGTATGACTTGTAGCTGGAAGATGTTAGAAATAGAGGTGGGCTGTTCACATACACTGTGAAGTGCTGGACACTGAACTGATTGCATTTTCAGCCTTGATGTGCCTGTCTTAGCCACTCTTCTGAAATGTGCCTTTTGCTTCAAAATCCACTGCTGGCAACAGATAACCAAAAATAAACAGCCTTGATCTTAGAGAGATTTCATATTCCTAGTGGAAGCAATACAGCCGACTTTGAAGAAAGAAAATATTTACATGCCATGTTGGAATTTTTCCGACCTAAATTTTGCAGAATTAAATGTGTTTCATAAGACAATGTTGTTTTTTCACCATATTATCTGTATTCCATTTCCTACATGATGATTCTTAGTAAGTGGTTTGTTGTTTCCCTCAGGACTATCACTGGTGGTGGAGGTCATTCTTGACTAGCAGCTTTACAGCAGTTTATCTCTTTATCTATGCAGTCCATTACTTCTTCTCCAAACTCCAGATAACAGGAACTGCCAGCACCATTTTGTACTTCGGTTACACAATGATCATGGTCTTGATTTTTTTTCTTTTCACAGGTAAGTACGATATTCAAACTAAAATTAATATAGAGGGCTCTGGTTTTGAAATGAGAAACATTAGGTGAAATTTAGACTACATGAAACATTAAATACAATTTATGACTCTTTAGGCAGTGTTACTGATACGGTTTGTGACACCACAGAGCACAGTAAGATATTTTTTACATTTTCTTCCTAACTTGAAATTACATATATTTATGGTATAATTAATTTTCCTTTATTGAATATTATATTAGCAATGAGTTCAAACCATTGTATTTTCAAAGACCTGTTCTTGTTCACTTTGATATCGAGTGTTAACTTGATTCTGGATTTCATAATTGGGTCTAGAAGTTCTGTAGTTAGAGATAATTTCACTCTGCGTATGGAGGATGAAAAATATTTTCGGCTTTCACTATCAGCAAGTGAAGGAGGCTGGTGCTGGGGAAAAAGTGAATGTTGACAAGATAGAGTTTTAGTACTGCTAGAGTTGTCTTACCTGCTCATTAAGCACCACTTCATAATGGTGGAAATGTGCCTTAACTGGAGGAACTGATTTGAAATATGGCTCTCCAGTGTTAATTGTCTAACTTTTCTGATGTTACTCACGCAGACTAAGTGTCTTCTACAGGGTTATTCTAATGTTCATAATCAATTGACAGAAACTATAATTTTGAGGTTGATTTAATGAGAAATCTGTGCCAAATTTACCATGTGTTAGTAAAATAAGAGGCTCTTTGAAGGGTACTGGCCTTGAAAAATAGCCATGAGTGTTTTATCTTGGTGTTCATCATACTGCTGCTGTTGTATATGTAGATTTAACACATGAAGTCAGATCTTTTAGGTGTCGCTGCTTGGCATCATGAAATACTGCAAAGACAGAACTAGAGAAAATGCTTGCTCATATATGATGGGCTGTTCATAAAAACAGCCTTGATAGTCACTCCGAAGATTTGTAATAGAGGATTTCTCTGTGGATGGCAATGATAGTTTATATTGTTACTTTTTAACTTCGTTTGCCGGTTTATTTCAAGCTGCTGTGATACTTCATCTTCACTTTGTGAAATGCATCTTTTAGTTGAGTGCACTTAAATGCAGTTTAAAAAGAGTGGCTAAAATAGGTAATGAAAGTAAGTCTTAGCGTGAGACTAAAAGTTTG
This sequence comes from Oreocharis arfaki, assembly GCA_013398015.1. Classification (NCBI taxonomy): domain Eukaryota; kingdom Metazoa; phylum Chordata; class Aves; order Passeriformes; family Paramythiidae; genus Oreocharis; species Oreocharis arfaki. Next base: position 810,273 of record VZRR01013246.1, on the reverse strand, counting down.
TCAGTGTAGCAGTGAGAAGAGCCTCTTTCATCTTTGTTTCTTCTACTACTGGTTGACACAAAGCAAAAAAACCACTGTTAATAAAAAACTGAAGAAAACTGAAGAAAATTACTGTATGTGTTTGAACAAAGCAGTTATGCTGTAGAAATTATATTAAATAACAGTAACTGGTGCTTATTGCTGGTTTTTATTCTTTAGAAATGTGTCTCTTCTAAGAAGGACAAAAAAGGTTCTAAAAAGAAGCAGGGGAAAAAACAAAGAGGATTTAATTTTTCTAATTTTTAATTATTAGAAGGCAAACATGGAAGTTAGCATATTGCCAGGTAACCCCCTGCTCAAATCCTGGTGAAACAGACAAGCTCCAGATGTCTTCTATAATATATATCTATCTATATTTAAAAAACCTCAAAAACTATAATCTAAAATATTTTAATTACTTTTAAACTAAAGCAGTATGCTAATATGTGTGTGGGTTTTAGCACAGGTTAGTTGCTATCCTGCCAATTTCAATTTCACTTATAAGATGCAAATTGGTAGAATTAAAAATATCCCTTTCATGTATAAAATGATATTTGCAATTGTCATGGCAGCTGCTGAAATGGTATTAAAAGCTTCAGATATGCTGATCCTGGAGTTCTTCATGCGAAGGCCAGTGAGGCCCCTGAAGTACAATAATAAATTGTGGTGCTGTTATTTTTGCAGCGTCGTCTTTTTCTTTTGAAAAAACCCACAATGGTGCTCCCTATGCTGCTTATGTAGCTCATGAGGAAAGCTACTACAGGGTCCCTTTTTTTTTTTTTTTTACGTTTAATAGAACAGCTAGTCACTAGAATGCTAATGGGTACAACAGATACACAGAGTGCCTAATAAATCCTTGCTAATGTAAAATGCTGTGATAACTTTCTTTTTCATATTTAATTTGATGGTAGATTTTTGGGCCTGAAATGTAAGCTGCTCTAGACAGATGGCACAAGCAGAAGACACCTAACTTTTCTTTGTTTTGTAAAATAGCAGCCCTTGTTTTAGAAAATAAGGGTTCAGTCTTTCACAGTTTCTGGAGGTGAAGGAGTTTGCTAATGTAATTTTACATACCGTTTGTATTAATAGCATTCCCAAAATGGGACTTTGATCTGTTCCACTTAAGCTTGTGCTAGGTATTTTGGTTTTCTCTGTTCTTGCCTATTAGGTCTTAGCAACTATGACAGAAATATAAAGGGCAGTGTTAATACCTCCTCCATGGCAGCGCGTTGTGTTACCCAGGGCATTACAAAAGGGATCATAATGAATAAGTAAATGGGAACTGAATGCTTGTATGGCAACACTGACAGTAATATAATCTGACCAGTGAAATCTAATGGTGTGCACACCCAAACCAGACAATTTGATTTTAATGTACAAAGTGCAGCTAATCTTTCAAGAAATAACAAGTGTGGTTGGATGGGGATAGCTGCATGATTACATGTATTTTATTCGAGGAGGCAAAAAAATGCTGAACATAGTCAAAGCATGTTTCTTTAGAGTGACCTCTATTTTTGAACATCATTTTCGCTCGTGAGTTAATGCCATTTTCAAAATTGAGTTTTGATCTTCTGGGTAGATTGTGTTTAGAATCTGAGATTCTGAAGCACCCACCACTGTGCGGTGATTGAAACCAGTATGATACAGAGAGCTTTTAAGGTACATGAGAAGTATCAGCCAAATGCAGAGTGCTTTTCTATTTGCTTTCTTACAATCTGCTTGTGCTTTGAATTCTTTTTTCTTCATTAAACAATAAAGCTAGAAGAGATGAGTAGAGCAGAAGAGTCTGCTTAATGTATTTTGACATTATTCTGTGTAATAATTCTTGTTTTTAATTTTGAATTTAAACTGGTTTACTAATAACTGTCCCTTACTCAGATGCTGGCTTTGTGTCTAACATCTTGTTTCTGTGTATCAGAAAGTGGTAGTATATGTATCTTGCAGACCAGGCTGTTCAGCAGAATATAAAGCTGAGGACAAGACAATCAAAAAACAACTGAGGTGTCAGTGTCTCCCCACTAAGTATAAATGGATTTTTGGATATATCTTGCTTCTCGGCTAAAGAAGTGTCATGAGTCATCTTCACATCTGGGTTCATGAGTTTTTAAATGGCTCCTTCAAAAGATCTTTTACCTGCACCTCCCTACACTCCCGTGAGCTGTTGTGCACTTGGATAGCATCACTTTCCTAGGCTAGTAGGGGTTATTTAAAAAGGTAGAATCTTAAAATATGCAGGTCACCCGTTTAGGGGAAAAATAAAGATCTGTCCCACAACAGTGAGTTCTTCAGTGCAGACCGTTCAGGTGCTTTTTCCTTCAGTTTAAGCTGGTGAGTGGTTAGGATTGGTTGAAGTAAACACTAGCCAAGAAACGAATTTGTTATATTGGATTAAACCAAACAAACAGATTATGCAGGCTCATTGGAGGAACTCGTGTTAGGCTTGGTGCTGGGTCATTTGATAGAGATGTCCATGTGAAAGCTGTAAAAACCTTTAGATGTAAAGGAGTTTGAACCAATCAGAAAATAAATGTAATGGTCTCAACTCTTTCAACTTCAAATAGTGGGGTATTTTATTTATTTGTTTGGGGATTTAAGGTTTTTTCCAGGGTTTGTTTGTTGCTTTGTTGGGTTTTTTTTTTGTTGTTCTGTTTTTGTTGGGGTTTTTTTTAAGTACTTAGTGTTAGGATTTTTTTTAACAGCTTTACCAGAAACACCTTTGAGTATCTGCTCTCTGTCATGTTGTGTTCACTGATGTCTGTCAGAGAAGCCTGAGCTGTAGAGGTGTGCTTCTTGTTGATAGTGCTTCAGAACTTGGGTTTCAGTTTGAATATGTTTTGAAAGAGACAAATAAAAGCAAGATCCTGGTGTGGTCTTACCTAAGCTTTTCCTGAATAGTTCTCTTGTTCTAATGAGAGGCTCATTTTAATAAGGGATGATTCTGATTTTGGTGCAAGATGAGCTTAGAAAAATGCTCAAAATTGAAGTGCTACCTATGCTCTTAAGGAAAATAGATTTCGAGCCATGCAGTGTGAGATGGCAAGGTTGGATTTTAACTAGTGCAACTAATAGCAATTTTACTGGCTAGAAGTACAGGTGTAGGAAGCAGAATGTGCTGTGGTTTAAGATTGCCTTTAGTCAAAGGAGTTAAAAGGAGAATCTGAGAACCTGTGAAACTTCTCAGCACCAGCCTAAAGATCCAGTATGAAGTGCTGTTCAGTATAAAGTGCTAAAATCTGGAACAAGTGACAGATTTGTGAAATGAGCTAAAACACAGAAAATGTGGAAAACATTCTGGCTAGAATTTTCAAACAAGCCACCTTAGTTCAAAGCTGTTTTTCTTCCCCAACTGCTACTCATTTGCAGATCCCTTTGACTGGGATATTTATTACTATGTAGGAAATCAGAAGCTTTTTGACTGCTTTACCTTTTGTGTGCTTTATAGAATCACAAGCACCCCTAGGGCTGAAGTGGAAAACACGCTGAATTTCAGTGGAACCAGGCACTGTGCTGTGGTTTGTGTTCTTAAAAATAAAGGCAAAAGTTAAGCTTTTTTTTGCACTAACATAAGCAATCATGTAGGTAAAGCAACTGTTCAGGGGAACCTTATAAATAATGTTCTCTTACCTTACATTAATTTCTGTCCAGTAATACTGATTTTGCGATGTCAACACAACTCTGTGCTGACCTGAGCCTTTGGAAGCTTTTAGTCTGTTTGGCCCATGTTATTAAAAAAAAAAAAGCACTAAAACCACCTAGTTGATTGAGTGTGATTAATTTGTGCTCCTAAATCTGCAGTTGGATTTTTAACCTAGTTGAAAACCAGTTTTCAGCCTAGTTTATACCAGCACCTTTAAACCATTCTGATCTTAGTGCATCATGTGGCTGTTTAGGAGAGGTACATTTGACAGATGATGGGGTCTTTAGTTTGATGTTCTTTTTTTGATGTTTCTGGTCCTTAGAGCTATCCACATATGGAGTTTGTAGGATATATTTGTTCATGGGAGAGAAGAAGAAATTACAGTGCTGGTAAGCCCCAATTATTGATGTGGAGGTAACAACAGAAGGAATATGTGCTCACCAGAGGAGGTCCTGACTACCTAAGGCTATATCTTGGTGATGAGTGTTGCCTTTCTCTCCTAAGTTCATGATTCAAATCTGGTATCTGACAAACATTACCACTTAAAAACAGTGTCTTGCTCTGCTTCCAGTACATTTGCAATATTTTTGATAAAGTTTAAAAAGTGAGCAGGGTATACTTGGTCTTTGTTTTGCTAAACGGACATTATTTTTTTAGGAGGGGGAGTTGAAAATCAATCTTACTGAGACCTGTGAAAATCTGTTTATGGATGAAATGCTTGTTCTCAGTGTGAAGTCTTTGAGTACTCTTATGACTGAGGCAGTGTTTTACAGAAAACTGATGTATTATAAAGATTCAGACTGACAAGGATTGGAGGAAAATATGTGGATTTACAGTGTGTTCTCATATTAAGTTGTGGCATGCTCAGGAAACTATGGTAGCTGTCATTCTTGGGATAGTTGTACATTTTTGTTATGATAGTACACTTCTGTTCTGGAATAGCAGATAGAATATAATCTCAGCTGTTAAACATTTGGAAGAAACTGCTTTCAAAGCCATAAAAGGCTTGAAGTAGGTTATTTTATAAAAACAACCAGGAAGCAGAGGCTGAGAACCATTATTAGGACAAAACCGTGAGAGTAAGGCTTAGAGTAACAGTGCTGGTATTGGAGTATTTGACACAGTAGGAAGGAGTGAGAATTGACCATGAACTGCAAAGACTTAGTGATGTCAAGCCTACAGAGGAGTTACATTCCTTGTGTGGCTGGTGTCTGATCTCCTATCAACAGCCATATATATCCTGTCTCCTACTGTTTCAGAGAATAACAACTGCAAACTTGGAGGGAAAGGGTAATCTGTGGCAAATAATAATAGTCTGTCAAAAAGCCTTTAATTGCAAATATACATGGTAGCACGAGGAATGTAAGAATTGACATACAGATAATAAGCATCCCAAGATGGGTTCCTTGCGTGGGAAGTACGTAGATGTGGTCTAAAAGACAGAAATGTAACTCATGTAAAAAACCCAAATGCTTAATAAAGAATCTTGTAGTTATTAAGTCAGTCACAACAGTGAAAGAGGTTGGAGCTGATGTTAAACGTGGGCTGTACAGACAGAAAAGGATAATATAAAACTGGAGGAGCTGAGTGCATGATATTGTGAGTGCCTGCGGTAGAGCTGGGAAGGGCTATTCCAGGGCTGGCATGTGTCTTTGAGAGGGAACTCAGTGTAATTGAGATCTTCCCTTTTTTTTTTTTGTCTGTTAAGGCTTAACATCTGTGTGGCAGTTTACAACTAGGTAAAAGTGTGAGGAGCAGTGCATTGCTTCCTTTAGAGGCTGAAGGACTCTGTCTCCTTGCATATGAAGTTCTTAGAGTAATTTAAAAGTAAATGTAATGGACAGTATCTTTGCAGTTGCCCCATAATAGTGAGTGTTGATGAAAACCACAAATTTGTTCATCAGTCTAAAACTAGAAAATTGGTATACACTAATCTCATTCAGTGTTTTGGTTTGTCACTGCTGCTTTCACTTGCTGCTTGCTTCCAGCTGCTGTAGCACTCAGAGCATTCTTTTGCCAAAAGGAAGTAACAGGATATACAGAAGAAGAAATTTCTATTCTCAAGTATAAATAGAGCATGATGAATATAAAACTGGGACAGGTGGATTTTTCCCAGGCCTTGTTATGTGTCGTAATTCATAGGGGGCAGTGAAGTATTGTAGACCCAAAAGAACCAGGTAGTGGCTGGCTTGGCGTGTGTATACAAGTCAGTTTCTGAACTGGTGCTTGTGTCCCTGCTCATGGTGGTGGCAGCATGGTCATCGGTGGCTTAAACGTACGTGAAGCAGCCTGGTCCCTAAAAATCATCTTTGATCTAAATCTAGCCTGGGGATCAATGTGTGTTGTTAAATTTAAGAAGTGCTGCTTTTTTGGGTAGTTAGCTAGATTACAATGTTATATTCTGCCCTGCTGGGAAGTACTTGTTAGAGTTCTCTCTCAGAGCAAACTGTAAGATAAACTAACCGTTTTTACTTTCTCATTTCAGGGACTATTGGATTTTTTGCTTGCTTCTGGTTTGTAAGTAAGATTTACAGTGTTGTGAAGGTGGACTGAAAAGCTTCAAAGTGTCTTTTGAACATATCTCCCTTGCTGTTTGATAATTTTTACCATGTACTGAAAAACATCCTGTGTAATTATTGTAATTTGTAAAAGAGGAAGACCAGACCACAACATAAAATACAGATTTTTATTGAAGGAAATGGCACCATTGCCATTTTGATATAAACAAAAATGTTTACATCAGTATACTCATTGAACATGTTAATTATAGTAATTCAAAAATTATATCCAAAATTTGATTTAAGACAAATAAGAATTCTATGAACTAGTTTATTTTAAAAATTGGATGCATTATGCAGTCCGCCAGCTGAATTTCCTTGTGAGTAGGGTTTGTGTTTTTTGTTACCTCTTTTGGTTACCATTTATATACCATGAAAGCCTAGGACTGTCAAGTAAATCTATGTAAAATGTGAATTTTTTTAACTTAACTATGATTGTACATATTATCCTGCACCTTCTTTACAACTAGGTTATCTTCTTACAAATGTACATGCATTTAGTGTAATGTAGACCTTATTAAAAATATCGACACTGGTTTTTGTTCAAATAAAACTGCACAAGTCAAGCTGACGCGTTTCCTTTCATGTTAATTCGGTCTTCAGTACTTGGATACAGATCATATGAATTTGACCAGTTGATTGGTTTTGAGTTTTATATTGTTTATAAGCAGTTAGGTTGTGGCTTTGCCTGCAGATTGTGCAAGGACTGGTGGGTCACTTGAATCTGTGGCTGTAGGATGCGCAGGGGTTTCTGGACTTGTGCATCAGCTCTGTACTTTCTCCAGTTTACCCCAAAATATTGCTGGACAAACCATTACTTTGTATCAAAGATTAACCCCCTTTTTTTTCTTGAAGCCATCTGAATTATTTGTCTCCTTATTCTTCATCCTATGAAGATTAATTGAGCTTGTTGGGAGGTTTAGACATGAAACCTAGTGGGCTTGGGTGTTTCATGAAGGTGAAGCCTTTTTCCTCCTCTGCAGAGCTTGTGCTTCAATGCTGGGTGGAGATGAGATGGAGTATCTTAATAACCTCTTCAGCTATAAGATGGCAGGGATTCTTCTCTCAGGAATGTCAAGGTTTTAAAGAGGCTCCCCAAAATCTTGAATTGCCGTGGAAGCTGAGCAGAGTCGCTGCAGAGATGTAATTCTGATGGCTGTCTTACAGATGCTGTTGGAGATGAGTAGGGGGATATTCACTCAGATTAATGGGTGAAATACTCAAAGCTTATTAAGTGACATATGGAAACATTCATCACTGGAAGCTACTTTGCAGCACCTAAACCCACAGTTTAACAAGACCCAAAATGACTCTGTATCTTTTCATAGTCATATAAACACCACATAACTGCAGTTATGTTTATTATCCTTTCAAAAATATAATCTTTGGTATGAGGATATCAAGTCTCACCTCTATATGTAGTTGTTCCCAATATGAAATACTGGGACAGATCACCTGGCTCAGGTGGGATAACAGCCACGCCACATCTTTTGACCAGTGCCTGTGGCATGAAAATGAACTTTAGACAGCTTAAAAAGTGTCAAGCATTGGTGTACCAGGAGCAGCTGGCTACAGTAAACACAGTTTCCAATGAGGTTCTGATATGCTCTTGATGACAGCTCAGCCTTGCATATATTTTCTGCTCCTACCAACAAAATCTCCATTTCCCTTCTGTTCCCTCCCAGAGGTGGAAAACAACAGCATTGCCGTTAGAGAAATCAGGTGGTGGTTGGTTATCAGCTGGTTCAAGAACACCATTCACTCTATTAAAGATTTCATGCTCTTGAAATTGGTGCTGCTCTGTTTATATAAGTCCATCCTATTAAATCTTGTATTTAAAGTTTGGTGGGATTTTATTGGATGCTTATGTTGCACAAAGCTGCTTTTAAATTTTACATTTCAGAGGGAAATGAATTCATGAGATAATTTGGAGCTACAATTGCCACAAACTCCCAGCAGGAAATTTTGCCAGATTAATAAATATGCGTTTCACAAGAGGCAAAGTCAAATGGGTTGTAAAACTGTATTTATGGTGCTTTTACTGTGACTGCTACTGAGCTAAAATGTAGAAAGTGGGTTGAACAGGTTTCTGAAGCTTGCCAGTAGTCCAGAGCCAAAGCTATGAAGGTAAAATTGGTTGTTCTGAAAGTGTTATCAGAGAACTTTTGTGTGTGTGTGAGATTTGCTACTGCTGCTGCACTCCGCCTGCCAAAGAGACAACTACCTATTTTGCCTCCTGAGGTCCTCTACATCTAAACACTTTTGCTGTCCCCAGATCTAAGATTTGTGCTGTTTTGTAGAGACTTTGAATATATGCCCTCAAAATTTCCTGGCATCTTTTTTTTGACCACAGAAAAGGTGCCACCTGTCATTTGGCTTGTAGAGAAAGCCCCTTGGCTGTAAGTTAAATACTGGTAGTTCTGAGCACATATCATTTAAAGGTGGTGTAAGCCCTAGCCAGAAAATAATAGACAAACTTCTTAGTTTTAATTTTATTGAGCACAGAATGGGCTGTAATAATGTGATTTTTCTAGTGATTCTCAGCACTCTTTGGGAGGTTTTCAAGCACGGCTAAAGATCTTGTCCACTCTGTGTTGAGTCAATGATGGATTTTGAAGATTAAATGGTCATTATGGGGACCTGAATGTTTTGACTACTTAGATACCAGCAACTGATGCCTTGATATCTAATCTGTTTCGTATTTTTATGAATAATAGCTGTCACGTGGAAATAACCGTTCTTCATCTACTCTCGTGAGAACAACAGGCTTAGTAAAGCATTCCTTACATTGTGTTTTTGTGATGCTCTCCAATGAGGGTAAAGCAGCTCCAGTGTGAGACTCTCCAGGTAATAACCACCGAAATCCAGCAGACCTTGTAGATTGTCATGTTTGTCATATTTTAAGCAAAGCTTGACAAGTTACAACAGAACCTCAAAGGAAGGGGGGATTTCAGTGCTGATGTTTTACATTTCATTCCACTTGCTTGAACGGTGTTGAACAGCTCCAGTGTCATTGTTCCTGAATGGAAATGCAAAGAAGATGCAGATGTGCAGCAAGGAGGGGAGTTGGTGGTGGTGTGTACATGGGATCCATGCCCACACCTGTATGAACGTCCCTGAGGACTATGAACAGTGCTGCTCTGGGGGAGCTGGGAACATGTGGCACATTCATGACAAGCTGTGATGGAAGGTTGTTTAATGAACAGAATAAGCTTGGCTTCAGTTGCTTGCTGATGTTCCTTATACAAGTTGTGCTTTTGTTTGATTCCAAGTTCACATTTAAAATTTGTCTCCTAATTAAGTCTGCTCTGCCTATAGCTCAAATGTTTACAGAGATCTGTGTCAAAGGACTGGAGAGAGGAAGTCTAAACCAAATTTGCCTGCAGTTAAGTGCTAACATAGATGTGGAATCTCTTCTGGAACCTATGGGTGAGATCTTTAACAACACTCACCATATGAAGATCCAGCAGTGAAAATCACACGTACAACATAGAATATATAGGTGTTTTGCATTTAGAATTGGGACCGAGTCCAGTGGCTGCTGAAGTGAATGGAAAAAGTTGGGCCATGTTGGTTACAAACTGTAAAGAGAAGGGTGATTCCTGGTTGTGTGGTGTCCTCCATAGCCTTACACCAGATGTTCAGCTGTCCCGTCCTATTCCCATGAGCTATATCGCTAAATCTAATGGAAATGGAGCAGTAAATTTCAGCACAGGTGTTGCTGTTTCTTTGCTGAGTGTGATACCACTTTGCATTTTCACATGGAAAGTAGGACTGAAATCACAGCATTTCTACAGAGCAGCTGCTGGTGCTTCCAGGCTTAAGAATGGAGAGATGAAGCTGTTGTGCTACTCACCTGCAGCTATGACTTAGATAAGTCATAAAATAATCTAAGTCTTAAAATAGCGTCAGCTAAATGTATGTTGTGGAGATATGTTATTTCAATATTTCTATTTTTTATTAAATATGAATTATGTGCACTACATTATTTTTAGAAGAGAGGTTTAGGGCAGTGTGGGTGGATTTGGCTTTGTGGCCTCCATTTTCCCTTTCAGGTCTGGAGAGACTCCTTTGCCCTGAGAAGAGCTCCTTTTGCCAGAAAAATGTGGAAAAGAGGATCTGACTTCATTTCCGGAGCTCTCCAGTGCACTGCTGCAGGAGCCAAGCTCAGAGCAGTTCCTGGAGAGCACAGCCCCTGCAGGTGTCAGAGGGCTCATGTACATGAGAAGAGGTCAAACTGTTTTGCCTTCTTCACTAAGGCTAAAGTCATGATTTGCCCGCAGTGTGATTTTCTTGTGGAAAATGGATTTTTTTTTTCATGGCAAAGATGTTGGGAAAAGGCTTAACAACAGTCTAGGCTTTCCCTGAGATAATAACCAGCAATGCAGCTCTCCTGGAGACACAGTTCATCCTTCTTAGGTTGGTTTCTTTGCATCCGGAGATATCTTTGACTTTACTGGGATAAAAGCAGGATGGATTTCTTTCATGTTCTGTTGAGATGCTACAGCCCCCAACAAAAAACTTCAGGTCAGGGTCACCATCTATTTTGGTATCCAAAGTAGCTACAGTTCAGGAGTTCGCACTTTGGTGCTTCATCTTCCTAATCTTGATGCCTCTGAGTTACAGACTGCACACACTAATTAGCTTTGCTCATGCAAACAGGGAGCCCTCAGACGTTTTGTGAAGTTATTAATGCCAGGATTTTATAGACAGCATTAGTGTCTGCATAGTTTACCCAAGGTAATTTATGTTCTGTTTGCAACTCGGGGAAAGCTCTTAGATGTTTGACATCATAAAACAGTAAAACTGAGAGACTTATTACAGGGACAGAGACAACAGGGCCCTTGAGCTGCTTTGTTTATCATAGAAAGTTGGGTTAATCAGGCAGGCACATGTGTCTCCCTTATTTTCTGGATTTGTTTCCCTCCTGCTCCTTGACAAGCTGAAGTAGATGAAAAGTCCTGGGAGCCCTGGCAAAAGTCTTTTGGAGTCTACGGGAGAAGAATTATATTTCTATGTCCAGTGGATGTTTATCTCCCTCTATTAAAAAGAGAAGAGACGATACACAACTGAGCTCTTGATGAGGCTGCGACTTCTGGAGAAAGGCAATACAGGAATTCCCAGTGGGTGGATTGAGAATTGATGCTCCCAGACTGCGCTAGAGCTCTCAGTGGGATGTCAGCACCTCAGAAACACTCATCCCAAAGGATGATGGTTGCAGGTAAGAAGAGAAACTGAAGAAACTGTTTAGAAGGTGGCTAGGAATGGCTATGCAGGGAAAGCTGAGCTTGGTGGCTCGCCTCAGACCCCAGCAGGGGGGAGCGATAGCCGGAGCCTGGCCAGTGGCATGGACCTAGGGAGGGCATCCCAGAGCTAGGTGTCCTGGCTGTCATGCTTGGCTCAAGAAGACATTCCCTCTGCCTGGAGAGCTTTTCCCACTGCTGTACTGAGAACCCTGTGGGTGCCCCAGTGCTGCCTCTTCCTTAGAGGGTTTCTGCAATACCAGTGTGAGTAACATCTGAGCATTTTGGGAAGGGTTGTAGGGAAATACTGTCACTTTGGAGGTGGGGTGACCAGCAGAAAGTGGTTTTCCTGAACTGCAGAACCTGTGGCTGCACTTGGCTCAGCTCATCTGGCAGATGCTGCTCATGCCCTTAATTTGTACAGCCTGGATGTGCATTTGGGGTTAGACTTTATCCCAATTAAGAGACAATCCATCAGAAGGGAAGGGGCCACAGTGTGGTTTTCCCTGAACTTAGCATGGGGTACTTTTTCCAACGAATTTCCTACTGTTGCTGGCACTGGTTGTCTCAGGACGATCTCCATCCTGCCTGCTATAGCTACTCTTTCTAGACCAGTCATCCATGTGCCATGGACGTGTGGGATGCAGCAAGTAGATGTTTTCCGATTCTCCTAGGCAGCAGCAGGAGAGCCCCTCTGGGTTTCTTAGTGGCAGTAGTCTGTGATAAGAAAGAGAAGCACTGTTAGCTTTGCAAGGCTCCTGTGACGTTCAAGCAGGGTGACGACTACATCTGTCCAGGCATCACTACATCCACTCTGGCATGGATGTGGATGGGATGGCAGTGGGAAGGTCCCTGCCAGACTCAGGGAAAGTGGGGTCGTGCAGGTGACTGCAATTCCTCAGGCTGCACACAGCCTCATCTGGCTTCCAGCTTGCTCCTGTCTCTCCTCTCTGAACACCTCCTTTGGAGGCTGCATCAGCAGGAAAGCTTTGGTTAAGAAGGAAGAAAAGAAAAAGGCAGATGCTTTATCTAAAACAGCTGCCCATCATCCTCTGTGCTCTGCAGGGTGAGCTCATGCTGTGGGAAGAAGTCCTGAGGGGATTGGGGAAGCTGAAGCAGAGGTAGAAGAAAAGCGGGTCTAGCGCGTGTCTCAGGGGCATGCATGGGCAGCTTACTGCAGGACAGGCTGGGGAGATCCACTAGCTCCAGCATCAGTGGGAGAGAACTGGGTGTACTGGTGCTGACTATGCAGCTGTGGGTAGTTAAGCAGCAAAACCGGTGACTTTTTGGGATTGTTAGGGCTTTCAGGTGTTCTGAGGAGGGAGCTGGGGAAGGGAGTGTGTGCTGGATTGTTGGCTGGAGCATCTGCTGATCCTCGATCCTGAACAGCAGGACAATATCTGAGTCAAACAAACCACAGTTTTTGAACTTTCCCTCTCTGTGGGCAGTGACTGTGGTGCCATTGATTTGGGGTAGAGGTTTTCTCTGCAGAAGTGGGCTGTGTGGTCATCTAGAAAGTGGGAGTTGGCTTCCGAGGCCCTCTTGGGACAGGGAGTGTCTCTGGGCAGGATGGTGGCTGTGCTGTGGTGTGCCTCTAGGGTGTGATGCTGCTGTCACAGCAAGCTTCTTGTTGTCCACAGACCATGTGCCTCCCCAGGAGCTGGGAAATATATGCTGTCTGGAAAACAGCAGGACTCTGGTGCTGCAGGTGGGGCAATGACTTGTCCTGTGCTTAACCAACACCAAAACATTTCATGATGAATTGGGACATTTAAAGCAGGGAATTAGACCCTCTCATCTTCCCATCAGCTGGGGTTTTTCTGTGCCTTGGGTATAAAACCAGGAGGGCGCGTGTCCCCTGGTTGCAATGTTTGTCCCTTGGAGATGGAAGGACAGGCCTGTCCCTGCCATGGGTGGCCAGCCTATGATTGCCCAAGAGAGGTTCTCAGGGCGTGTGTTCTGTTCAGCTCCTCTGCTGTCAGACTGTGGCCTGTGCTGTGGCTGGGGCAGACACATCTGTATTGTGTTTGGCATTTGTGAAAGGGCTGACTGGGGTGGCTGTGGGCACAGAGAATTCCCACAGACCTTGTATGACAGCACTGTGTTGGGTGATATAGGGAAGAGGATGCCTTTTGCCCCCTAGACTTCTGACTCAACCACAGAGAAGATTCCTTTGAGGCCCTGAACAGGTCCATGGCATGTGGATCAAACCCAGTGGGTGGCTTTTATCTCCAGGTCCTTCTTTGAGTGACAGGTACTTCAGTGTGTGGTTTGTGAGCCCAGCCATGCTTTCCTGGCCCAATGCAGGTATCCTGCAGGAGGCACAGAGTGCCTTCCCCCATTGTTAATAACTTTAAACCACTGTTCCTGTGTACTACATGCAATGCTCTGTACATACTGACCAGAGGTGACTAGGCTTCAGACACATGCTCCCTGGGTAGGAAATCACACACCAGTGTGATCCAGTTACCTAGCTCCTCAGGATCTTGCCACAGGGTGCGTGGAACCAGGCATCCCTGCTTCTTTACTTCCCTCTTATTTCAGCGCTGAATGACCCCCAAATTTCCTCCTGCTCTTTCCCTTAATGAGTTGTGCTGCACTGGGACAGATGTCTCGGCTGAAATAGTCTAGTTGCTGGACTAAGGACCAAATACCCATTAGAGTGTTTGCTACTAATTAATTATTGCCTGTCACTGCTGGGAAGTGGAAGGGCTCAATTGCAGTGTAACAGGCTTACTGGTGCTAAATAACTCGTTATTTACCTGAAGGTTGGTGATTACTCTCTGCTTGTAGGGCTGCCCTTCTGGGGACATAGGGAGGCATAAGCCTCCCCTGTCTATATCACACTTTTTTCCCCCTTTTCTTCATTTGCGAAATCTAGGGGTTTCTTGCTCATCCTCAGTGTTTCTAGTTGGTTTTAAATGGATGGTGTTTCCCTTACCATTCAAACCATAATCTCTAGGATACCTCAGAGAACTAATTAACCAGCCAGACTGCTCAACAACATTACAAAAAGACTTTTTCTAACTAAATACAGGACATATCTGCTGCCTAGTTTGCTTGTTTTTGATTTAGAAAAGGTGGAAAGCTGGTGGGGAGAAGGGGGGAACTCTGTGCATCCAACTGGAGAACTGATGGTTGACAACCAAGCAGTGGTGATTTATGGCTGGGTAATTTTCCAGCTGCCATGATTTGTGTTAGCTGAAATGAGAACTGATGGCAGTTTGAGTTAATAGCTGATGCAGTGAGGACCTGGCACATGGTAGTTTTGATCTCCTCGGCCATGGGAGCAGGTGCTTCTCAAATCACCCAGGCTTTGCTGCCAGTACCCAGAGGATCGGGTGGGCTCCAGCTGCATGGAGGGATGGGGTGCTTGGGAGAAAGGAAGGAAAGTATGAATGGATCCAGACAAGGCCCAAGCTCTTGTGTGTGGCCCTCAAACTGGGCGTTACACTTTGTATAAGGTGCTATTTTTCCACGGAATTATTTTCTCAATTTTAAACATGAGATAAAAAGAGGCTTTTATTCTGATATTGTTTGTTTTTGATGATTAAGAGGGATAATAAGACAATTGCTGGCAAAGTGCATTGGTTGTAGCAGAAATAGTCTTTGTTTTGAGGCTTTCCTGTGTCAAGGTTCTTCGGTGGCTCTCATTAGGAAATTCAGCTCATGCCAGTCTTTGACAAACAGCAGCAGCAGGAGTGTAGCCCAGCAAGAGAAGTCTAAAATATTTAAATATGAATAATTTACCTCAAAAGTTTACTCTCTGAATGTTTCTTGCCACAATACCTGACTAATTACCATGTTATCAAAGGAGTGTGCAAACCTATAAGCTGTGGGTTAGGAATGGCCTGACAGATAAGCCTTCCTGACGGGAATAGCTGTAACTTCGCTATTATCAGTCGGGTTCACTTTTGAATTTTGAATTACTCTTTTTTTTTAAACAAGTAGTCAATTTTTTGTAAACCACTCAGCGATTAGGAGTTGATTTCAAAGATCATCCTCCATAAAATCTCTTGATCATATTTTATGGTTCCTGTGACTCATGGATGTAATCTTGTATCCCTGAGATATTCGTGGCATGCTTGTCTAATTCCCCACAGCAGCTAATCTCACTTCTCTAACTTTAAAAAAAAAAAAAAAAAAAAAATCTTTAAAGCAGGACTGGTAAAAAGGCAACTTTTACAGCCAATCTCCAGTACCAATTGCTCCTGCTGGGGAAGTCATAATGATGAATTTGTGACATAATTTCTGTGGCAACATGCTGGGATTTCATAAATTGGGATGGTGATTACAGAGCAGGATCAGGTGAAGCTGGATTGTGATGGAAAAAGCCCCAATTCAAATGCAAATTGTTCAATAATGTCATAGGGGATACCAGAAATTACTGGCAATTTATTTTATTTGGGTTAAGCTCCTCATTCAGTCTTCTTCAGTTGGAAGTCACTCTTCCAAGCATGTGAGCAAAAGAAGTGGCTGGAAAACATATTTTTCTCCTCTCAAGAGAACAAAATTGTCCTAATTTAATAATAATTAATCAGTTAGCGTAATTAATAAGGATGTTCTCTATTTCTATGATTTCTCCCATTTAAGACTCTTGAAGTGCTTTACAAACCCTAATTGATTCCACCTTACTACTCCCTGTAGCAGGATCACATAATTTACCTCATTTTCTGGAGACAGGGAGATGTGTGAGCCAGGCAAATTGATTTAACCAGGTTAAATGGTTTGCCCAAGGCCAGACAAGAAGCTGAAGTCAGGAAAGATCTGTGTTTCAGAGATCAGCCTCTACCTAGTTGGGTTTTGACTGTGGGAGAGTGGGTGCAGCTATAGCACAGCCATGGGAGCAGGGGCCATGCATTTGCAGCCTCCAAATAAATCTGGTGGATTTGTGTTGTACAGCACATGAAGCTGGGAATAGGAACAAGCCCCATGGGCGCACATTGGTGGTGAAACCAGCTGAATTGGCTGTTCATTAGTTATTCTCACTGAAACTGGAAACAACTTGGTTTGTTTTTTGGATTTTCTTTTCCCTTTTTTTTTGTTTTTCTCCAAATCACTTGGAATTTAAACTGTTTATCTGAGGATTAAACTAATTGCTTCTGCAAAATGCTGTTCCCACACCATCTAGTGTACATCTGTTAACTGCAGAGGGATAACTGAACCAGTTGCCAGATGGTCTCTTGGATTTGGGTGGCAAGGAGCCAAGGAGCTGCCAGTTGGTGGTTTGTGGGGTTCTAGCAAAGAAGTCACGCTACATGCACATTCCCCTTGGTTACTCTTCTCTGCCTTAATGAAGATACTGCCTAATGCAATAAAGCAGCCATTAGCCCCCTCCCTGCACTCCCTCCTCTGCCAAAGGGGTGAGTTTATAAGCCTGATTTGTCTGACTGAGGCAGGCTTTTCCAGGAGCTCGGGTTCTCCGCACGCTATGTGTGCAAAGGCACTTTCTCAAGTATTCAATCCTGTGTCTGCCGGCTGCCTCTTTCTATGCCATAGTGGTGAGATACTGCTGTAACAAAGGTGCTCTTTGAAAGGGGTTTTTATAGCTAGAAACTCAAAAAATAATTGCTCAGTCTTGATTATGAAATGACACATTTACATATACATTTATATGTAATACATGTTGGCTCACATCACACTGACTATTTGAAAAACTTCGACCTGAGGGCTGGATGCTGTGCTTTGCATTTAAAAAGCATGTAGTATTTCCCAGTGCTTGGAGCAGGACACAACCCCTGCTGTGCAGGAAAGAAGTATTACATCAGAGTCTGGGTGGACTGTTCGTAGTAGGGTAATACAGGTGTCCTTGACCAATGCTCAGAACATCTTTTCCAGGACTGGGCCAGAACTTGGGGTCCTCAGGGGTGACAACAAGGTGGTGTGTTTTTCATGGGACTGCTGCATGGGGGAGAGCCGTGGCACCCAGAACCCAGCCTAGGCTCTTTCTGACCATGCCCTTGGCACAGGCTGTGGTGCCCATTAACTGTCACTATGGATTGAGGAGTGAAAAACACCCATCTTGAAATGAGTTAGTGGGCTTTCTTCTAGTTGAGGAGGTCTGGGGTGTTGCAAGGTGGAACTTTTTCTTACCCCTTCTTATACCAGCAAACTCTTCCCTGACCTAAGAAACTCACAGGAGTGAGGAATTTATGGCTTCAGCATTAAAAAAACTAGTTTAGCAGCTGAGATTTTGGTTTACTATCAGAAAGGTGGTGGACATCAACAAGATTCAACCAAAACCATTTGTTGGAGGGAAGTCAAATCAATGGTTTCTTCTCCATTCTGTGAAGTGGAGCGACACCACCTCCAAACTCACCAGTGTTGGGGCCAGACTGTGGGGCTACACTCCCATCCACACCACTTGGCTACATTAATGATGGTATTAGATGCCCTGCTAAACAATTCCTTGTATTTTGAGAGGCAAATTAATTTTTTCTTAAAAGGAGGAATTTGGCAAGGGGCAGAAGTCTTATGTACACCCAGAGCTGGTATTACACAGCTTGCAAAGCTCGCCAGGGTGGGTTCTGCTGGTGAACAAATCTCCTGGCATCGCGAAGCCATGACTGTTTCCAGATATGGTCTGTGCTGATGCGTAGAGCTGAGACCCCATCTGTGGGGAGCTGGGAGCTGCCCTGGGCATGTGGAGGTCAAAAAGCCCTTTGCTTTCTCCAAGTTGTGCATGATCTTTGTTGGGGCAATGTCCATGTGGCACCACTTAGTGAACAGCTCTTGGTGGAAGCAGGGCTGGGGTCTGTGAGGCACCTTGCGTGGGCATGGGAAACAGCCCTGGCCCTGTGGAGCTTTCTCCCAATTTACTGTGGTGCCCTGGGCACACTCCTGGCGATATCCTGGCTGTGCCTCTTGTGCAGCACATGAGCACAGGGTGGGCAGGGGCTGTGTGTGATGAGAACAGCACCTGGCTATACAGGAAGGTATCTGTGTTGCTGTTCAAACCCACATCCCTCTATTCCTCCTGTGGAAGAACAGGATGTTCCCTGCCAAGCACTAATCTCTGGGGGAATTACACCCTGTCCTAAGGCTGCCAGAAGCAAGCAGCTGCCTGAGCCAGAGACTCAGGAGATGGGGGGTACCTGTGCCTTTTCCTTTTGCTCCAGCTGTAGTGTGAAAATTCCTCTAGAAAAATACACCTGAACACTTACAGTTTGGGCAGGACCTGGGCAACAGCAGGGAAGGGAGGGAGATGTCTCTGATGGAGCTCCCTCTAAGTTCCAGTCTAAATTTCGTCTACCCCAGCCCTGGGAGTTCCACAAAACTGGCTTGTGGATGCAACCACCACTGTTGTCTGTGTGTCACCGTTGTTCCACAACTGCTGCAGCTCTCCTGGGTCCATGTCAAACCTGCTCCCAGCCCTCCTGCTGAGGCCTCTGTTGCCCATTTGGCTTTGTACCTGCTTGGCTTCTCACATACGTGCAACATCGAGGGAGGACAAAATGTGCGTATGGCACTGGAGGAAGCAGATGAATGGAGATTTGGACTCAGAAGGGAGTTTTGTCAGCTGTCTACACGCAAGGATGCAGTTAAGACCTTGTCTGGAATTGCCAAGGAATATAAAGTCGAAAATAGAGCTCTTTCTTGGGAGTGGAGAAAGCAAAACAAAACATTCTGAACAGGATCCATCAGGAGCACAATGCTGCTGCTTGGATGCTCAAAGAGAAGGGCCCGGAGGCTGCCCTTGGATATACAACCAAGAGTAGATATGGGGATGTACAAGCTCCATCAGAGTAATCACACACTGCTCATCTTTGAGAAGGGAGCTGGTGCTTTCTCAGCCACTTCTGAGAAATAGAAGATGAAATGTGGCACAAGACTTTATAGATATTTTTAAGGATGAATCAAAGAGGTAAAAGGCGAACGGAGATGCTGAGAAGGTGCACATATGGAAGAAGCTCCTTTGTTGAAATTACAGGCACACAAATCCAGAAAAGCCTCGTGGGTTAGGTCTAGGTGCTGATTTTGGTAAGCTTCTTAATTGGCATGATCCCTCCTTGCCCGGGTTATGGGGAAACTGACCTTCAGAAACCTGGTTCAGGGATGAGCATTGGCAATCCCCGAGGCTGTGTGGTGGCATGCAAGGGACCCCGCTCCATAGGGCTGTGACACAGGGCAGAAGAGTGAAGGAAATGGTCAAGGGCACAGGACAAACCCCTGCTCTGAGTCCCAATTTCCCAAGACAACACTGATCTAGAATGCTTAAAGAGGATCCTTTGAGAATGACTGATGGTGAAACACTAGCTTTTGTTTCTGTACGCATCTATTGCACTTTTAGGAGATGTTTAACCTGGTCCAGAAACTCAGGTTTATTGCAGCCCTTGTGCAGAGAGGATCCTTGGAGGCCACGAAAGCTGTGGGCAGCTTGGAAATGCCAGGCTGGGTTTAGGATGGTATGTGGCTGTGCGGGGAGCCGTCCTGCTGTGTGGGGCTGCGTCACTTCTTTGCACATCCCAGTTGTTAACGTGCCAGGAAATTCAGGGGATCATCACACAAAACTGTGTCTCTCACAACGGGATTGATTTTTCCTAGCTCATTTGGAACATATTTGGGGGTCAGATGAGAAATGAAGCGGGATCAGAGTCAGCCTGAGGGAAGCTCCCATTTACGTGCGTTTCTCTCTTTCCCAAAAGAGGTCTCCAGCGTATGCATGTGCAGCAGAGAGAGGTCTGGGCAAGGAACATGCCCTCAAAGCAATTCCAATTCTGCCTTTGGGATGTGCTTTACGTTTCACACAAACTGAACTGGGTCCAATATGCTCTGCATGATAGAATATGGCTTCTATCATGAAGCACGTTCATATGTGAGACGAGCATTAGCAGGCATTCGCGCTTCAATTTATGCTAAAAGCCAACAGATGGGGAAAGTAAATGCCAGGAAATCAGGCCCTGATCAGGTGGCTTGAGCTGTGCTCATACTGTATTTAGACAATAGGCTGTGTTGCATATTTGGAGTCTGATCTCGTGAAAATGAAACCCTGCTGGTGCTAACCCACAGAGGCTTTGCACACTGGGAAAATGTCCAAATTCCTCTGGAAAACGGTGAACCTCCAGCTGGGAGAATTAATGAAAATTCACTTTTGCCAAAAAAGCAGAATGTAATCTTTTTTCATGAAAAAGATTGGCTTTTGTTGATGGAGATTCCCCTTCTCCTGCCACCCCATCTCGCACACATGCAAGAGGAAACATGGCAGTCAAATACCCAAAACTGTTTCAGGGATCACAAGTAATTTGTTCTCTGTATCTGCAAGGGGTGAGGTGAAAAGTCAGGGTTTGGGCTGCAGCAGGAATGGGTAGGCTTCATGCTGAGAAACCCTTCCTGAATGTAAGGGGTGGGATTGCCCAGGACATTTGTGGCACTGTGGGGTGAGAGCAGTGTGGTAAGTATGTTTGCAGCCATGCAGGTTTATACAATCTGTGTTGAAGTGGGGGGACAGACTAGGGCATCTCTTCTAGTTCCATTTCCTATGATTTCTGGCACCTTCCAAACTGTCTATTGGGCAACTTGGGCCCAGCTACTGGAGGAAGGTGCACAGCTCTCCTGCTCTCAGCAGTGGCCTTGTCCTGGAGCTTCACTGCTTTTTGGAAAGCTTCATAATGATTTGGCTGTTCATCAGCTGAATCTGGATTTGTTTGGATGCTTTCTTAAGTCTCTCCATCCAAAGTGAGACTAGGCTCTTTCTCTTTGTACCAGCTGTGTGAGCTCCCCAAAATGCTCTGCCCTATCCCACTGCCCAGGCTGGCTTCAGGGAGACCATATTCATGAGGGTTGTGCGCATGAGGCAAGGAGTCTAGAGGACAACAATTCCTCAATCCTCTGTGGCTCAAGACTTTCAGAGTATTTTGGTCTAAATAACTTTCCCAGGCCACTTTTTTCAAGTTTTCTTCTCTAGCATCCAACACTCAGTTTCTAAGGTGGGCCTGCAGCTCTCCTCCACAAGGCCAGCTCCTCCCCTCCCCTGGCACCGACTGCAGGATCTCTGCTGGTAGCACAGGCAAGGTAACCAGGCAGTTCAGATGAGCACTGATCCAGGCACTAGTTTAGTTTATAAAGTGCAGCAAAGAGCATTTCAAGGATTCTGCTCTTCTAGCAGAGCTGTCTGCCTGTTTCTGAGCAGAAACCTGATCTAAGGGCTCTTGTAAAGCTCCTCTTTTCTTCCATAGCCCAGTGATTAAGTTCCTTGACAGTATCTCTCAGCCAAACTGCCTGATAATCACAACCTGACAAAGCAAGGGCAGTTTATCTTCAAATATAATAATTATATGCAGAAGAAAAATAACTCAGCGTGATACTCTGCTGTATGTGCTGCCCTGCTAAAGGAGGATGGGCAGCAGGATGACCTGAAGGATGGGGTGCTGCTGTTCTGGGGTTGAGGGCTGGTCTGAAATCCAGCCTTTGACCTTGCCCCACTGGATTTTACCTTATCGTGGGGAAAAGGGGACAATTCAGGATATTTATGAATTTCTGATGTGAAAGAGAGCAAAAGGATCTGGGATCACTGATCACATATTATTTGAATGGCCTTCAATGGGTTACATTTAGGGAAATTTGACTAACTTTGAAAGAAAAACAGTATTTGGGCCTAAACTTTTAGCCTCCTTGAACAATATTGCTGCACTCCCGAAAGAATAACCTGCAGAAGGATTTTTTTTCCTTTGGGGAAAGGCAGGTCACTACGCTGTTGGAACTGGCGCTAAGTGAATTCATTGCTTCTAGTGCAGGTGTGGAGCCATCATCCACTCCTTTCTTGGCTCCAGCGGGTTGAGTCTGCCCAGCCACATATTTTTTGCTCCCTGTAATGTAAGCTTGTCTGCTCATCTTAAAAGCTAAAGGCTGAGGACTTCTAGCAATTGATGGAAAGGAGATTTTGGACCCTGCTGCTGTTGGCATGCAGAGAAATGGAGGGTGTGTGCAACACTCTTGGAGGGTCAGGGTGGTCAGATGGGAACTCCCCGCATTGCCTCCCTCCACATGCAAGAGCTTCCCTGCTGCTGGATAGGTGGCCTGAGTGGAAGTGCTGCTCCTTTGCCAGTCCTTGGCCACTGAGTGTGAGTCCAGCTGCAGCCCTGGCTCGGGCTGCTCACTCCCCAGGGCCTGGTATCCCACTTTCAGCTGAAGCATTGGCCTTGGGAACTGCCTTGCTGGATTTAACAAATATGGGCTGTAGAGAGAAATTAGAACATCTTTAACCACCCCGGAGAGATTTGGGTCGTGCTTATGACTTGAATGTTTACTTGATGAAGAGTAAATTGCTGCAGTCCCCTTGCAGCCCTTGGGAACGACTTGTAAAAGGAATAGCAATTGTTCTCGGCTCAATTAGTCATATATAAGTGAATGCCTTGTGGTGGTCGTCCCCAGAATGGTGCATAATTGATGCTTTTTACTGGGGGTTACACTAGAAGGATCTCACTTCCTTTGCATGGCAAAGTATGGGGAAAAGATACAATGCCAGTAGAGCTGTCCTGGGCCTCTGGAGAGGGAGTGTGCAATGGCTATATGGGAACCTATTGTGCCCAGTGCGGCGATCTTGGAACATATTGAGCTTATTAGAAGTGCATGTTGACTCTGAGATTTCAGTTTGACTGCATGACAAAGCAGTTAGGCCAACGAATATGTGATAATGTTTTTTATAAGTGTGATAATCAGATAAAAGAAGAGGGAGTTGGAGTCTAGACTCGAAGACACTAATTAAATTCACATTGACAAATCAACATATTGGTCTCATATGGATTAAAGCAGCTCTGAAATGCTTCTTTTGTTTAGATTACACTAATTAAATTCACACATTTTGCCAATCCATAACAGTTACCTTGAAACACAGAAGGCTGAACCCAAAGCTTCAAAACACACATCGATGAACATGCCGATGTCAGAGCATTTTTGCAGAGCAAATAGCTGAGGATTTCAAGAAATTTTGGGACTAATGTTAGTGAAATTTTTACACCCTCACAACCGAACATTGTCAGAATGATGCATGCTCTTACTTAAACACTGAGTGCTTAACTGCAGTTTTAAATCATCTCAGTGATGAGGTAATAAAGTATTTCAGCTAATACGTCTCAGAGGAGAACTTGAGAAAGAAAAAAACCACATCTATTCCCAGTAGCCAGTCTTTTCAGGTCAGCAGAGAATTATGAGCTGCTGCTGGCAGTATTTTTGGAAGTTAGGACTTCATAAATATATCAACTACTTGATGCAGGGCTGTCCCAGAGCAGCCACCACTGAGCCAAAGCCAGGGGATGGGACTTTTGAAATTTAAACTAATATTTGTGTTCAGCAGTGACTTTCTGCTGGGTTAAATCTGAAAAAACTGAGCTCGTTGGTGTGCCCATCGCCCAGAAGTGGGAGAGGTGGTGTCAAGCTGGAGCACCCGGTGCTGGGCTGGTGGAGGCCCTATCTCTGCAGGGCAGGGAGGTGCCTTGGGAAGATGGTTTTTAGGATTGCAAGGTGGTGTTCCACCCTCCCCTGGCTGGAGGGGACCCCAATGGCATCACAGGGTTGTGTTTTGTGCTGTACAGTCCAGGCAAAGCCTCTCTGTCATCTTTAAGGACAAAAATCTCAGTGTATGCATTACCGCCTCATCTCCTAAGCCTTAGGTGTGAGGGCCTTGCAATAATCCTGAGTCGTTACCATCTCATAATTAGTGTATATTCTATTTTCTGTCAGTAAACACAATTTAACCACTTTACAGTTAAGCTTCTTAAGATTCATAGCTGATGAGGGAGCAATTAGGACAGGGTTTTAATGAATACACATGAACTGGGGGGTTTCTGCTGGGGAAAAGGAGAGGTTCAGGCTCTGTCTAGAAAAGTGTTCAAGGCACATGGCAGTAAAATGCACTTAACAAGGAACTCTTTACTTTAGGGCTAATTATGCTAATCTTTGCCATGTTATCTGCTTCAAATCTGGCTGTTGAATGGGAAACTGGATGCGAAACTCTCTGAACTGGGGAGGTTTCTGCTGAAACTGGTGCTGTGTTATTGCAATAATTTACTCTCTTTCCTTGACTAGAGGAAACTCATTGTGTTCCTCCCGGAAGATTCAATAGTTACTGATTTGATCCAAGTGCAGAGAAAGTTTGGGGACTTTATTTTAAAGGCTGCACTTTAAATGTGTTTCCAGCTGCAAGTGGAAGGTGAGCCTGTGTGGGGCAGTGGGAAAGCCAAAGGGAAGGGCTCTGTGAGAAGCTGGGGACTGTGAGGCATGCCGACACTTCTCATCAGAGGTTTTTCATCTCTACTGTTGTGGTTTTTATTTTTTTTAAATCAAAGCGCTGAAATACTGGTGGCTGGAGAGTGTTGTATAAACACAAATTTCATTCACCTCTGTCTGCCGTCAACTGGGGAGCAGGTGAATCACAGCACGGGAACAATGTGGGAATGCGGGGATGAATGAGCATTGCGGGGAAATTCAGCACCTCTGGGGCTCTGCTCTCCCTGCTCTGGTTTAAACAGCCATGGGGACAGCTGGGCAAGGGCACGTCCTGGGGATGGCACCGTGCCCTTGGAGCTCTCGCAGCCCTGGTGTGGGTCATATCCATGGGACTGCCTGTGGGAGGGAAAGGGGATGGCACAGTGGCTTTGACCTTGAGGAGGGTCCTCTGGAGTCCAACACAGAGCAGCTACAAGTCCTTGTCACCTTCAAACTCCTTTACAGATGTTGGTTAACTAATCCTGCCTAATTTGGTCTGTTTGTCAGTGATCTACCCTCAATTATCACCAGCCAGGTTGAGGAGTGGCTGGATGCCGCCACATGTGTAAAGTGAGAGCTGGTTGCTGAGAATTTCTGATAGCAGTCCTCATTTTGGAGAAAAATATTGGTCTGTTGCAATATGTGTTTTCCGTCACCAGTCTTTGCCCAAGGTGGGATTTCTGCATTGCTCCTGCCCTGCCCTGTGGTGGTTGGGCTGGCACTTGTGCAGAGGCTCTGGCTCACAGGGTGCCCAGCGGGGAGGTGGCACTGCGTCCCTGATTTGGACCAAGGAGAGGACAGTCCCTGCGCACAGCTGTCGCTTCTCTGGGGTGGGTGAAAGTTTCCGTTTGAGAGCTGGAAGCTCCTTAAAGGCTCCGGCTTTGTCTCCGTACACCGCAGGAGCCGCTGCTGCAGCTGGCTTGCAGTTCTTGTGCAGCTCTGCTGGTGACAGTGTCGGCTGAGCTAAAACACAGCGTGGCTCTCGAGGGTGGCAAAATGCCGACTGCTTCTGTCCCAGCCTTGCTGAGATGTCGGGGTCCAGCTGCGTCCCCAGGATGTGCATGGCTGTGGACAGATGGATGGCAAGATGGCTGGAGATTGGGATTGGGCTGTGGGGGTTGGAGAGCAGGTGGAGTTTGGGATGGAGGGAAGTAGGTGAGAAGAAGAGATGAAGTGTAGGAGGTTCAGCTGTTTCAGCTGACTGTCCAGATGTGCCATTTATGCCAGCTAGCCAAAACTCAAGATTCATGCCACTGCAACTAGTTTAAAAATGCCCATTGTCGTAGAGGGTGCTCAGCTCCTCAGCCCTTATCCAGAGAGGTCCCCTGTGAGATGGGCTGGTTCAGACCTCTGAGCGCAGGGGTTTTTGTGAGGCTGCACTGAAACAACCACCCCGAGATGGTCATATGAAAATTGAAAGAGGGAACTGGCCAAGGCAGCTGCAGGTCTGAAGCCGTCCAAACTCTGGACAGCAGGAATGCATTTTTGGTTTTTGTGTTGGGTCACAGTGGATCCAAACCCCTGTACAGAACAAGGTACTCGGATGAGTCTGCACCTTTTCCAGGATTTGCTATTTCCTGTACCTCAGCTGTGTCATCACACCTTGCAGAGGATCTGTCAGTGCCACATCCCCAGCCTGTAGCCAGCGTGTGGCGGACAGCCTGTTCCTGGAGAGGCAAGCTGGGCTCTTTCTCTCTGGTGGTGACCAGTGTCCTTGGAAGAAAAAATGCTCAGCAGTGTACAAGATGCTTCAGAAAATTGCACAATAAGTGAAGCCAAGCAGAAACTTGGATGGGAAAGGATTAGTCAGTGAAATAAATAATTGCACACCGCCAGTCTTCCTTCATGTGAGGGTAATGAGTGTGTAATTCAGGTAATGAGCAGAAGCCAAGGGCCCACCTTACCCATGGGTGGGCAGCAAGAGGAGAGAACTCCTTGGGATTTGGTCTGACCGTGGTTCAATTCAAATTGCTGATGTTCCACAGTGCTTCCAGTCCTCTGGAAAATCGGCTGCTCTTAGTTGTTGCCTGTCCCATCCAATGGCAAATGCCCCCTCGGGCTGATTACCCCTTCACTTCAAAAATAAAAAGCACCCAGTGTCAAATGTGAAGATGATGAGCCTTGTCACACTTCCAACCTCTGCTGCTCTTGGTGAGAACTTGCACCTTGTGGGCACCCTGGGGGTGGCAGCTGTGGTGTTCCAAGATTATGTGGGTGCCAGGGATGTTACTACACAAATACCTGCTGGCGGAGAGCAGCTGGGCATGCTTACATGCACAACTCATTTTTCCTGAGGCATTTTAGCTGCAATATGGCTCTAAAGATAAGTTTTGGCACCCTAAAGGAGTCTGGCAGGTATCATAGATATCTTTTGGGTAACATAGCAACTCTCTTTTCTGGCTATTTGCAGGCTTCCAAGCCCAAAACTATCCTTTCTTTTTCAGAACAAGCTATGCTCTGAAAAAAAAAAAAACCAAAAAACAAACCAGACCAACAGAATAATTTGCTTAAGACTCAAATTCACAGCAGCAAGTAAGATATAATTGCATCCTTTGATCTTCAAAGATCTCACCCGGTGTCTGCTGAAGTCAGTGAAAGCCACTCTGTTTGACTTCAATGAACATTTATAATATACAACTCTGAAATATCCTTCCATTTTATCTGTACATGTCGGAAGCCTCTCTGGTGGAAATAAACTTCACTGTGTAAGTTTGCGTGTTTTAACATAATTTTATGTGACATGAAACTGTTTCATATTTGAACATGAAAGGAATAAAAATTTTTTGCCCTGAAAAACACAACTGCTATTAAAGAAGCATGTGGCATCAAGCCCAGATCACCTAACAGGAGTTAATACAACACTTGTAGCTGCATCAGTATTGCTGAAACCAATGCTCAGTTGCTAATGTGCTGCCAGCCAAGCAGTGATGCCGCCATCTGAAAACCTTTCTGGTCCCTGGCATTTGCCTCTAAGAGAGATATGAGATAGATAAACCCAGAAAATTATCTTCATTATGTCAGATTAATTCTGCACATTGTCCAGTGTTTTAGCCTACTATAAAACTGGAACTATCTTTATGTAAATGCACTAAATAATTATCTGAGATTTGCCTCGATGTGGAGGTTTGGCATTTTCCTTCTCCATCCCCATGTACATCCTTAGCAACAAGTGTTACAGGCTAGTCTGGAGGGGGAGGTTTTTAGCAGCATGAGGAATTTGTAATAGAAATCAAATATTAGTACAAGCAAGATGATATCTTGCCCAAATGAGACTTGATTACATTATTAATCTTGATAGTTATACATGATTTTGTGTGCACGTGATTCGAATGCTGGATTTAAAAGCCAGGAGATGAGCCAGAGATGATTTGCTTTCTAGGGAAATCCAGGCAGAAAGGTGAGCAAAATTTCCGTGGGCTCTGGCATGAGTTTGAAGGATTTCATCCTGCTAAGATTGTGAGGGAGGCCTTTCCGTGCAGAAATCCTGGACCAAAGCTACCTGTCGCCCAGGCCACACACAGCAAAGCATTTCAGCACTGGAACTGAGCTCTCTGGTGCAGTTAAGCACACGTTCATGGTTTTGATGAACAGGGATGGTTTGAATGACACATTAATGAAGAACAGTGCTGTGGTCTCAGTACATGTTCTTCAAACATGCCATCACCTGATGGGATATTCCCTTTTGTGCACAGCCATTGCTATGGTGCCCTATCTCCCTTCCAGTCTGGCTTCTGCCTCATTCCCTTCCCGTTACTGTTTGTACAACTTTGTACACCCATTTCCACCTCACAGCATTTTCACTCGGGGAGCACCAGGCTCGGGTGATGCATTCCTTGGGGTGGGTCTTGTGTGAAGCTGTGTGGTGGTTGGTAAATAAATTAGTAGCTTAAAGACAAGGTGAATGGATTGGCTCCTCCCAAGGTCCTTTGTTCTTTCATTGTTGTGTATTCCCTTTTTGTTATTGCTATGGATTTTGTATTTCCCCTTCCCTTTCTTCCCTGTGTCTCCCCTTCCGGGTTGCTCTCCCCTCCCTGCTCTCCCCTTGGCCCCTGTTCCTGGCCACGCCTTCGGGTTTCCCCTATTTGCCCCTGCACCTCAGCCCGCCCATGTACCACCCCTGTGCCCTGAGACCATTGGTTCTCATGCTCTCTCCGCCCTCCCTTTCCCCATATAAGACCCCACGGCCGTCGTGTGTCTTGGTCTTCGCCTCTGGGCTCGTCCTGGGGCCATGGCCCCTGGGATTCCCGATGCCATCTAAATAAAGTTTTTCTGTGGAACCTATGCGGAGACCCTCCTCGCCTCCTTTTCCACCGCCGCGTCGAGGAGCTGATGCTTTGCCGGGGCGCGAACGCTCCGAGCGCCTTTGACGCTCCCGGGAAAGACGCGACCTGCCACGCCGCTGCCAGGGCGCATTTAAAAACATTTACAACAAAGCTGCTCTCACCAGCCTCTACAAGCTCAGTGAGGGCTCTGTGGCACAGGAACCTGGAGCATCTCCAGCCGTGGAGTGGGATGCATATATGTGTGTGTTAAGGATCTGTCAGACTAGATCCCAAACATTTCAAAGACAAAATATTTTGGTTTGGGGGTGTTTGATGTGTGATTTTTTTTTTTAATAGACTTTTCATTCCCTAATTTTTACATGAACTACTGGTAATCAGAGGAGAGGGGTGAAGTCTCAGTTCTTGATCCTTATATTTAATTTTCAGTGGAATTGCTCTGATTCTCCCATGTGTTTTTAGAGCGCTGCTCATAGAGTATGAAGCTCAGCAAAGCAGAATATTGCAAGAAAAGATGACTTCCACAAAAATCACTGAAACCTCAATTTACATGCTTATTTATTTTTATTACAGCAGGATAGTTGTTATTCCTTCCTGTACCCTAGAGCCCTTTAGGAATCTGGTGTGGTGGAGAAAAAGCCCCTAAAGAGTCTTTGGAAAAGTAAAGACATACGCGTGTTCAGTCCATAGGAGTGATGACAGAGAATAATCTGCTGTTGGAATAGGGATTACTAGCATTTCTAAAGGAACTGAGGTTTTTGGACCATGCAGAAGGAATAGTGAGTCATGATTGTAACCACTGTCTTTGAATTTTGCTTTTTAACCACCTGTTAACTGTTTGTTTCGTGGTGGAAATGGCATGAATACAACCATGTCCCCATATGGGATGTGGTGCAGCGACACTTCTGAGATCTGAGCCTGAGGCTTTCCACAGGATCCTACTTAATAAGGTATTGGCAAGAAATTATTTTAATTCTGATTTAACACTCTGAGAGTTATTCTACTCTCTCCCCACTCCCTAAAACCAAAGCCCACCTTGATGAAGCCCAAAGGGCTGCTGTGCCTCTCAGAGCTTCTTTGGTGACAGGCACTTCAAGTGTGTTTTCCCCAGCAGAAAGATGCGGACAGGAGAGAGGACATAAAAAGTTCAGGAGATAAACCTGGTGAGAAGCCATGAGGATAGGTGGTACTACAGGGAGCAGTGGGGTATGTATAGCTGCATGGGCTAGGCTTAGTGCGTATGAGTGGTTTTGTGATTAGTGTTTCAGTCTTGCTGGTTTAAGATGAATTATTCTGAGTGAGGGATTTTTATCATATAAACTGGATTCAGGGCAACGTGAGAGGAGAAGAGGATGGAGCAGCAAGCACTGAGGGGAAAGTGCTCTCCATGGTATTGGAAATGGAGGTGGCAAGGAGAGGGGCCTGTGTGGATGGGGTACCTTGCCAGGTTTAGGTGCCAGCCCTGGGTGATTCTGTAAATCTTACTGCTGCTGCCACGTGCATGACATGATGCTATTTTAGGAGAAACCTTCGGAACCGGATACAGCCAGGATGGGAGATGGACACTGCGATGGATACTGTGCCCGTTGGTGTTTCTGGTGTTGCATGTCAGCACGAGTCCGTGACACAGAAACCTAATCTAGCATCACAACTGGAGAGATTAAATGCCACCGTGCTCCCAGGAACATTTTGGAGCTCCTGCCACTAGAGATTGCCCTAAGTACAGATGGGATCAACTGGCCATAGCTCAGTTTTAGTGGTGCAACAGTGGCAACCAGTGGCCAGCTGGGCTAATCCAGGATGAGTGCCATCCCTCCAAATCAGAGCCGGGTACCTTGGGGCTCTGGCTCCTGGAGGGGCCTGGAGTCACACTGGCACAGCTCTCTCCAGGCAGTGGGAGATACCCCACCAGAAAGGTTTCTGAGAGTGGCAGGCTTTGATATTTCCATCTTCACAGTCATGATCCCACATTGCTAATGGGTGAAATGTTAGTGTAGCATTTTGGGGCTGAATTTCTGCTACTGGGCACTCATCTACTGGAATACAATTTGAGGACATTTGGCGTAAATGATTGGAGAGGGCAGAGCACAGGTGGGAGAAGGGTTAAGCTTCTTATTATGGCAGTTTACATTTGGAAGTGTGCCTTGACTCCAACAACTTTACTTCCTTGTTGCACCCTTTTGTGCTGAAATGGACATGGCCTCAGACACAGCACAAAACAGTACATGGTTGAGTGTCTCATATAAAACTTTGTTTTTCCCTCTCTTCAAACTCAAAGAAATCATTTAGACCCCAAAGTGCTTGTCCTGCTCTTTGCGTGCAGAGAACCCCATGGTTGTCCAAACACTTTTATTGCGGGAAAAGTAGAAATTCCCCTGCCTGCCTCCACCTGGGCACTGCTGTATCCCACTCACAGCATCCCAAGAACTCAGTGCTGTGCCTAGCACACCATCCTAGTGCAGTCTTTCCCTTCCCTAGAGAAGTTTGGGGCTGTGTGGGAGCTGGTGGGGTTTGAGGTCCTTCTACTCCACGTCTGCCATCTGTTTTGGGCAGGCCTCGGTCCCTTTCCCAGAGAGGTGACAGCATCCCTTCCCAGGGCCACTGCAGGGAGAGCACATGGGGGAGGGCAGCCTTTGCTTTTCCCCTGCATGTTTGGCCATTCAAAGGCTGCTGCTCCTCTTTGCTGCTCTCAAATCCCTAGATGACACAGATGTGGATATCTGGTGACAATACAGAGGAAACTGTGGTTCTATAAGCAAGGGTCTGAACAGGTCGAGGACTGCCAGTAAGGTGCCATTTGCAAGACCTGGACTTTTGAGAATTTAGGACAA
This sequence comes from Oreocharis arfaki, assembly GCA_013398015.1. Lineage (NCBI taxonomy): Eukaryota > Metazoa > Chordata > Aves > Passeriformes > Paramythiidae > Oreocharis > Oreocharis arfaki. The sequence continues at coordinate 778,503 of VZRR01013246.1, read as the reverse complement.
AGGTAAGCCTTCTTGTGAGCTGGCACAGGCAGCCCGAGGTTATTGACCCTTCTTGTGTAGTGGCTGGTGTTGGATCAAGCTGTCTCACAGGCACGTGGGATGCCCCTATAACACTTTGGGCCTCAGCAGGCAATTTTGCTGAAACCCAAAGAACTTTGGGGAAAACTTTTTGGTCTTTCTTGTCCCAGTGCAAATGTGTTGTGTGTCTCAGTTTCGGGAGTTGCAGCTACCAGTGATATGAAGCCGATGTCCAACTGCGAAGTTGGTGACCTTAACTGAGACTGACTCGTTTGATTGAAGTTTGCAGTTCATAAGATCTTAAATTGCTTTCTCCTTAGCCACTTTGACCTCTGGGGCCATTCAGAACAATTCTGGTTTAGTTTGGATTTTTAAACTTAATAATTAAATTATGAGCTCAAGGGTTTGGGGTGTAGGAGCATCCAGGTATGACACGGAGCTGCTCCCCAGTGGGGAGAGTCACAGCAGAGCCCAGCCAACGTTGGGAGGCACCCACGGGACTGGAGAGTCAGGATGGAGTGATGGCCTGGCAGCACGATCCCCTCTTCCAGTGTGCCCTGGGGAGGACCTGCTCTCCTCCTCTGCCTTGTTTCTCTGGCAGATCTGGCTAAAAGCAAAAAGTAAAACAGGAGGTGAAACCCTTTTACTTCTGTTTGTTAATCTTTCTTCTTCTATCTTTCTTGCTGCTTTCCCCCCCCCCTCTTTCTTTCTTTCTTTCTTTCCTTCTTTCTCTTTCTTTCTTTCTTCTTCTTTTTTTTTTTTTTTTTATTAGCAGGGCTCCTTTTTTCTCTCTCTTTTGCCTCAATAGAAAGAAAAAAAGTTTTGTCAGCACTCCTGTTTCTTTTGTTGTTTTCTTTTTCTCAGAAGTCTTTTCTGCTTTTATCCTAATCCCAGGCATGCATGAGGGAACAGTTGTGCTCTGTTGTTTGTCTGTTCTGGTAGTTTTGAACCAGTAGGGCTCCTGCTTTGTTCTCTTTATTTTCTGAACACAGAAAGGTAAAAGAGTAGGAATAGCGATTGAAACTCTTAAGAAGAGAAACCTTCGATATTTATTTAGATTGAATTCATTTTTTGCCGTGTTGGTAATAATTAAGGGATGGTGACAAATTTTTTAAAAAGAGAGGGAAAAGAAAGGAAAAGGAAAGAAACCTCTTTTCACTCCCCTGAGATCAGAGTTTTGCTACCCAGAGCATTTTTAACTTGTACCCCTCGAGACGCATGTTTTTAACTCTGTTGTCCAATTTATTCGCTCTCTGGAGCCAGACAACAATTTAACATATGCTGGGGTTGGTTTTTTTTCCCCTACACACAGAATTACTCCTTTGTACAGCTGGCTTTATGATTGGAAAAGCAGTGTTAGCCTGATTTACCTGATGCGATGTCAGCCTGACTTTCAAGTCACATCTCAGTTTTAAGCCTTATATTTATGGTGTTAAATCCACTCTGGTGCTTCTCAGCTTTTTGGGGGACATGTTGCAGAACTGTCACTAAAGTTTTTTTATGATTTTCTAAGTATTTCTTTACTAGTTGGGCATGCTGGCTGATAAATTGCCTGAAATGTTTTTGAAAATTAAGCTAAAACTAACATGGATCCATCTGTCTCTGTTTCATCCCTGCAAAACAAACCTTTTATGATTTTGGTATCCAACATGTGCTTGTTCTCTGTTGCCATGGAGATGCTGTAGGCCTGATTTTTTTTTTCACAGGCTCTTACGATGAAGTTTTTTTTGAAAACTGTTTTGATTAATTTTTCCTCCACTTCAACTTCTCTCTCACTTAAACTGTTTTCCTCTTTTGTTTCCCGCTTGATTTATGGCAGGTCGCTGTCATTTAAATAGATGCGGGTTTTGAAATTCCTTCTTTCTGTTCGAATGCAAAGAAAAAAAAGAGAAAAAAAAATAACCCATGCAAGTCATGCTCAAAGACTTGGTTATTGTTGCTTGTTGGATTTCTGCTCTCTGTGGTTGTCGGGCCTAATTCAAAGTAATTCAGGCTACTCAGTGGGGGCAGTGCATAGCTCCACAGGAAATTATGATAGCAAAAGTCTTCCTGTAGAGCTCTACACTTGGCACTACAAAGTGCCTCAGGCTGCAGTTACCTGAATAGGGTTGAATTAGACCAGACAACCGCATCATCCCACTTCTTAATCTATTAGAGCGATATACAAGTGGCAATTGTTGATTGCAAAAATGGGATTAAGAGGCTCTTCAAGTGAATTGATTTTCTTGTGAGAACAAAAAGAGGAAAGAGAAGGCTCGTTTGAATCACACAGCCAGAAAGTTTCGTGAATGGGTTCCACTCTAAATGTTAGAATTTAAGCAACCAGTATTTCCCCGTGGAGCATGCAGGTGAGAGGAATAAACTGCTGAAAAATAGAAAATGATGTCTAAAAGTTTGTGGTGCTCTCAACAAATCGTGGCTCTTCCCCCACAACCCCTCCTTCCCCCTCTGCTCCAGGCAGCAGCAACAACAAATCCTTGTTTCAGCCAAAGACTTTGTTGCTCTTCATCAGTCTCTGCTTGTTATTCTTTAATCTTTATTTTTACCCACACATTTCACTTATTTGTTTTGCTTTATCTCAGACAAGAAACAGGGTGAAAGAAAAGCTGCTTTGATTCCTCATGGTTTTCTTTAAACCTTTCCACTTATTCCTTCCCCCCACCAAGACCAAAGCAGGGCCATGTCTCTCCCAAGGGACCTCCAAAATCTGTTGCCTGCACTGCTGCAGAGCAACTCCCCACAGGGGTTTCGCCCTGTCTCCTTGCTGCTTGCTTTTCCCCTCAGGGCTACTGTTTTCCCTGAAACCACAAGTTTTGTATGGTCAAGTGTCATAAATCTCCCATTAACCTCAGTGTATCATCCCCTGGGAAGAGCAGAGCCTGGCATCTACCTTCAGATGGGTCCTGCTATTTATTTTTGGATGGCTCTCAGTGATGCTGGAAATCCTTTCTCCTCAGCTGAAACACAAACGAGTACTGGGCTGCATAGGGAAGGTGGTGGTGAAGGCAAGTCCTGCACTGGGTGTACCAGAGAGCAGCGCTCAGACAGGGCTCGCTGTCAGTAGTGTGGAGAATAGAAATGACACCCAGCAGGAAAAAGGAGCTGCTGGAGCAGATGGAGGGAGCCTGGTGCTGTTGTTGGCATTGGGAAGGGACAGTGGGGAGAGTCCCCTCTAACACACAGGGATGAGAATCCTCCTCTCCCACCATAAAAGCACGAGATCTCACCCTGGATGCTGGCACCAGGGCAGGGGGGAAGGGGATGAGCCACTTTCAAGTGGGCTTCAAAGATTTTGGGGCAGGGAACAAGTGACTGAACTAGACCCTGCTCCATGGGTTGGAGGGTACATGTCCCTCCTCATCATGTCATCACCAGCACGTCTGTTCAGGCTTGTTGTGCCCTTTAAATTTGCTCTAGTAGGCTTGTTCCCTCAGCTGGACCCTGCCTGGGAAGGGGCTTGAGAAGTGTCTCAGAGCAGAAAGGGCTGATGGAGTCATTGCTGTGAACTGGAGGGGGCACAGCCACCAGAGAGGCTCTCAATCGATGTTTTGGGAAGGGGCGGGACCAAATTTGGAGCAAAAGCACTATCTCAATGCTTCACTGGATGATTTTTTTATTTCAGGGGATAGTAACATTGTTGCAAAACCTTTCCTTTTGGGTAGGTGGTTGTTGGACAGGGATGAACTTCTATGGCATCAGAGACCCCTCTTGCACCCCAAGCGTCCCCTATGCATGTTCAGAAGTGCTGCAAATCCAAATGAAATGACAAGACCAAACAGGCCTCCCACAGGAGGTTGCATTCATACCTCCCTGAATCCTTCACCATGAGCAGCCACTTTGTCTTTTCCCAGCACGTTCCAGCCCTTCCCACCTCTCACTCAGCTCTCACGGTTTTAAGGGGTGTCATTTCCAAACATTCACTTGCATGGGTTTCCGTTTTTCACCTCTTCTGCCCTATGGAAAGATTTTTCCCAAAATCACAGTCGCAGGATGCCAGGAGCCCCCACCAAGTGTTAGCATCCTTAGGGAGCAAGCAGGCACAAATTCCTCCTTTGAAACAGCGCTGTTTTCTCTAACTGCGGCCCGGTAATTGCTCTGTATTCAATTACCCGAGATTGCACCAGGTCCGCGTGGTGTATTTGCGTGCGCGCTATCAATTATGTCATAATAAATGAAATTCCTTTTCAGGATTCCCTGCAGCCGATGGCTAGGCTTCTGTTCCTCCTTGACTGTTCTGACTTTGAACAGGTTTATTCAGCTGTTGTCTGCTAAGCCCTACAGAAAAGAACAATAGCTTCTGATCTGCCTTTTATGGGTTATTGGAAACTGGTGGTCCGCACTACAGCTTTGGTCAGTGATTAACCAGAGTGAAAACAAACTACACAAGGCTAAGTTGATGTTGGAGGAGGAATGAACCCACTTCATTAAGGCTTTAAGAGGAAACCTTTTCTTCTTCAATGCTTGTTCACAACTTTTCAGGTCTCTATTTAATCACGTAATTCTCTCTAAGTAGGAAGAGAAGCTTGCCTCACAGCAAGAGGTCTTTTGCCACATGACAACTTAGAAAGATAAATTATATATAAATATCTTCATGGTTTTGTGGAAAGGAAACCAAACTTGGTTTTACTGCATGCATCTAATTTACCAGTTCCTTAGGTGCTGTGGGCATCCCAGTGTCCGTTGCAGGTACAGAAATTTTTGCTGCTGTTGCCTTAACTTTTGGCGTGTGTGTGCGTGTGCGTACGGTGAGCAAATCATATCTGATCAGCACCAGACACGGGCGGCTGACAGAGGCCGAGGGCAGATGAAGAGGCAGCAATAATAGCAACCCTCCTTTACAACCACTGAGAAGAAATGGAAGTGCTCCCCCGGGTGGGGGGGTTTTGTTCCATCTCCTGGAGAAATGACCCCCTCCTGCGTACTGGGGATCTCTTTACTGTTGGCAACCCAGGGAGCAGAAACGAAAGGCAGGAGATTTAGGGTGGATGAATTTGGTGCTGGTGAACATGATGAGTGAGTCCAGCCCATGAGGTCCAACCCTCGTGCTGTGCTGGGTAATCACACAAAGTGCATCACATTGGGGCGGCCTCTGGGCTTTTGTTTAGTGTAATTTTTTTTTGAGCATGGCAGTTAATTATGGTTCAGAGAGCATATGACTTCAACCCGAAGCACAGCCATAATGAATCAACCCCCGGCTCCTCTGGGGTGTCCGGCAGCATCAAAATCTGTGTTTTCCACAGCCCCTGCTTTTCCAGCGGTGCAGGAAGCAGCTCCTCCTGGCTATCAGCGCACACACAGGGAGGGATAACTCAGATACCCCGGGAAACGCCAGGGAGCTGCTTGCTGACCACCTTCAACATTTTTACCAATTCCTGGTGGACAGCAGAGATCTTCATCAGATAGATGCCTGAAATGCAAAGGGGCACGTGTTAAACTGGTGCTTGTGGGATGGGCATGGCCGATCCAGGCTTCTGCTCGTGTGTTGGGATAAACAGGGATTGGTTTAGGGGCCAGGACGAAGTAGGCTGCTGTTGAATGGATGCAGGTCACATGGCCTTCTAATTTTTCCCTCTAAGAGTTCCAGTGGTGATATGTGGGAGATTCCACTGAGCAGAGGTGACTGGACCCCCAGGCACCTGCTGCTGGCAGGGCTGACCCACCTGGGTGCAGCAGTTTGCCTTCCCTGCAGTTCACTCAACACCCTGAAACTCCCCATTTAACAGCCCAAAGTCAGCAGGAATCCTGGGTTTGAGTGCTCAAAATTCCCAGCTGTGGTTGTAGTGGTGCTCCCAAGAACTGGGGACACAGAGGCAGGGTGAGTTCCTGCGTGCACCCCAACACCTGCAGTTTTTCCATGGCTGCTCCCTTCACCTGCCGAGCCTGAGCCATAGTCCTATTCCTAAACACTCTCCCCATCTTCCAGGGCAGATGTAGCATTCCCTTTCTACTTGCCTCAGGTGATGCACATTGCTCCTCTGCACCTATCTGTTAAACTCTGTAAGCACAGCAGAGACCTTGATGAAAGGACATTTGAGGAAGAGCAATCTCTAGTCCCAGTGAGACAGGAGATGAGCAAGAAAGTGTGACTTTGCTTGAGGCTCTCTCCACACCTGGAGAAGCCATGAATGAGGACTTCATGCACCAAGGAAGGATGGACCCATCTGGGCTAGGAACAGAAAAATCTTCCCTCCGTTCCTGGAGGAACGGTGGCTGCAACTAAACAGGTTGGGAAAAATGGGGACAAAGAGTGTAAAACATCTGTAGAGGAGATCTCCCACTTCTCATGAAATCAAGAAAATTAATGGGTCATTGTTTCCTCCTGAAATTAAACAGCAGGGGCACAATTTTTCCTCCAGAGATTCATTGCGAAGCATGATTTTCATAAAACTATCATTTTGTTTTCTCCAGGTGTTTTCTAAATTGATTAATTTTGGGTACAAAAATGTTTAAATACTTCATTAGTTGAATTCTTTGAACTCCAATTAGAGAAGCTTGTTTAAATAAATTAATGAAGTGCTTTGGTAGGAGTGGAAGATGGAGGGGGAGGAAAGCTGGGGTGCTGGGATGGGAGCAGCCTGGATTTGCAGCAGGTGAGGATCTGTCCCAATGCAGGGTTTGGCTATTAAATTACAGTACTGAGTTGTCTCAATTAATAATTAAAATGTATATTTAAATAATGCATCAAAGGAAAATGCTTAAATTGCACTTGAGATTTTTGGGGTGAGTTCATGTTCAGATTCAGGCTTCACATGTGGGAGGAATTCAGATACCTAATGTATCAACATGAAACGGGGATTTCATAAGCTTTAGCTTTTTGTGTTAAAATGACGAAAAGAGAGGTAAGAAAAAAGACTGCTGGGCTCCTTGGAGTGTTTGTGAACAAAATAGCACCTTTTTGGGGAAACAAAGGCAACCGTTCAGAATTTATCAAACAGTTTATGCCCCAAATGCTGCAAAAACTGGCCAGCAAAAAGTGTGAGAGATCCTTTAGACGATTCTGCCAGAGGGAAGGCTGGGCTGCAGGTCGAACAGAGAACACAAGAAGCAGGTGTGCCTTGGACGAAAGGATTACCAGACTAAGGCCCATTTAGGAGTCTGCAGCTGAATGAGAAGGAGAAACTGAAGCAGAGTGAGACTTCCCACAGCGTATCATATCTGGCACAGAAGTCTCCTTGGAGACAGTACAGGGTCTCATGGCACCAAACCAAGACCTGCAGTCTACCTGGAGATGCAAGATGTGTGCATCATTCCCCTAGTGAGGTCCCGTGCCTTCTTGTGCCCGTGGCAGCCGGCACCGATCAGTTCATGGCTGTAACTGGCCATTCTTGGCTTTTCCCAGAAACTGTGTGGTGCTGGATGGTTTTTGCTCTCAGACATCTCTGCTGAGCCAGGCCAGTGGCAGAGCTGCTGTGAGCAGGCACTGCCTTTGCTTTGGCTGGAGAAACAGAGGTTGGGGTTTCCCAGCATCATGTCTGCGTGCTGGGGATGGCACAGTCCACTTTCACCCATCCTGCAGGAGCCTGGTAGGGCTCCTTCCCCTTTGGGTGCTTGTAGAGAGGCAAACCTGCCTCATTCTGTCAGCTCCCAAATCCTCCTCTCCCCATGTCCCCTCAGGGGTGGCGTTGGGTGGCAGTGGCATGTCCAGGCTGGCTGTCACCATTATTTCGCTCCAGCTGTAGTGCTTGGCCACACTGATGTCTGTCTGGTTTGACTCCAAACATAAATCTCTCCGGGGCTGAATAGAGGGGATTCCTCAGTGCAAAAGGCTGGCTGTCCCTTCACACATGAGGGGTTTGCTCCAATGTGCTTTGATGTTCTGCAAAGAAGCTGCTGCAGCATCAATGGTGTCTAACACAGTGACGCATGTAGGGCCTGAGGGCCCTGGGAGCAGGTTTAAATAGGACCATTGACTCATCCACCCAAGCACATGACTAGCGGTGGCAGGAGCCCAGCAATCGATTGAGCTGTCAGTGCGTGCCCATGGACCACATTTTGGACTTTCTGTCCTGTGCGAAAATGGCTCGTCTTGGTGCATTGGGCCTGATCCGAGCATTGGAAAAATATTTGGCTGCTCAGGGAGTTACTGGGGGGTACAGGACCTGTCCAGTGTGTGTGCAATTACTGCAGCACGGCTTTCTTAAATCTGTTGAAAGGAAATAATTTAAACTGCGAATTGTTTCCCTCCGCAGCTGAGCACTCCACAAAGGAGAAAGTCTCTGTTCAGGATTATTATTACACCCCGGGGCTTTGGAGATGTTGTTCCTAATGGAGAGAGAAGTAGGTAGTGTTTAACCAACAGAGGAAATAGTGTTTAACCATAAGCATGTCTCTCTAATTTCTGCTTACAGTCCTAATGATGAGTGGGTCTGAGCATCAAAGGCAATTTTGCTGATGCCGAGACCACAGGGATTTCATCCCTTTTACCAGGGGACAAGAAAAGGCACTGCTTTCCAAGGACAGATTTTTTTCCCCAGATTGGTGCTGCTAGTCCAGGCTTCTCCAGATGGAGATGGCCTTGGAGGCTGTAGTCCAGTCTGAAGCATGAGGACTGTGACCAGGCAGCTCTCCCTCCAGCCTGCACACACTGCTGAGCTTTCCAGCAGCTGCCCAGTGCCACCACAGTCTCTTCTCACAGAGGGTACCTGAGCAGGCCTGGCTGGTCCAAAGGTACCTCCTCCAGGAGGGAATGTGAATTTGTTTATCACACAGCAATGGTGCTGAGACTTTTTCTCCTGTGTGCAGGTGTTTGCTCATCTGTGAGGTGCCTGTCAGCATTCCTTGGAGCACACAGATGGGATCTTTGGAAAACTGGACCCGTGCGCTCAACCTGTGAAGTGATGCCCGAGTAGGGCAGGCTCTCTAGGGAATGTGGTTATTTATGCGGAAATTTATTAAGGACATCAGGTGTCTATTGATTTTGGCTGCTCTTTGTGGTCCCAGAACCTCACTTTTCACCTGGGAACAGTTGGACAGAGGCTCCCAAAGGAGAGGAGTGTTCTACAGCAAGCAGCTCTTCGCATCTCTGAGGAAAGCATGTACTGGGAGAGTGGCAAAGCTGCCGGTCCTGGGACATTGTGACTCTCTGGAATGGTGAAGAAAGAAGATACAGGAGCTTTGAACCATGCTGGCTTAATGAAGTAATGTGCAATTCCTGTTTACTTGTGAGTAGGTGAACTTTTTATTCAAAATTTGTCTTTGCAGAACCTCTTTAGCAGATGTACACAGCGCAGCGTGTTAAGGGAGGGCTTCAGGCCCTGCTTGTCTGGAAGAAGATGGGTGAAGTTGGGCTTTCCTTACCCTTGTGGGGAGTCTTGGATCTTGCTGGGATGCTGCTGAGGTGAGACCTGGAGGGTGATGCCACGGTCTGTGGGACTCCCAGGGCACAGCAAAGCAAGGCTCTGGGAGAGCCTTGGGAGAGATGAGCAGGGCAGCTAGGGCAGCACAACCCCTCTGTGTGCAACCAGTTGCAATCCCTGTGGTGAAGTCCGTGCTCCCACAGCAGGTCCCTACTCAGTGGGAGATGGCCTCGATCTGATCCTGTCTCTCTGTACGGCCAAGGAGGGTTGGCCAGGGTTGTTAGAACCCCAGGGATGGCCCTGCCTTAGCATCAAAACCTCGTCAAAACCTGCATCTGTGCAGAAATTCACAGCTCTGATAACATGGATGCTGTGGGGAGACCTTGCCCAGAGCTGGATGAACTTCAGACCCAAGGGTTGGCATAAGGGGGGTGGGGGAATCATTTCTCTGGCCATGCAAGGCAAGTTCCTGGCCATGGTGACTCAGGTTTAGTGCTCCACAAAGGGAGGATAGGAGCATTATAGTGAAATGTAGACTCTCCATAGGAGGCACTCATACATCCTGATAATGCTGGATGGGAAGAGGGAGGAGAAGGGCATCTGTGGCCCAGCCAAGTTTATGGAGGGAGCCAGATAGCCCCTGCCAGTGCCCAGGCACAGGTGCCAAACCTGAATAGGATGGGTGGAAAGCACGGTGTGTGTACCTGCAGGTAACATCCTAGGGGATGCCCAGCTCTGGTCCTACAGATCAGAGGATTGCAAAGAGAGGACGTGTGAGAGGTGGAAAGGAAAAATGTTTGCCTGCATGTTGGTGTACAGGGGTAATGTTTGCTGGGAACTGTAGTTAGCAAATGCACAGTCAGGTGTGAAACAAGGAACCAGGTTAATGCCGTGGAGGACCTGCCTCTGTTACGTCTGCACCCCTGTGTGATGGGTACAACCACTGTGACACAGGCTGGCCCCATGTCCCGTGGGCACAATGCCTGCAGGAACCCACCCACACTCTCCACATGGGCTGGGCAAGTGGAGGGGGGGAGGAGTTTGTTGTGGGAGCGTGTTTTTTCCCTTGTTCTCAGAACTTAATTTCATCACGAGAGTGCTTTTCTTAAAATGCAGATGGGGAACTTCTCCTGCTGGGTTGAACACTGTTGTCCTCTGCCACTGCAGGTTAAGTTTCCATCAGCCTCTGGCATCAACGGCCAGAACACTGCGTTCCCTATGGAGATGGTCAGTGGAGGCAGTGCCTTGCTCGGGAAGCTGGTGCTTAAATAAAATCTCCAACTTTCTGGAGGATGCTAAAAGGGTGAGGGCTCTGGTGGGATGTGGATATGAATGGTTTGCAGCTGGGATGAGAAGGAAATGCCAGTGAGTGTTGGTGATGCCTCCTCAGGTGTTTCTCTGCACCCACTGCTTCCTCCCAGGACTCTGGTGACACTGGAAAGCAGTGGTGGGGCTCTGGGGAATTGGTTAATTGCATTTAACTCACTTAATCTTCCATTGGAAAAACGGCACGCACAAGCATGTATGTAGTTTTCTCTATAATAATTTTTTTATATATGCATGTGTGTGTGTATATACAGATAGATACATATAGTCTGAAAACTTATTGTGAATGGGGATCTTGGAGGGTAAATACAGGACTGAAACTCAGGAATCTTAATTTTGCCTCAAATTTTGGCTATACTGTTTCTATAGAGACCAAAAGGAAGCTTTGGCTCCCCCACTCAGCTATTAAAGTTTAGTGCATTGAAAACTGTCTTCATGCTGTGATACCCTTTCACAGAGTAGAATAGGGTCTGAGCTAATCCATGAAAGTTGTCATGCTATGAACTAGTAGTCAAGCTTTTTCCTTTCAATTGAGTCTAAAACTATACTGTACTTCACACTTGATTGGCCCTTCAGATGGCAGGACTCAATATCCCTGCTGGAAATAAGCTCGTCTTCACACAGTGATGTTGAACGTGGAAAGATCTTGTTTCTGTGGCATAATTACTAGCACCGCAATATGAAAGTCGTCAGGATGAGGTTTTGGGTTTTTGGTTTTTTTTTTTTTGGTCTAATTAATATATATCAAACTTTGCTTTCTTCTCCTCAAAGATCGGCGAGGTTTGGGTGCTAGCAGCACGCCAAGAACCTGGACCCAGGCACAGGCTCCCACTTTCTGGGGAGCTTTTCTCTCCTCGGTGTTGCACGTACAAATGTAGCAAGGCAAAGGTATCATCCGCACACCCGCCTCAGCCTTCCCCCATTGAGTGTACTGTAGCAAAGGTAATGAATGGGTCTTTTTTTTCCTCCTTTCTTCTTTTTTTTCTTTTTTTCTTTTTTTCTATTTCTTGAAATTAATTTTCCTACCATCTATCAAGATAACTATATAAAGCAAGATTTTTCACTGGGGCAATTTTTCTAATGGAAATCAGCCCATTTCTTTGACCTTAGATGCTATTTGTGGGTGTTCACAGGGGCTAAATTGATCATGGGGACAGTGGACCGTTATTAAGATGGAGCAGCCATGAGACTCTTGATTAAGACCTCACCAGTGAAAAGTTACTGTATTTTTATGATTAAATTTTTAAACGGGGAAAAATGCCTTGAAATGTACAGACCAAAAGGGGGCACCAAGGTATTAAAAAAAAAAAGTGGTGTCGGTTTTGGTAGTTTATCTCTGTAAACCACGGCGGTTTCTACCATCGCTTTCTTGCTTAGTGTAGTTTCTAAACAACAACAAAATTTCTCCTCAAAGTTTATGCGAATTTCCAGTATTTTCACTCTTCTGACATGACACTTTGAGTTACCTCGAGAGGCTGCTTTGGGGATTTCTTCTGGTCTTTTTTTCCCCTGATCTTCATCAGTTAATTTTTTTAAAGATTTGTAGAGTTTTTTAAATGTACAGTTGGGTTGAATGGGTTTTCTTAATTCAGGAGTGATGCTTTGGAGAATAACCACCAGATTAATTTAATTACATAAATCCTCAAAGCACTGTCTTCCTTTTCTGGAGTATTCATTGTTGCTTCTGTCAGCACTTTTAAACATAAGTTTGCTGTTTCCTTTTGGATAAATTTCTCTCTTTACTGGATGTAAGAGGATTTCTCCTTAGCTGGCTGTGGGATGAAATGGAGGGCACAGGCAGGGACAGTGTCACCCCCCCTCTCTATTTCGGAAACCAGCTTTAGTTGCAAACAGACTCATTTATGGGTTGCTCAGCCCAGTGTTGTGACCAGGACAAGGCACAGGCACTGGAAGAAATTCTGCCCTGTGACAAACGAGACCCCAAAAGGTCTCTTCTCGCACCGGTATGAGAAAGGGATGAAAGAGCAGAACAAACCTATATTTCATCCATTTTCCATTCCCATCCTATAGCCAGATTTGGTTAAAAGCCTACTCGGAGCAAAAGGCTGCACACAGGGAGGGTGCAGAGCAATTGTGTTCTTGAGTCTGGGGGGTTTTCCTTCTCTCGACTATGCGGGGTTTTTTGGTGCTCAGTTTAAAATCTCCGTTTTTTACAAGCATCAAGCACGTAAAATGCCAGTCAGATGGTTATGGTTATTTTGTAATCTCTGTGTTTTATTTTTGCATTGTAGCTCTGCTTAGACAAATTCCTTTCATAAAATTGTCAGATTCAATTATTTTTCACACCAAATTGGAATAAGTTTGTTTTCCTTATTTTTTGAAACCACCTTTATTAGTTTTTAAATAATTTAGAAATCAAAGATGGGGTATTTTAAAGCAACGAGTAAAATGTTTTATAGTTTAATTTGTACTGAGAACTAAGCCTGATTTTTAGTTTTTTATGTTACCTAATTTATTGGATCGTATATTGCATAATGCAAGTCAACTGAATAGCTGAGGTTACATTAATAATTTTGATACATGTGGCTAATTAGTTTGTATTTTCTACAGATCCCAATTAAAAAAAAAAGGAGAATCTACATATCTAGTTTAGATTTCAGCAATAATGTTAAATGCAGTAGATACCTAAATATAACTCTCCATATAAAATTGTGAAATTTGCTTTTAAAATACAAATAACTTGATTTTTTTTTTAAGTGACTATCCCTTTGGTATCCCACAATTTGTTCACAAAAGGATACACTTTTCTTGTCTGTCCATTATTTAATAGCAACATCTACAAAACTGCAGGGCACGAACCTCGTTTGTTCTCTGGTATAAGAAACGGCATTTTGATCCCATCAGCTGCCTCCCAAGAAATGCAAAGTCGTTGCTGTTTCGGTAGCAAATGCTTTGTAAGAAAATATGGAAAGAAGAAGAGAGACTTTAATAACATAAACTATCCCGAAGAATTTAGTTGAAAAAGTCATTTGTTGAATATCTAATTTTCTTCTTGCAGTTTTGCTGCAGCTTTACATTACTTCATTATTTGAGTCTATTAATACAATATTCTAATTTAGTTTTTCCAACTAACTCATTCAAAATAGTTTCTGGATTTAAACAATTTCCTTCTGTTTTTGCAGTTTGCTTTGGAAAATGATCACTAAAGAGCATTAGACTTCAGCTATTCATTTAATGATGATGATAATAATAATAAAAAAGTAATAATAGTATTAGAGTTCTCCTATTGAAAGCACTAAAATATTGTGCTTTTACCTTCTGCTGATCTGTTTGGCTGATTGTAAATCTACTCTGTACAGCTCTGATCATGTTTTAAAGGTCTGCCATAATTTATTAAACCAGTTAACAAAAATGTGTAGGTAAAGAAAACTCATTCAAATGTGAACATGAACCACTTCATCAAGAGCTGCAGAAAGCCGATTTATCAGGTTAAATTCCCTTTCTGTGATGAATATCACTTTGCTCTGGAATAGACTTGTGATGTAATTTTTTTTTTTCCTGGGAAACAGAGAGGCGAAATAAAATAAGAAGAAAATAGGAAACTTTCTTAGTTTTGCCTACATATCTTGATATAATTGCAAAATAAGATTTTGTCTCTTCATTTCGGAAGCATAGAGGCAAATATTCCCTCTTCTGCTCCCATTTAACTTGGATAAATCAAAAGTGCAGATATATAAAAAATGCAGGCAGAATTTGAAATCCACTTTCCCCCCTCGATTTACAATTATAACCTATCGAAACGTTTGAAAATTGAATATGCCTCCAATTTTATTTTTTCCTTATCCCTCATGTGTGTGCTTTTGAAGGAATGGGAGGACCTGTGCTCCTGCTTTGGGTGCTGCACTGCAGAGTAAATTATCACCTGAATTTTTATTGTTTGTAGCACAGAGGAAGGGAAAAATCTGCCTTCGTGCTACTCCGCTGGCATTGCTACCTCACTGAACGCAGCTTCCTTGCAGACGAATGTATCAAAGGAAGAATTTACTGCTGATTTCCACTGTGCTCTGCATGAACGGGAGCAGGTTTTTGTTTTGTTAAAAAACAAATCAAGAAGCAGAAAAGGCAGGAAAACCATTTCCAATTCCTTGTTTGGTTAAGTGCTGAGGATACAAGTTCTCTGTGCCCGTGGCTGTGTGTTGGAAGGCTATAAGCCCTGCAAAAACTGGCATCATTAGAGTCGTAATCCAGCTGTATTTTAAATTTCAGGGTAGAGCAGAGCACTTATTTGCCGTGTCTCTTTCTGTCTCTCTCCGTAATGTTAGTGCAGAAAGGAAACTTAATCTCTCCAGTGACCCTGCTTCTGTTCTCTAGCTCATAAAAGCCAAAAAAGTCAAGCCACAGGCTCCTAAATGTGGCAGATCCTGTAAATTACCCTGTAGCACTGACAGGATAACACCTTCCGGGGAGCAGATTTTTTGCCTGGGCTCTGAGTTTTATTCCCTTTTGTGAGTTTAAGAGACACACTTGATACCAAATCCATGTATCTGTATGCACAGTATTTGATCTATAACAAATTGTTTTGTTATGGACAATGAGTGGAGGTAATTATGATGGAATAGAAATTTTTTAATGAATTCCAGGGTGTTGGATGCCTCATTACCTACGCAGAGAGGAAAGCTGCTGTATTTCTGGCTGCAAAAACAGACATACAATTTAATCAATACATTTAGAAATAAAATCCTGATTTCTCGTTCCAAAGTGAGCAGAATAAACGCTCAACAGAGGAAAAGTTTTAACATTGCCTTGTATAATTAGTGACTCAAATGTAGGCAGATATTGTCAGATTTTTTTGCTTACTGATAATAAACTTACTATTGGTAGGGAATGAGGGAAGAAATGGGTTCTGGTAAGGTGGTTAGGACAGGAGCCTCAAGTATGAGCTGGATTTTGTGGTTTAATAAAAATGTGCAAAAAAAAACCCAAAAAAAACCACCACTCCTTTCTGCTCCTTGCTTTGACACTGCCTAAATTAAATGCAGAGTTGCATTGGCTTTGCACATTGTTTTTTGCTCGTTTGACATTTAATACTGTTGTATCAGGACCACTCATCTCTGCCGAGATACTGAGGGGAATATACGCAATTTAGACCAAATGTGCGAGGGACTGGATGAAGCCAATTCCTGTGCTGGGAGCAGGGAGGGAGTTTGCTGGGCCATAAAAGGCAGATTGCCCCCAGGATGTGGCTGGGGAGTGCTGCTGCCAGCACAGCCCTGGCACCTGGGCAGCTCTCTGGCACTGCTTCTTGCAGCCTCTTCTTTCTGTAATGGGTACTTCCTAATGCAGATGTATAAAATGTGCTTTCTCCATAAAACTCTCATTAATCTTGTGTATAAAGTATATTTTAAAAGTTTATTGTAAACAACAGAGTTCTCCAGGCTTTTTGCTTTCCCAAGCACTGCAACGCTACCACATTCAATAAATGTCATGTTATTGTATGTCTGCAGTTCCAAAAAAAAAAAAAAAAAAAAAAAAAAAAAAAAAAAAACAGGAGGGGNAAAAAAAAAAAAAAAGGGAAGGGGGGTTTAGTTGCAATCTGTAATTAAATCCAGCGGTAAGTATTTCCTGAATAGCAGAGACCTTTCGCACTCTGTTACCTAATTCTTTACAGGTGATTCCATCCCACTCCCCCCCCAAGCCGCCTCCTCTTTTTTGGCACTAGGAAGTGGTAGTCATAGCAAAAATGGCTGGATTTCAGAGTGAGAAAATGCTCTGTTGTGTCATAGTGAAATTGGTAAACGTGGTGGCTAGTCCTCAGAGTGAGAAAAAGTAACTTCGTATTTATTCTTTCCTCCACAAGAAGTAAAATGTGATGGAAAGGATTTGAAGAGAATTGTTTTTATTCCAAAGTAACCCTCTTTTCGTTGAAAAATAGCTTGGTGCAACATCGCATTTTCCCCTTTTGTGTCAGAAATGACGGAAGGCGGCGCGGGGAAGGGGCTGCTCCCCCGCCTCTGTTTTCCAGCCCGGTCCCCCCAGCCCCGCGGGGCAGGGAGGACTGTGCCACGGCCGGGGTCTCCAGCCCGTGTAAACCCCCGCGCCGGCACAACGGGGAGCAGCGGCGCGCAGGACGGCCTCTTCCCCCGAGGAAGGGTCCGCCTCTCCCCTCCAGCCTTCTTTGCTGGAGGAAGGGCTCTCCCACGCGAAAAAACTTACATTCGGAGGAGCTTTTTGTGGCCAGGCTCATGTGTTCTTTGAAAAAGTGGCCCTTTTTCACTCACTCCCTGAAGAATAAAGTGATAAAAAGAAATACAAATGGTACAGCAATGACTCTGGCTGTTCCGTGCAGGTCTGATTTGATATATTAGATCAGCTCCTATCGGATAATTCTCCCCTGGTTTCCTTCCAAGTTTTGTGCTGAGCTTCTCATTCAGTGTTTTGATAATCTCTTCTGAAAAGTGAGCAACTAGAGAGTCAGTTAAAACCATATTTCTTCCAGGCAAATAAATGTATAAATGCTCCCCAAACGCACTTGCAAGCAGAAATGTCAGGTAATGTTTTCCAGATATTTTGATGTTGACAGAATATCATTTTGCATTGACAAAGATGGAAATTTAAAGTAAGGACTTGATGCAACAGCCTTCAAAAAAGTAGATAAAAGTTCAGCAAATTTTCTTTACAGTTGATACAAATGATTGTTTTAATTTCAAAATGTCAAAAAAAAAAAAGAGCAATTGCACCAGTTTGGTGATGTTCTTGACCTCTTGGTAGCATCTTTTGTGCAAGGGTTTCCCTGACAGTGGTTGCCACAAATGCCACTCCTCTTATTTTGTGTTGGCCACCAAAACCCATCACGTGGGAGTTACTGCATTTCCGCAGCTTGGGTGCCTCAAAAGTAAACTTGGGAGCAAAACTGCCTCTTTGAAGTACACAGCTCTTTGGGAAACTAAGCCACATGTATTTTTTCATAATAAATGATGCAGAAATTCTTTCTTGCCTCAACACCAGCATTACCACTCTCTCCATGGCTGTAGCTGTGGATGGTGCTGCTAAAACAGGACCAGGGGCTTGGAGAAGGGGGAGATGTGGTGTTCGTCACTTCCAACTTGGGAACAAGGAAAACTGCCACTTTGGTGGTGCCACAGCTGAGCTGATTTTCCTCTTCAGATGCTGGAGAGTCCTAGAGCTTTGTAAGACTGCAGGAGGAATAGAATGTCAATGCTGAGCAATGGGCTGCTTTATATTGACCACTGTGAGAGCAAAAGAGTAGCCTGTTCATACCAACCGTGGTGTGTGTGGGCAGGAGGTCCTGGGGAAGCTGTCACATGGTGGGACAGGACACCACCTCTCTTGCTCTTGCAGCTCTGGATGGTTATAGCAGTGTGCAGGAGTAAAGTTCATAGTGCAGGTCATCTGCAGGAGTTATCCTGTGTGTGTGTCACTGCCTCTGCTGCTGGCTATGTGCTTTCTAAAGGGTTTTGGGTACATCAAAACTGTCATGTGGTCTTTTTCCCCACAAGTAGCCTGTGCCCTAAGGAGGATTTGCCTGCAAGTTGGGCTGAAGATCAGCCAGTAACAAACGCCATTGGTGCTGTATGGGTGGAAACAAATGACAGTCACAAAGCTTTAATGAAGGTGACTTCTCTTGTCTTGGCCATGGTTCGAGTAAATGGTACTTCTTTCCTCTCCCCCAAAATGCAGCTGCTTTTAACCCATTTCCTCAGTGGCTACAAACTGTAGTGCTCACTCTCTGGGGAGCAGCTGATCTCTTTGTTTTAACTGCAGAGCCCAAATAGCCCAACCAATGTATGCAGGACTGGAAAATACAATCAAGAGGTTGGGTACTTTGCTATATCTGTTCTCAGCAAAAAGTGAAAGTATCTCATCTGCACCAAACCTCACTCATTTACACTTTGCTTATTTGTAAATTCTGTAATTTTTCCACTTTTATTAGCAGTGATTAACAGCAGAACACCGAAGTAAGCCCTCCTCTTATTCCAACTTCATTACTTTTACAAAATAGACTACAGCCCACTTAATCGAAGACACTTTGCTCAGAAGAATTATTGATGATTAAAACCAAGCTACTCTCGTCAAAATAAATTACTTGAGTACGTTTTGAGAGGCAGCAGCCCTTCCTCCTCAGAGCGGTTGCCTGCTATGGTAGTTTGCACCTCACGGGAATTTGTGGTTGTACGGCAGTGCTGGTGGAGGCACTGTGCTGCCATGTGGCAGCTCTGCAGTGCAGGAGGGGGTGTGGGGGTGATTTGGAATCTCGTGTTTCCTTGTACTTTACCAATATTACATCCTCTGTGCACCTAGTCAAACTCCATTCATAGAGGAGGTTGATTTGCTCATTGGGTGGAGAGCTCGGGTGCCCCAGGGTTGCCTCCAGTCTATGTGGTGCCTCTGGGTTTTGCATGTGGGTGCAGGAGTCAGCTGGGAGCTGGATGGAGATGTGGGGAGCTGCTTGTTGGCTGTGAGATGAGGTGGCATGAGGTGGCACAGAAGAGCTTTTAGTTTCATCAATAGCGTGGAAGGAATTATACTCATGAAATTTACTCCAGATCTTCCACTTTCTTAGGGTAATATGTAAACAAGTGATTGGACTTGATCTCAGAAATCTTTTCGAACCTTAATGATTCTGTGATTCTTTGGAGAAGCAGAAAGCAGCTGGAGACAGTGATAGGGTGATGCCTGGAGGGCTGTATCTGGGGACATCCCTCAGTTCCTGCTCTGGGTGTAATCAGCTCACTCACTTTGCTCGACGTGGGATAGTCTCCCCATACCTGAGCACATAGAATTGTTTAGGTTAGAAAAGCTGTCTAAGCCCTCTAAGAGTTCAACATTAACCCAGCACTTCCAAACCCACCACTAAACCATGTCCCCAAGCACCACATCTACACAGCTTTTAAATAGCTCCAAGGATGGTGACTCCACCACTGCCTTGAGCAGCCAGTTCCAACGCATGACAACCGCCTTGGTGAAGAAATACCTTCCAATATTCAATCCAAACCTCCCCACATGCCATGTTTCATCTACAACCTGGTTCATCGGAGCTGTTTTTTGGGGGAGCACTCAGTTTTATTTAGATTCAGTGGTGGTTATACAGAGATGGGTGTGTAAAGGACTTGTTTCTCAACTACCAGCAGCATGTTCACAGCAGTATATGGGGGCAATGTCATAGGCAAAGAAGAGCTTTGCAGATGGAGTTGCCCATTTAGACCAAAGCAAGGGAAGATGCATTAACATCCACAGGTATTCATTATGCCTTCAGTGTTTTTTCTTGGGCACAGGCTTAAAGCACAGACGGACCCTCTGAGATGCAATCACAGGGCTTCACATCTTGAGGAGAAGACTCTTGTCCCCTTGCAGAGAGGTATTGCCAGAGGGTTGTCCTGGGTGTATGGGATTCAGCAGCCTGCGTCTTGCTGCAAAGTGATGCAAAGTCCCATCTTGGCACAGGCCACCTAAAGCAATGGGTGTACCAACTCTAAACAGAAGAACAGCAGATTGCAAGTGTTTAGAGTAACTGTATTTTATCGGGCAAAATTAAGTCCTTTAGAAAAAAACAAACCAGAAAAGAGGAGTAGTAAATCAAACATCCTGGGGAATGGAGTAGAGGTAATGCAATAGCTTAATTGAAAAATTAACTTGAATTTATGCAGATATGACTGCTGCTGTCTGGATTGAAAATTGGCTGGAGGAATGTAAACAAAAGATAACAAGAAAGAGAATTTGGTTGAGGGGAGGCTCTGTGCTGCTGCAGACACACCAAGGGCGTACCCCCTCTGAGCAGCACCCTGACGGTGATACAGGATGGAGAGCGGGGACACAAAAAAACATTCTCAGGAAAATCCTGGCTAGAGAACTAAAGAAAACAAGCTCTTCATGTGTGAGCTCTGTGAGAGGAAGGTGACAGAGGAGATGGGAGCCTCTGGGAGTGGTAGGCAGGACTTGGAAGCATAAGGTGATGTAGAGTGTAGCTGTGACGGGTGGCCAAAGCCCTTCCAAAATATCCGCCCTGGTGGCCAGCCAGTCACACCAGGACCTTTCTCTCAGTGAGGTGGGGTTACACTGGAATGATAGTAACATCCATGAACCACCAGATCAAACAGACCTTTATTTTTCCTCACTCCCAAACCTGTTATCTATTGGAACCAGATGTATTTTTTTCTGTAGGAATTTCCAAGAAGGGAAGGCCAGGCTACCTTGTTGTAGTCAGAGAGGTGATCTCCTCCTGAATTTTTGCTTTTTCAGGCACATGGGAATGCAGCCTTTTTCCTTATGATGAGAAAGGTTTGCCAGGAGAAGAGTTCAGCAGACACTTGTTGAGCAGAGTTTGAGGGGCTGCAGCATGATGCCCTGCAAACTTCAGCCACTGTATTCACTGAGACATTGCAGATCCACAGAGCAGATTATTTCCATGTTCTCCTTTGTGTACCTTAGTAATTTTTTTTTAATGATGTACGAGTTTGTTTTCCTCTTTTTTTCTTTAATAACATTTATTTCATTTTGAGCTGTTTTGAAGTAATAGACACCTTTCTAGGTAGCGGCTTCTTACGACATATAAGCCCATTTATCAAAGGCAGGATTTGCTGCTGTTGTTTTTCTATTAGGGAGGAATTACACTAAGCCTGTAGCAGACATTTTGTGTTACCATGGCAGCCCATATTTCCTACAGGGTTGTGACCTCTAATGACTACAGTGGAAAGCTAGGAAAAATGGGAACTCTTTGAAGATTAGTAAATAAATGCATGCTTATGCAAACTATCCAAGACATGGCTAAACTATAAGAGTGAGAATGGCATGATTCAGAGCACTGAGTAAACGGCTCTTTATAAATACCTGTGTTTTTAAAAAATCACCTTTCATTTCTCCATGCTTTTAAAAGGCTGTTTTGTTTCCATCAAAGTGGCACACTGAACACGTTTTCTGCATAGGGCTCGTATTATTTTTCATGTTATGAAACAGAAATACAGAGTTCAGAATTTCAGCAAAAGATGTTTCTTACCACCTAAATAATTCTTTTTTTATAGCCTTTTCAAATATTATTGCCATCATGATTGAATTTTCAGTGTTCTTTTAGTTCATCATTGCTAGATAAAATAAGGCAGCAGAACATACTGAACTTTTAAACAGACATCTCAGTGGGAGCTGTCTTTATTCTTTTAAAAGAGTGTATTGAAAAAAAGGTCTGTTTTTAAGATGAACAGATTGATTTTTACATATGGGATTTAGTAAAAAGGAAAAATTGCATCTATCGAGTAGTACACAGTACTTATTTTGGACCATTAAAATACCTAGGTGTTTTATAGTATTTGTTTGTGAATTTTAAATGATCCTGCATTGTACACTGCAGTGATCTCCTAAATTGTATAAAGCCTCTGTAGACGTGCTGGTACTCTGTGCATCTTCAGTTAATGATCCTTTTCATGTAAGCACAGCTGTTGCAATGCAAAAAAATAAATTAGCAAAATGTGCCTCTTCTCCCTGCAGCTTCCCTTTACTTTTCCATGGATTTCAGCATTTTTCTCCTTCAGTTAGTAACCTTCCAGACTCCTGCAGCCCAGATATGAGATACCAAACTCTCTCCAATTGATGCTGTCAGCAGAAAAGGAGCACATGAAGGTTTTACAAAGCAAAACCAACATCAGCCAGATCCTGAATCTCTTCCTCTCCTGTCAGGAATACCAAGGTCAAGACAACGCTGCTGCTCCTTACTATGGAGGTGGTTGTAACCCTTTTCTCTTCTTTTAGAAAATGAAACAAGCCCTTTGCAGATAACCCCACAACACTTGGCTTTCACAGAGAGCACTGGAGTCCCTTGTGCTGAAGCCACATCTACTGATGGTTGCAATGCAGCCAGATGTGTGTCCCCCCGCCATAGATTGGGATGTATAGGGCATACATCACCCTGGTGCTGAATCTACCCACCATGTGAAGTCCTCTTTCATGTGGAAATCAAGGAGGCTTGAGGACACCAGGATGGATTGGATATCAGTTTTGTTGCACCCTGGAAGGTCCAAAACTGATATCCACAGGGATGTGCCCTGTTCCAAACAGGCTTGACTCTCTGACATGTTGGCTGCCCACACAGGATGGGAAAGCCTGGGTGATTCGGTGATCTGCACTTGTATCAGCATCTAATATTGTAGTGAATTTTAACAAAGTTTTGGGATGGCCTCAAGGGATGTGGTGTGGGGAATTGCTGTCTGGTGCACAAGAAAATGATGGAGACTGGAGGCAGATGGAAAAAAGGCTTTGGTTTTGGTGTTGGCTTTGATATCTTTGCATATGATTTTGCTTCTTGATAACTACACTGGCAGTACAAACTTACAAGCTCCTTCGAGGGAAGGGGGACACCAGGTACCCTCTGGGTTAGTCTGCGTTGCTGAAAGCTCATGTTATTAATTTCCTTGGAATTGGGAAATTTGCTTCGAAATGAGATGCTCCTGATGTCATTATCCTACTTTTATTGCACAACGTCACAACATGTGAGCTGGGGTAATTTATGTTCTTCTTTCTTCTCCTCTTGGTAGCTCTGAGTTCGCTGTTAATTGTCAGTGGTTCAGAAAGGGCCACCTGGGGAGGTGCCTCCTCCTCAGGCACTCCTCCCCTGCTGTCAGTAACGAACCCCTTCCTGGAGCAGCGATGGGGGTGCACAGTTCCAGTTCCTGATCTCCTGCCCTCCTCACCTGCGGACAGAACTGCTCCTCTCCCTCTGCATCGCTCTTAAAGCTTTTCCTAGCAGCTGGAGCTCTTCCAACTCGAACGTTTGCCTGCTAACCAGCCTAATCTGAGGTGTCGGGTGTGTGCAGATCTGCCCTTTACCTGATCCCAGGCTCTCTGGAAATTCTGCTGTTAGTTTCCTGGGCTCCCCCAGGATGTGTTCTACTTTTTAAAGCTCAAGAAAATCCTGAGAGAGAGGGGATGAGTGCATGGCATCCATCTATGTGTTGTAGATCTCTTGCATCAGCCATGAAGCAACCCTATCCCCCTGCCCATCATCGAACACATAGTTTCCAGCCCAAACTATTTGACAAATCTGACCCAGACTAGCTAATAGTTTCAGGGTGACCAAAACCTCGCATCTGATGAATTTACAATTCAACTAAAAACTCTTTAGTGAAGTCCAAACATAGAGGGGAAACTGGTGGTTAAGGCAGGAGGGAGGAAGAGAGGAAAAGAAATCTGGTGAGGAATGCTGGGGAGGCTGAAATGGGATCCTGACATGAGCTGCAGGGCTGGCAGAGCACTTTGGAAAGGGGGTCTCCTGGTGGAGGACCCCTGGGTCCTAGTAAAGGCAAGACACCTCCATTCCTTCCAGTGGTTTTGTGAAACTGCTCTGTCCTTCCTCTGGTTAATATTTTTCTTTCTGCTTTATTTTGAAGGATATTTTTCACTTGTCCTTGAAATCAAAATTTTTTGTCCCTGCTGACATGAGGTCAAAGGGACGCTTGTGTTAAATGAAAAGAGCAGTGTGGACTTCTGAGAACAAAGTGGAATTATTTCGTATCTGGTGGGGTGGAGCAGCACTAAATCACTATTTTGGAAAGTAGTGATTTGGTTTTGTAGTGTGGCAGCTGAGCAGACCAATCTGTGATTTTCCACTCCCAGGCCACTGTCACTTAGAGCCACTGCCATCCCCAGCACCCTTGTGGGCTCCCTGCAGCTCCCCCCTCGTGCAGAGCTCACTGCTGGGCAGCAGCACTTCAGACACGTGGGAGGACCCTCAGGAGAGTAAATACAGTGACTTCTGCATGTCCTGGTCCTGGCTTCTGCCAGCTGAGAGCCTGCAGGTAAAACACATTGAGAAGCATTTAACAGCCCCAAATGCAATAATTCTGAGACAAACGTGTCCAACATTTTGATCCAGCTATCCTCAGAGCTGTGATCACCCCACACACTCCTTTTCCACCTAGGCTCACCCCAGCACTGCACCCTGTGGGGGTTGGTGCTGCTGCTGGGAGTGACTTGTCTGCTTTTCTTTTTTTTTTCTGAGGCTTATTAGTTTGTCAGTTCACCCCAGCTGAAAATCAAATATGTATGTCCAGTGTGCTTTTTATCTAGTAAACTAAACACAAATAATGCGTTCTGCCTCTTCATTTTGAAAGCTTTCAAACCTTTCTCTTTTATCTCTGCCTGTATTGTTCTTTAACAACCTGACAGTTGATTATTAAATGTTTTCTCTTTCTCCTTTATGCTCTGCCCATAATATTAGATAATTTTTCGCTGGGCATCACTCCCAAAGTGCCTTTGTATTTCAGAGCTAGGCAAGGTTGGACATTGGTATGATTCTCTGATTCTGAAACGACACAGGTACTTGAGAAGGTGTTTCTTTCCTGGGGCATTTAATTTTTTCTGGTGACACGAAACTTGTCTCCAACCCTGCTAGAGAGAAATACTGGAGAAATGTCATCAAGCTGAAGTGACGCATGCTTTCTACCAGCCATTTTTTTGGCGTGTTGCTCTCTCTGCTCCTCTGTCACCAACCCCCATTGCACGTCTGTGCAGCCTGGTGATATTTAAATTGCTTTAACATGGTTTATTAGCTGCTGTGGGGAGTGTCTTTGCCTACCATTGCCCATGACAGGACTGTCCCCATTAATGAAGTCACACTGTGTACAGCAATGCTCTGATCCATGCTCCCATGTACCCAGGAGGACACTGCAGAGGGCATTTCTGGAGCTCCACTTTCCAACGTGTGAGTTTTGACCAGTTTGTTCCTCCTAGACCTTTGTGCCTGGTGACACTGCAGGTTGGTGCATATCTCCTTGTTTATTTGATCAAATTAGGGTAAAGCTCAGCTTTCTGGCTGAAATACTTTTGAATATTGCAAAAAAACTTTATTGCTCTATTTTAGGAATTTTAGTGATCTTATTTTCCTTTGTACATCTGTGTTGCTGGTCTCCATGACTTTTTCTGCTGTGTTGAGCCCATTCATTTGAAGAGTCATTTCTTGCTACTCATCCTGAGTAAATAGTTGTGTTATGGTTATTGGTTTGCTGACAAAACTGTAATTTGGATGACTAATAGCATTTCCACATGAGACCTTGAATTTGAACTGAGTTAGAAGCAATAGTCAAAAGAAACAATTTTGTAAAGATTGGGTTCTTTTCCAGCCATTTCCAGCACAGGAGTTGCTAACACAGCCACTGCACAGCTGCATGTAAAATGTGGACAGAAATATTTGTAGCAATGATGTGAGCTGGAATGAAGTTACGGAATTCCTGCTATGCTGAGACACTAAAATATGGTTTAAATTAAAATTGAGTCTAAGCGTATTATTTACTTGATGAGTTTTGTTCTGCTGCTCCTCTTGGGATACCTAAAAGCAGGCTACTATTCCTTCTTTTTTTTTTTTTTTTTTAATTCCTCTAAGATGGTTGATGTCCTCTGAACCAAAATGACACTTAATATTTTAAATTCATCTTCACTTGGTTGCATTTGGTCATGCCAATAACGCAGCAGTATTGCTTCTGTTACTTGAATGACCATGGGCTGTTTCTTATAACAGGGAAAGAGCAAGAAGG
Organism: Oreocharis arfaki; assembly: GCA_013398015.1. NCBI lineage: Eukaryota > Metazoa > Chordata > Aves > Passeriformes > Paramythiidae > Oreocharis > Oreocharis arfaki. The sequence continues at coordinate 752,369 of VZRR01013246.1, read as the reverse complement.
ACCCATAGGGAAGTTCAGCCTCTCAGGGGGATGTGATACCAAGAACAGGGTCTTTCACAACCTTTGGTATTTTCTCCCTTGTTGGGGCAGTGCAGGATTCCTAGAGGCATCCTAAAGGCCAGAAAGAACTGGCAGTTGGAGAGTTCCTAATCTGAAGGTGGGATCTGGATTTAATTTTCTCTCCTTACAAATGTGTGCAGTAATTGGGCGCTTGTAAGTGCCTTGAGTAATAAAAAGTATCATTGCATCTGTCTGGTTTCTTTAGGAGGCTTTTTTTAAGGCTGCGACTAGACCTTCTGACTTCCCAGTCCGATATGAGGCACAGCAGAGACGAAGGCCTCATCCAGGAGACTTCACCACTTCCAGCTCCACTGTCATGAAAGGGAAGTGCTCCTTAGGGAAACAGCAAATAATCTTGCATAGCCCCTCCCGAAGCTGATTCACTGCTTAGTTGCCCTCCCTTGCAGATGAGCAGCTTTTTTCCAGTTTACAAGTGCTGTGACCTTTGGGGCCGAGCTGTCTGTGCCCAGGCAGAGAGGGGTGGGTGTGCAGGGTGGACCAGGGGTGCAAGGAATCAAGGCAGTTTTGTGCTTTCCTGCATCGTGATTTTTGTGCAGTATGTTCAGCAAATGAATATTGCTTGGTGTCAGATCCAAGAGCCTTGCTGGGTTCACTGATGAACTATATCTGCAAGAACTGTCTCTGGGACTTCCAAATATCTACTGCCCTCATGTTGTGTCTTGACAAAAACTTGAGGTATATGAATGTGTCATGCTGGCAGACTTGGATGCACCATGTCCTCACTCTGCCTAGTGGTGAAGTAACTTTTTGTGCCGAGTCTTGAGATGTTAAGTATAAGGACACGTGGTGTGAAAGGGTGAACCAGCCTCACATTATATTTCACCTTTTCTCAGTCCAGAAATGGTGCAGCTTCTGCCTGAATTGTGCAGCGATGGTCATGAACTCGCTGTGCTGAACATCTCCCTGGCACACTGTTAGGCTTTGTTTTGGAGTCCTCATTCACTTTCTGGGCTCAGTACAAGCAAGGAAAAAAAAATATAGCTTTCTTCTGCATGTTGTCAGAGAATAAAATTGAACAGGTTTGACACGAAATCAGTGGACTATTGAAAAACTAAGTGGAATATTTTGATCTTGCCAAATCATTAGTCTTGTAAAGAGAAATTATTGCTTTCCTGTAGTTTTAGGGCAGAGAGAAGGCAATCCAAGCTGTAAATAAATTACGACTAACCTGGGGTTTAAGCAGGACTTGATACAGAAGGACTAGCTGTTCTTGGCCCACACTGAGCCTGTCAGAGACTCCAAAACAAACCCTCTGGAAAAGCCTGACTGGAGACCTTGGCACGTGCCAGGCCACCGCAAACCTCAGGCTCTGTGTTCTGTTGACTTGAAAGCCAGAAAATGTCACTGAAGAGTGTGCAAAATGCCTGGCTGATGTGTTTCTGGGCGAGGGAAGGGCTGGTGTTTGAGGCTGAGCTCTGCTGCTGATGGTGGAGTCGGAGTTCCCTGAACTCTCCTGCCACCCCCATCAAGGCAGCAGCTTCCCAGGTGGACTGTGGCACAGCAGAGACCCCTCCTCACTGGGGCCTGTGCTGTGCCAAAGCAGGGACATAAAAAGCACCAGGGTCTCTCGCTTAGGACAGGCATTTGGTGCGGTTTTACGAAGGGATGGAGCTGCAGCTGCTGGAGGTGGTGACACTTTTGGCATGGAATGGGCTGTCCACAGTCCTTTGTCTGTCTGTCTGTCTGCCCTGCATCAGCAGGTAGACTGAAAGCAGAATTTACGCTTTAAATCATCCAGGCTGTGGTGCATGTATTTATTCCACTGATGTTTCTAAGCCTGTGACTGCTAATTATCAGTTAATAATGAAGTTTTCAGAATTAATTTGGAATAGTGGCACTTTTTTATTTTATTCCTGGCTTTTCACACACCAGCTTGCTCAGCGGGGCACTCCGCTACACTGCTTGTAGCAAAGGTGACAAACCTGCACCTTGAGCAGCATGGAAGTGTTTGTTGTGGAGAACAAATCTGAACCAAAACACAGCACTCCTGACTGAATGTAACTTGGTGTGGAAAAAATTCAGAACCATTATCACTGAAACCAGGGAGAAGAAAAGTAAGTAGAAATCTTTCCCGGTGAAACTAAAACTTGTTTCCAGACTCGATAATTTTGCAAGGAGATACATTTGTAATTCTACCTGGAAGCCAAAGTAGAAGTTAGTGCATGTGTATCAACAAACCCAAAGCTGCAGAAAATGGAATTGCCAAGATCAAGAAAGATGAATATCAAAGAAACATAAAGGTTATGCCCAGGGGTCCTGTTCTAAGTCAGAATATTTGTTCTTTGGGTGCAGAGCACAGTTTCTCTCCTTGCCTCTGCCCTGTGCTGCCCTGTGCTGGCTTCCCATGCAGAGCAACCCCTGCTCCTGCTGGGCAGCAAGTGCAGGATATCCAGCACAGAGCTGCAGCACAAGCAGAGGGAGATGTTTCACTCCAAATATAATGGAAAAAGGCAAAATTTAGAACAAAGGCTTTTTTCTTTTTGTAGTTTCACAACAACTCGCATCAACGAGTTCCAGGATGCAAACTAGTTGTGGGAAGCAGAAAGGTGCAGATATTTTTCTTCTGGAGTGCTTAATTTATTTTTCGTAACCTTGTACCTTTCAATGTTTTTAGTCTTCTGGATTACGTGGTCTGTGTCTCCTCCTCTGCTAGATCTAAATGTGGCTTGTGAGGATCTTGTCAGAGAGCCTTGACTCTACTTTTGTATTTGCATACAATAGCAGAAGCAATGGTGTGTTGTGGGGATGCCCAGTACACCTTGTCCTGCCTGAGAGGCACCTTTCTAATTGAGGATCTCTGCTGGGAAGGAACTCCCCAGGGAGCCGTGAGGGACAGACATCCTTCCGCTCTCACTGGAAAGCTGTAAGGCAGACTTCTTCCGCTACCAGCCCGCTTTCCTTATGAACAGAGCGGGTGTGGAGTGAAAGGAGCAGCAAGACATCAAGGCCATGGAAAACAGAATGGAAATCAGCCCCTGAGCTTCTGGGATGGGATATGTCTGTGTTGGTAGGTCCATGGCTGAGGACCAGTGGTCTGTGGGGGCAGCCTGTGATATCACCAGAAGTTACCAACACTCCCAAAAGTTATGAGAACTTCAAAATTTCTTTCCAAATTTCTTTGCACTTTGGCTAAGGCAGCCTAGGATCTGAGCCTCCCCTTGCTGGGTATTCATGACATACCCCCTGCTCTCCCAGGTTGTCTGGCTGAGTTCAAAGGCACAGCTGCAGTTGCCTGGATAGGGATTATTCTCAGGAGTAAATCTCCATAGGATCAGGCCCTAGGTGTGCATAATAACATATTTACACTTTGACTTATTTCTATTTTAAATGCCTGCACTTTAGGCCTGTAGGTAAATTCACTCCACAAATTCTGCTTGCTAATAATTTCTTGGAAAAAGCTAAGGAAAAAAAACCAGCCCACAAACAGCACTGAAATATATGGCTGCCACAATAAAAAGGATCACCTGGAAGTCAACATCTCCAGCCAGAGCTGTCCCAAGAGCCCTCTCTCAGTCCTAGCATGAGATAAAAGCCTCCACGGACAGACAGGCTCTGGCTGTGCCTGTGAAAGGAAAAAAAGCCTCGGTCTGCTGGATCAAAAGAGACTGAGATCTCTGAGCAGCAGACACCTTTTAAACCCTCGTGCTCATCCTCCAGTTCTGGCACTGTGTCATGTACATCTGTGGGCAACTGATCCCCCCTCTCTTGCTGTCCATCCAGGGATGAAGCTCCTTGCAGGGCTGTGTCACCTTTGTTGTCCCTCTGCTACTGCACATGGGGACCTGCTGCCCCAGGAGCCTTCCACTCCACTCCAGTGGCAGTTAATCCTATAACTGGGAGCTAGGGAGGTGGTTTTCCATGCATGAGCAGGCATGGACAGGGTTCTCAGGGGTGAGTGGGTCTGACACAGTAGTCCCAGCCTCCTGGCATGGCAGGGCAAGGCACAGCAGGGCGCAGCACTGCAGTGCATGACTCAACACTGCCCTGCATGGATCTGCACAGTCTGATCTAAATCAACCTCCTTTTAGTTCAAAACTATCATGCCATGTCCTGTCACAATGGGCCCTGCTGAAATGTTTGTCTCCATCTTTCTTATAGGCCCCCTTCAAGTACTGAAAGGCTGCAGTAAGGTCTCCCTGGAGCCTTCCCTTCTCCACGCTGAACAATCTCAACTGTCTCATCCTGTAGTCAAAGGAGCGAGGGGGCCGTGTGCGAAAGGTGCTTTGCTTGGGCCACTGGGATCTAACTTAACAACGTAAGTGCTGCCCAAATCACTGAGGCACTGTCCACCTGTACAGAAAGCCCAGCACCCAAGTGAAGTGCTCATATCAGAGCCAGGATGGACACTCCAGTAGTTGTTTAAAGATCTGTACAGTTCTGAGTCAGTGTACAACATCCCTTTCCTGAATGTCTTCAGATGCTTATTTCAGAAATGCAGCTGGGCTGTCCCATCTCTCTCCAATGGTATGGGGAACGGAGGATGAGTCCTGGGCCAGCTTAGATTTTGGTAGATTGGGTGTTGTGTGGATGGCAGTAAAATCTTTAGCCTCTTGTCTAGGATTTTGCAATGACCAAAGGGACAGTGGTTAGCAAAAGTGCCTCTATTTAATGATAATGATGATGATGATGATGATAATAATAGGTCAAAGAATAAGAATAACATACATAATGATAATTAAAATTCTAAATAATATATTGCGTTTCTTGTCTCAAAGTCGTATTCGGAAATAATAACACAGTGAATTCCAAGTCAGCTCCCCAAAACCCTTGACTGCAGTGCCAGCATCCCAGGCGGCCAAGCAGGGGACAGATGGGCCAGTGGCATTTGGGACAGCAAACTTGAGCAGTCACAGGCTTAGGAAAGGGGGCAAAGTCCCTGCACCACTTGGGTATCTGAGAATTTCCTTCACAACGAGCCAGTAAAATACAGCTTATCTTCTCTTTTTCAAGCTGCACTGTGTTCAGTGAAGGAAGAACTTTTATTTCAAAGGGAAGCTGTGTTTTCTGAAGCCATTTGTATGCTGGGATGTGTTGCGTCAGCTGACAACAAATGCGCTGGGTTAGGGCTTGTGATGTGGCTGGTGGGACCGATGTAACCACATGTGGAGACTGGGACAGAGGCTAAAGAGCACTCTGAAAGCTCAAGGAAGTCAAAAATCAATTTTGAAGGGACACAAAAATAAAGCTGGCATGTCTGGTTTTAATCTACTTCCCAAGATGAGACTCTGGTTTGTGATTTTGGGTTGCTTTTTTTCTGCTCAGCACATTTTCTGGGGGATTAAAATAGTGGTCAGAAAGCAAACTATTTCACAATAGTTACTCCTTTTCTTTGTGAGCTAGAGATTGTTGAGAGCTTATACTCTTCTTTTCATGGGAAAAAAAATTTGAAAATCAAACTCTGTTGGTTACTTTGGCAGCTGATTATTTTCCAGACAATTCACCTGTATATTACCCAAACTGGTTAAAGAAAACTAAATATCTTGAGGGTTAAAAAAATGATGCTTGATGGTTCATAAATACTTTTCTTATAAAAGAAGATTTTATTTTCTGTAGAAAATATTGACAGAAAGAAAACCCTAAAATCCACATGGATTTTTTTTTTAAATGATTCACTCTCCTTACATATGTGGAGCTGTCTTCTTGCATGTCAGATATATATGACCATTTTGGTTGCAGTTGATTCATCCAACATAGGAAACAGAAAGGTTAAGGCATTTTTAAAACTGGTACCCACATCAATATTTTGGCTTTGAAGCAAGCAGTCTTGCTGTTTGGATGTGCACACATTTTCCACATTTTCTCATCATGTTTTGTCTTCTGTTAATAGTCAGCTCCTGTTATTGATGGGAGGCAACATGGGCAGCACCCTGGCAGTCTGGCTCTTTATTTGGATGTGTAACTCCCGGCACTGCAACTTTGGCTGTGAATGTTTGGCTGTCACCCATGTTACGCAGTCAGCAGGAATCCGAAATTATGATAATGAATATTTATTGTTTCTGTTAAGACATGTTTTAGGAAACCAGCTGAGTGCTGTGTTGCTCCTTTTGGGCATGGCGTGTACATGTGGGGAGAAATGGGGTTTGCTCTCTGCGTCCTTTAGCTAGACAACGGGCATGAGGGAAAGGGGAGTCAGCTGGACCAACCCTGCCCTGGACATCCTGCACAGATTCTAGGGAATGAGTCGAACATTACTCTTAGAAGGTGGTGCCTAGGCAGGGAGTTTGGGGAGTTCATTATGGACACGGGGAGAGGAGTTCTGGAGTTCGTTGCTGGTTACAACAGCTCCCCCCTTCCTGGGCAGAGATCCCTGCAGGGTCCCCTGGGCATGGGCTGAGGGGTGAGACCTGTCCTGCTCTGTGCTGCTGCCTGATAAGCTCCATCACAGCTGGTTGCTTTCACAACAGTTATTTTCAACCAAGCAAGTGTATTAGGCAGCCAGATTAGGGTCTAAGGTTTGGCTATTGTATCTAGAGCAATTAAAGCAATTTCCTTCTGCAGATGTTATGGGAGAACAGCTTGTTGGCTTCATTGGGAGCTGTGCCTGTGAAAGGAATCCCAGGCTCTTGTGGGTAAGATTTGCTTATTGCTTCTCTGCCCCCTACTTAGACCCCTCTTTGAATCCTGTGTCTGCAAAGTATTCACAGCTCCAGTCTCTTGCAGATGTCCTCTGTCCAGAACTGGTGCTGGCTGTAGAGTTTCCAAGGTTTGAAAGCAAATGTGAGAGTCTTGGAATGGAGTTACAGTCTCCTGTCCAGTCTCTGGAGAGGACAGGTTGTCCACCAGCTGCTCGCACATTAATGCTAAAAAATACAAACCTGGAAGACCATCTCCTGGCTTTTCTTCTTCCATCTTCCCTTTCAATTGCAAGTTCTGCTCTAAATCCCAGTCTAAGCAGGTGCTTTTCTGTTCGGCTGACAGCCCTTCTAAGAGGGGTGGATTCAACATGCAATCCATGTTGAAACTTCCATGCAGTTTTGGAAGGGTCATCCTGGAAGTCCAAGTTCTTTCTAACAGTTGGGCAGCTGTGGACGGGGTAGGATGACAGTACTCCTCTAGAAATGTCCCACATTCGTGCTTTTATGTGCAGTGCTGTTGTAGAAATGTCTATGGCTGTGGTGAGGAAGGAGCAGGAGGAGTGGTGGAGCACAGACTAGGCCCGTGTGCAGTCTTAAGTCTTAACGAAGCAGCATCTGGGGCAAAGCACGGCCCAGGCTTGGTCCTGTGTGCCATCCCCTTGGTCCTGTGTGCCATCCCCATGGTCCTGTGTGCTACCCCTTGTGTCCTGTGTGCCATCCCCATGGTCCTGTGTGCTACCCCTTGTGTCCTGTGTGCCATCCCCATGGTCCTGTGTGCTACCCCTTGTGTCCAGTGTGCCATCCTTGCTTGCAGCTGCATGACCGCACCAGGGCTTTTGATACGTGTAAGTGAACACATAGCCATGGAAAACATCTCTCCTTAAAATTAATCTCAGTTTAGGGGTGGTCTCCCTGGACATGCCTTGCACTTTGGATGAAGCCTGGTTTTCCTCCTGTTCTGGAATATTTATACCTTTCAAATTGATGCTGTTTCCACCACCTCCTGAAATGCAGCTTTGGTTTTCAAAAGCTGACTGCTGGGGAGGTTGTTTTGGTTTCCCAGAACACAGTGCTCTGTCTGCCTCTGCTTTGTCTGCCCCTCTGCCCAACCCAGCCATGTGGCTGGGGATTCATGCCTTGGTTGGAGTTCTCTCATTTAATTTTCATGCATCATTTATAGCTTGATGTGGTGATTTCGTAAAGTGATTGTATGTGGTTAACACAGGGGGCTGACTGGGAGCTGGTCATGCAGCTGTGAAAGAATGGTTGCTCCCTGCCTTTGTCATTATTTTCTGTACTTGTAGTGTGTTGGTGAGAAACTGCTTCTGGACCAAATATTCAGACTTTAAACTTGATTGCTTTCCTGAGGGAAAAAAAAAAGAATCGCCTTCCCTTTCCTGGAAATCTGGAGAATTTCCCACAGGCAACTTCTGGCCTTCAGACAGACAGGGTGCAACCGAGCAGGGAGACCCAGGGGTGGTTAATTTAAGAGGAGTGCAGGGCTCTGCTCCTGTGAAATGATGGTAACTCCTGAAGCCAAAAAACAACGTCCAGCTGCCAGCAGGAGTTTACACAGGAAACCAGCCTTCTGATGTGGGCAGCTGTACTCACAGCCCTTGTGTTGTCCCCTCCTTTGGGCACGTTGTGTGGCCTTTGGTGGTAAAAGGTAGGCTTGGAGGGGAGCTGGTGGAGAGATCTGGAGGTAGAGTTGAGAGCAGGTGTCCTCCCTTCCCCAGCCTTTCCCTTTTCTTGGGCCAGCCCATAAATCTCACAGGTTTATTTGATCTATTTAATAGATTCGCTTAGGCTGAGCAAGATCCTGCAGTGTCTGCATTTCTGGTTGCTTGTATTAAGTAGTTTGTTGGGCTGATGCGTATCATGTCAGCTTAGAAATTACTAACGAGGAGAAGAGAACAAGCCTGTCCTTATTGATTTCCCTCTGGTTTGACTGGCAGCACTTGGAAATGACACAGGAGCAGTTTGAAATGCCATGTGTTCACATGCTCGTGCCACCACTAGAATGGTGGTGGAGCAGATGGCCTTGAGCAGGGGTGGCCAAGCAACCACCATGGACCTCAAAACAAGGCCTATGGATGAGTGGACGAGCTTGATTTGTTGTTTTTATTGGGCCAGTTCAGTGCAAGTCCTACTCCTGGGATCCATGGAGGTTGGACACCTCTTACAAAAAGGATCTTCATGCTTGCTGGGCTGCAGCTCTGACAAGGATGTGCAGGGTGTAGTGGGGTGAAGGATGGGGAGCCTGAGTCCCTATGAGCCAGGACAGAAACCAGAAGTGATATTTAGAACATGGTTTCCTCCCAGGATAATGCCTGACTGGAAGGTTTAAACCCAGACGTGCAGTAACGTCTTTGAAGACAGCCCAGAGGCGGTGCTTCAGCCATGAGATTTGGGAATGAAAATCCTTTTGGGAAGGCAGGAGGTTAGAAAGTACATCAAATCTCTCTGCTGGATGACATGCAGTAAAAGCTGGACTGGGATCCAGAACATAAAGCAGTGATAAGGAGACATGTTATGACCTTGTCTGCTGTTAGCAGCTTACATAGCCTGCCAAGGAAAAACCAGCCTGTATTACAAGAGCCATATGGTATTTTACTAACTCAGTGTATAAATCCCTAATACAATTAGGAGATCCAACTTCCATGCTGAATTAGAGCCTCTGTGTTGCTTTATCTGGAAGCATTTCTGGATCGCTCAAGATTGTGGATATCAGGAAGGAATAAAACATATATGGATGGACAAGGGAAGGGTTCTGTCAGCCTCCTGGGTGCAGCAGCCCTTTTGTTGGCCACTGCTGTAATAAATCCTCTTTCTGGCTTGCACAGACCCTCGGGAGCTGCCTGGAGCCGGCCCGGGGGAGCCGGCTGCCCAACCTCGTGGTAGCAGATGTCTGTTTTATCAGGGAGAGTTTGTGCAGGATTCCTGAGCAAGGTCAGGATTTCCATAGGAGGCCATCATGAGCTATTGCTAACAGAGTAGGGTCAGGAGGAAGAAAGCCTTGAACGCTCAGCCTTTTCCTACCTGTTGGATTTTGTCTGTACCAGATGTGTGAGTGCAAGAGGGAGAGGGATGCCCATGGTGTATGGGGAATACTCTGAGCATGCCAGCTCCAAAGGTGCTCAGGCCCAGAGCATGGGCTGCCAGTGGTGATGGACGCTGAAAGGAAGTAGTGGGGAAGGGCTGGGCAGATTTGGGAGTGTCTGACTGAAGACAGATGTGTGGTGCAGCCTGTGGAAGGGCAGCACATCCAGAGCAGGTTCCATGTGCTAGGATCATCCCTCTGAATATAGATCTGTCCTTAGTCTTATAACCTCTTATTGTTTTGGCCTAAGCAGGTTAACCCTGGCGTTACCTGGGTCTTCTCAAAAAAATTTCTCTCTTTATTCCAGTATATGAAGCTCTTCAGGGGATACCACTTCATTTGCAGATGAGAAGGGAAATGACCATGTTGTCAATAAGCCATTAAGTACTCTGAAGGGACATGGCTGTGCTTAATGGCATCAGTATTGAGGGACAACCTTGAAGCAGGCTGGGATGTGCTCTCCTTTTCCCTGTAGGTATTGCAAGTCATTTCTCCCTGCATCAGTTTCTTCCTCTCACAGAGCTGGCCGGGGACATGTCCTGCCCTGCTTTCTGCTTCTCACAGAAAAGTTCCATTGCTCTTATTTTCTTTGCTGTAGAATGCCAGACAGGCACTCAGTGAAGCAACCACCCTTTAACCTGTGTTGGAGGGAACGTAGCTTTTGTATGGATGGTTATAGCTGTTTAAGCTGATCAGATGTCTTGTACCACTACACAAAGCCCTTTTTTTGGCTGTGGCCTCTCCCTTTTCCATGGATACCTATTTCCAAGTGAATTGCTCTGTGCTGGAGCATGTCATTGCGAAGTTCAGCCCTGGATCTGCTGGAAGAGACTCTGAGATGGGAATGATTTACCCAGGGATTGTCAGGTGGTGGTTGCTGTCAGTTTAGAGCTTGAAGGAGGCAAGTGCCATGGGGTGATGTGTGTGAATGAGAAATATACTTTTAGCAAGAGCTGGATCCTGCAGGTGGCACAGCCCAGAGCTCAGCCCAGTGAGTCCTGTGTCCCTATGCCCCTATAGCCCTGTTGCCAGCAGAGATCGGTTCATCTTGCTGGGATGTGTCTCCAGGTATGTCACCTCTTCCATGGCAACCCATGTCAGGGTGGGGTGAGGGTGATGCTGGACCACATTTCCCCACTTCCTGCAGCTCTGCGTGGCAGGCGCAGGCACTGGATTAGGGGCAGTGACTTCTTACTTGCTGTGACCATCTGGCAGCAGGTTTCTGTGCACAACCTGCATTTGTTTTGATGGTTGGAACAGCAGTAATGCATTGGTTACCTGAAGTTTCCATCAAGATGGGACTTTCAGAAGCTTATTTGTTGTAGCTCCTGTAGTAACTACTGCTTTCTCTGAGCTTGGCTTCTCTGAGCCCATAGTTGGACTGTCTCACTTTTTTATTTTGAAAAACTGGAGAAGTTTTTAAATGCTGTTACAACCCTGGAGCAATCTTAACATGAGTACAAGTATATACACAAACCATCAGGGATGAAATTGCTGAAAGCTCCTTCAATGAAATGGCCAATATGGTGGCAATAAATTTATGGCCAATATGGAGGCAATAAATTCAGAGGTAATGGACATTATCTGCTGATTGACCTTCTGGAATGTTAAACAGCTTTTGCTTTTGCCTTGAGGCATCTGGCTGCCTGACATGGCCAATTATCCTGTGATAACATCAACTTCATTGGGTCTTATTGCTTCATTATGAAACTGCTTTAGCTGATAACGCACTGCGATTAGCAGGCAAATATTCTTGGGAAGGGAGATTACTCCTTGCCTACTGTTTGGCCTCGGAGCAGTGCAGTTTGTCTGTCTGCAGTGCAGAAGGCAATGATATGGAGAAGCTCCCCGGAGCTTCTCTGGCAGCAGTGGTGCTGCTTCCCTTGCTTCCCTCTCTCAGCTTCCCATTTCCTGCCTGGTTGCTTGGATCTTTTCCTTGCCCAAGTGAAATAATTTGTAAATATTTTTATTTATGGCAGGATAAGTGCCAGCACATGGCTGTCTCTGGGGGAAGAAAAATACCAGTGCTTAGTCCTTACTCGCCTGGAGCACTGAATCCTCTTCTGTCGTTATCAGAGCTGGGCATAACTATTTGTACCATGATCCAGCCTGGCATGTTCCTCTCTTTTTGTCCACACCATTAGAAGGAAAGAGAGCCTCTCCACAGAAGCACTTCATCCTTACACCCATCTTCTCCTCCTGGCCTGTGGTGGATCAGAGCTTATGGGCATGACAGTGACTGGTGGCAGTGCAGATCCAATGCTTGGAGTTCTGCTGTGAACCCAGTGTGATTCTGCTCAGTGCCACCTTCCTGGAGTCCTGTAGATGTGAGAGACTCCCCACTGCATTGAAAATGGGACAGTTGTCCCTGGGGAGGGTGAAAAAGCCTGAAAATACTGCTTATCTATGGCAAATCATTTTCGTTTTCTCTTTGTTATGACCAGACCAGTGGAGGACTCTGGTGGAGGTGCAGCTTCTATTGAAGAGCAGTGGGGAGCCCATCCTCTCTCTGCCACCCACTGAAGTGTATAAGTACATTATGGGTGTCAGTGTCCGTGGATAAGTTACAGGGTCCAAATTGTGCATGCATGATGCCCGTGGGAGTCAGCAGGGGCCCAAAAACCCTTACATGGTGAATGTACTCCAAGCGCTTGTGTTTGTTTGGCATCCTCCTTGTGCGCAAGTCCCTGGGACCTGCCCTGGGCATGGAGTCACCCAACAGCAGGGACCTGGCCAGACTGGGGATCTGCCTCTCCCCCCACTGCCATGTCCTGCCCAGCTCCTGGGAGCACCCAACCTGCAGACAGGGCTGGGCAGGAGCCATTCTGCAGTTGGGGCTTTGTCTGTGGCTGGAGGACAGCGAGGGTCCAGATGGGAGCAGCTGAGGAGGGGAGATCAGAGGCTTAAGGAAGCCAGGGGAAACCAGCGGGCCTGGCGCAGCTGAAGAGGGAAGATCAGAGTCCCGGAGCAGCTGAGGGGGAGATTGGATTAGTAGTTGAGAGATCAGAAGCCCGGCCCAACTGGGGAGGGTGGATCAGACAGGCGAGGAGCGAGGAGATCAGAAACCCCGCTCACCCGTAGAGGAGTTCAGGGAGGTCGGGACAGCTCACAGGGGCGAGACCAGACGGGGCGAGTGGTTTGCCAGCGCTGCCTGCGTCTGCTGAGCTTTAATGTGCGCCGGTGTGCTGGGTTTGCATCCCCCCGTGAGCGCACTTTGTCTCCAGCTCAGCAGCAGGAGCTCCGCCGAATCCGTGCAATGCTGAGCGCGGCACGGGCGATAACGCGGCCGCTCTTCCCAGGGATGCCATCTGCGCGAGTGGCTGTTTGCAGAGGAGAGGCACCGCAGCAATTACACTGTGTTTCAGTCGAGAGTTCCCAAGAGCTGCTAAAATGCTGCAATCCCTGCTAAGACCCCGACTGCAATGCTGCGAAACGCTGCCTCCCACCTGCAGGCACCATTCACCGAAGGCTGCGTTCGGCAAAATAGAGCCTTGACATCCTGCTCCTGCCCATCCGAGCATGGAAATGCAGCAATCGTGAAGGGGAAGAGCTGTTTAACACAGATAACTGATAAAACAGCGGCTGTGCTGTTTCAGCTCATACGCTACTTCGGAGGTGGCACATTGGTGTCACCGTGCAGGTTCAGCAGCCCTGGAGCCCGCACCAGTTTCAGCTCTACACTGATTCTTGGAGCACCAAGTCCAGACAAATAGACCCATTACCTGTGCTGGCAGCTGTCCCCCTCCTGCTGCGATCTCAGGGAGCCCCAACCTGTGGAAAGCAGCTCCCCAGGAGCATGGGTTGAGGCACAGGGGGTGACACATGCCTGGCAGAGGGCACAGCCCTGACAGGAGGTGGGCTCCTGCCTCTGCTGCCAGCAGTTAGGCAGCACTTAGGAGGCTTGTGCTTCTCTGCCTGGTTTTCCCAAAGGAGAAATAGAAGTGAAGATGGAAGGAAAAGCTTTCTAGAGTAGAGAGCACTGATCGCTTCTCTGGATATGTGCTGTCCTGACATTTATTGCCTATTAATATTCCCTTCCTTGTGCTTCTTCGCGTGCTTCCCTTAAGCAGTATGGCTTTGCTTCCCAGTGCTGCTTTCTATGGTGAAAACATCTGACCACAATGCAGAGGTGTTGGGTCACCCTCCAGAGCTGTAGGGATACCTGGTGGGGGAGGTGACTGGGGGCTGCTCAGTGCTGCCCCTAAACCCTCTGACCCCAGTTTTGGATTTGGTTGCTGGTGCCTTGATTAAAGGGATGGAGCTCAGGCTTCCTGGCACTCCTACCTTCAGAGATGTCGCCTTGGGCTTTTTGCATGTGGACCTTGGCCACTGTAACTGGTGAGAACGTTTTGTGCTGGGTCTTTCCAGTGCAGACTTTGGTATTCTCCAGGTGCTGGGCAGAGCCGTGGGTGGCAGGATGAAGGCAGCTTTATGGAGCATGACTAATTGTTTCGTTGTGCCTTTCAGGCCCTGAAGGTGGGTTCAGACTCTGAGGATGCAGGATTGGAAAGAAAGGGAGTGAAGCAAGACCATTCAGAGCAGCCTTGGGTTTGGTTTTGGGGTCATAGGCAAGATATGGATGAACCTTTTATGGAATTTCCGGATGCTTTCCTGTCCCTCACCTGCTTTCTTCTGTTTCTAGTTTGGGTTTCTTATTTTCTGGTGTTTCACTGACAGGGAAGATGTGCCTATCTGGGATGAAGGGCACTGCAGCACGAGCTGGGCATCCATGTGCTGGCACCAGCCCCAGCGCCACGAGGTGCATTGGAGCCAGCGGGGCTTGGTCCCTCTGGATCAGCTCCAGTCCAGCCTGGCTCAGACCTCTGCACCCCAGTTACAACATCTCTGTCCTATGGGAGGTGTAAAAGGGAGTGTGTTGGCACATGGCAAAATCCAGATGAGAAGGATGCTGCAGCTAGGATGATGTCCTTGTTGTTCAGTCAAAATGGTTTGATAGCAGAGATGGGAAAATTATTTATACACAGCTGATTTGAGAGACACAAATAGAGAGAAGGAAAGTGTTTTGCCTGGATGACAATGCCATGGTTCTGGTCATACTGAGTCCAGTATCTGTAAAACTGAACTTAGAGCAGCCCATGGGGAAGATGTTGCCAGCACCACACTTGGCATCTCACATCCCTGCCATCCTGAGACCCTCGTGTTCAGGACACTGAGTGTCTCCCTACTCTGAAGGCACACAGAGCTCCAGTCCTCATGCACGGTGTTCCTAGCCACAGCGGATCCTGCCCCATGGAAACTGCAGCTGCTGAGGCCTGGGATGTGCCTGCAAGACTGTTTAAATGGAAAGCTAAGACAAGCTCATGCAAAAGGGTAACAGCAGAGGAAGTGGAAACCTGTAAAACCTTTGAGCCATGTTATTTGCTAAGCTGATAAAAGATAAAGTGCATAAATTTTTGAAAAGGAGAAATCCCTCCTGTATTTATATGGACTGCTTATGGTTTGACAGTTAAGTAAATATAGTTCAGAATAAGACCAGTTTAAAGGGAATCTGACAACATAATGGGTCTCAGAGAATTAACTGAATAGCTTTCATTTGAGATTACAAAACCACGGTATAATATAATGTTTAAATACAAATGTGGCTTCAATATTACATAGAATAACCAAACAGAGATAAAACCACTGTTCTGTCCCAGCATCAGCTGGTAATCTTATTACTGAGTTAATATATCCACATGTGTTATGATCACCATTTTCCACTAACTTGACAGGCTAAGGGAAGGAATAAAAAGATGTCAGAAAGGCAGCACATGTTGCTTTTAAAGCTCACCAAACCGCAAAACCTGTTGTAAGGCAAAGCCTGGTGGCCCAGGCTATACTGTGCTGCCAACATGTTGTCATCCCAGCATTGGATGGGGCAGGAGGGAGTGTCTGATTTTGGGGTGTCTGGAAGAGACTGGGAGGATGCTTCATGCTGCTGATGTCAGCCTTCGTTTAGCCCGGGAAAGACTTCGTGCTCCTGGGCAGGGAACATGATGTTAAACTACTGAACTCATTGTAGGAAGGAAGGGAGGTGAGAGGGGTGAAGGTGTGTGGTGGCTGCTGGCTTTCAGAAAGGAAGCGCAGATTTTTCAGTCCCTTGTGGTATATGTGAGGCATAGTGCAAAGATTGTGTGTTGGGGCACGGTGTGTCCCCACAGTGGATTCATTTGACACTCCACTGCATCCTTTCACGTGTCTGAAGGGGGGAAAGTGAAGCATTTACTGCAGTTTTTTGGCTTCGGTCTATCAGTGTTAGTACTGGGAGATTGAAAAACCTCCCTTGTTTGGCTGCCAGTTTTGGCCAAGTGCTGCACTGTTCTAACACAGCCGTCCTGGCTGCAGCATCCGGGGAGGGTGCAGAGGAACATGCAGGAGGGGCAAACGCTCTCCAGACCCATCCACAGCAGCTCTAAGGGCAGCAAATTCCCAGCACAAGGAAACCAGGAGGAAGCAATGAGCAGCGAGCATCAGGAGGTCAGGGGAAATCAGTTACGAATGAGTAAAAGCAATAGCAATCAACTATGTCCTTTCACAGTGGAGTTTCTGCCCAAATGGTCACCACTTACGTCTGTGGTTTGGGGTAAGAACCATGTTTTGTGGTCAGCCAGGGCCTACAGCTGGCGATGGCCCCAGCACAAGGGATGCTTGTTCCAGGCATCCGTAGGTGTGGTGTGATCAGAACGCTGCCATTGCTCCCCTGGGACCATTTTTTCGTGTTCTGTGAGGACAGTGGGCAGTATTTTCAGTGCTTTGGCATCTTCAAGGTCTCCCACTGTACACACATTTGGCTGCCTCAGCAGAGGCCCAGAGGTGAAGGGCAGGGGACTCCTGGTCACACACCCAGGGATGTTGCAGATCTTAGAGTGTTACTTGCAAAACATACCAAGATGGCTCGGCCCAGGGAAAACAAATACATTCACCTCCGTGTTCACAGCCAAAATGATTTGCTCAGCTTTGAATTATAGTCCAAATGTTTTGAACTCTGGGGTAATGCCGCTCACCAAACCCAGTACCTGAAAGGCCTCTTTTATGTGAATATTACTTTGGTGACCAAAGTGCCAGGGTTTTACAAGAGCTGCTTATCCTTTGATAAAACAAAATCAGTGAATTTACGCTGACAGCTTCAGATGCTGTGGAAACCTGAGCAACCTTTCACCAGCATATGTTTCTTGCTGGATCCTTCCTTAAGAACAAACCGCAGCAGCATCTTTAGTAATTTAATGAGCAATAAAGGAGACTATAAAAAAACAAGGATAATTAAATGCAATGATAGATTTTAGCACCCTAAATGGTTACCAGTAGTGCTTAATCAAAACTAAGGTTTCTGCTAGGCAGAATGAATGGCTCTTTGTTGCCCCATAACAGAAAACATCTAAAAATAAAATGCAGGGAAAGATTTGGGTACATTGGAATAACAGAATCATTAAAAATCATCACAGCTTGCCTCCTAATGCCCCTCTGATGCTTGAATAAAACAAATAAAACAAAGCAAAATTAGGGAGCTATTTTGTATACTGCTTTGATCTTTGCTTCACCTTTTGAAAATATTTATGAAGAGCGCTTTAAGACAATTTGGCTTCTAATTTTTTGATTGGGAAGAAGAACAAATGTATTGACAATGCTAGAGGTTAGTCAGAGATGTCATCTTTTTTCCTTCAGTCTCCTGATCTAGGAGGTATATCCCAGGGCATGGAACTACCTAGGCAGAATGAAGGGTGATATATGTGTATGTGTGTGTGTGTGTGTGTGTGTGTGTGTGCTGTCAGGGTGGAGGGAACATGTACTCCAGACTTGCTGCTGCTCTCGTTTCAGCAGGAATAGGAAACTAAGGAAGGCAGCAGAATTGCCACAAATTCTTTCTTAATACAATAGTCTTTTGGAAAATCTGTGGATTAATTAAACATTTTCATGCAATAGCATGCTGATAATTGTTTACACTAAGCCACATTTGCTTATGTAATTTGCCTTAATTGGAAAATTCTTTAGCTTATAATTGTCATAGAGTATTAAAGGAATGAGGAAATATGGAGAACATCAAGGCAATCCCGTGCAGATGATGCTCTGATGTGATTCAGGGAGACCTAATCATTAAACTCAGGCATTCATTTCTCAGATACGTACAAAAGTGCTTGAAATTATGTGGAAGAATTATGTGGGTTGTAATTCTGGCAGTTCTTGCCTGATCCTGCCCTCACTACCACCTGAGCCCTCCCTGTGACCAGGAGGGAAGGGACGGGGAAAGCTGCAGAGGAGGCCGGACTCTGGGTCTGTGCTGGTGGTACCTGAGTAAGCACAGCATTTTTCATGAAAACATCTTGTTTGCAAAGAAATCAAGAGGGATCTTTGCACTGGGTTTCAGTTACTGGGCTATCCACTGGCCAAAGTCACTGCTTGTTGTTTGTATCGGGAATATGTAATGCCCAGTGAAAAACCTTGGAGAAGACTTTGGGCAAATAACCAGGGCAGAGCTTAGGTCCATAAAGAAGGAGCGTGAACAGCCTTTCCTGCAGGTACCAATGCTCTCAGCACTGTCGCTGGTGTGAGGTGTGTGTCAGCTGTGTTCCTTCATCAAACACCATCACTTTCTTGTCTTGGTGTTTTTAGTGAACAAAACCCCCTAGCAGCAAGGAAGCTGGAAACAACTTCTGCGTATGCCACAGGTGAGGTGCTTGGGCTCATTTCTCCTCGTTACCCCTTTACAGCTCACCCAGTACCTGGGAGAATTCCTGTAGATGTACTTTCCCAAGGATGTAGGTTTTGCCCGGGTGATTCAGGATAAGCTGGGATATGGTCAGAAGCTTTCTTGGAGTAAGTTGGTGGAGTGCTTTTGAAGATAACAGCGGGGCCCGTTAAATTAAGAGATACACAGGAAAAAAAATTTTCCTATATGAAAAAATGCAGAGCAGCCTGGCGTGTCTCAGAAAGGGCAGGTGACAGTGGGGGAGGTAACTTCTCCACAGGGAATGTCTCTGAGCAGCCACTGGCATGGGAGGCCGATATGGCCCCTCTCATTGCTGCAGGGTATGGCCTCATTGCCCCATGGATGAGGCTGTTTCTCCTTGCCCTGCCACAGACATACCTGGGCTCTCACCCTTAGGATTCTGCTACACAGCATGCTCTCACAACACATAGGATTCCCAACTCTCATCTCGATATGCCAGTGGAGCAGAGTCCCTGACTGTGGGACCCTTCTCCTTCCGCAGAGATGTGACCCTGCAGCGCTTGCATCTCTGCGTCCTGGTGCAAGGTGCAGAAGAGCTCAGCAGCCCTGTCTTGGCAGCTGCTTTCTGGGGGGAAGCTCGGAGAGGTGGGGACCCTGGCGGCCCCAGTGTGTGTGTGTGTGCTGCAGTCTCTGCTGCTGCAGTCCCAGCTGCTGTGGGTGTTTGAATTGGTGCTGGGGCGGGTCAGCGAGGTGCTGGTGCGAGGTGCAGGCAGAGGGTCCGCCTGCGCTGTCAGAGGTGCAGGGTGGAACCAATGCTCGGGACTTCAAAGGTCCCCTGAGTCCCGCAGCCGGAGCCGCCGTGCCGCAGCTTTTTCAGCAGCGATTAGACACGTAGGTAGGTAGAGGAGCGGAAATGCCGGGCCGTGCCCCCCTCGCCCCCGCCAGCCCCTTTGTGCTCCTTGCCACAGCCCCGGCCAGGAACAGCCCGGCCTTTTTGCTCGTATTATTCTCACCATCTCCCTGACAGGCGTAGTAATATATCAAGCTATCTCAAGCTGCGACTGTTTGAATGAAGAGAGATTAAAAAAAGAAAAATTAAGAATGAGATTTGAAGTGTCTCACCAGAGCTTGGTGCTGCAAACTGCTGCTTCAGGAGGGTGCAGGGATAGAGGAGGCAAAATTGCAGCCAGGAAGACGGAGGCTGCCCTCAGGAGCAGGCACAGCTGAGCTGCATCGCTGTGTACACATTATCGCCACTTAACACATGTTGTCCAATAGGGCAGAGTGTGTTTATGATCAGATGGGACTCTCTTACTGCTGCATTTAAAAAGTGGGTTTTTTTACTTAGACTCAGCAACTATTCTGATGGGAGGAAGAGCATCGCCCTTTAAGGGCTGAGATCTAGTTAAATTTTTTGGGCATAAAACCCCGGGTAATATCTTCGTATCCTGCTGCAAGGATATTTCATGGTCTCATATGCCCAGTAGAGTTGTGTCCTGGATCACTATCACTGGTGAGAATCCAGCCATATTTTAATCGAGGGAGGGGAAAGGCAGAGAGGGAGAACAATCAAATCTCCTCCTTTTTTTTTTTTTTTTTTTAAATTAGGCTTATTTGTTCTTGGTTTTACTTATGGGTATTCACAACATATTTTCTTAAGAGCATCTATTCTTGATGCTATGTAAAGATTGACACTCGGCAGCATCATAAAGAAAACATATCTGAAACACTTGCTCAGTGGAGTCTCAGAGGCACCAGGCTGTCCGAAATTGTTAATGCAGGCAGGCTGCTACTAAAGAGGCTTTTGCAGCTCCATCAAATGTATTATTTTTGAAGGGTGTTTCTTTGAACATTGAGCCTTTCTCATGCTACATGCTGTTGGCACTCTTTTGTCTTACAAACCCTTTAAAATTTATCCCAGGACACTTCAAGTTGGGGCTTTCTCCTTTTTTGGGGGTGGATTTTTTTATTTATTTATTTTTTTTTTGACACTGGCTATGTCTGTCTTAACTCAATAAATGAAGAGTGGGTGAAGGGCTGAGTGCAAACTCCCTGCAGGATAGTTTGGGAAAAGATGATACAGGAAGAGGAAAAACAATAGCACATGTGGCAAAAAATATACGTATTTTACATCACCATTTTGTATGGTAAAAGTGGCTGGTTTGTGTGTTTTTTCAAGACGTAGAGGGAACAAAATTATTCAAATATTTTGGCAACTCCTGCACACAGGTTTGTTTTTTTCTTTGTATATCATAAAGCACTTGCTCTGCAACTGGGTAGGAGAGTAATTAAAAAGTAGTGGGTTTGCCAGTGGTCATAAAAACTTTTCATTGTTACCAAGGTGATGTAGCTAAAGAAGTCAAAATATGTTCAAAAATTAAGTTTATTTGAAATTAAAGCAGAGGTATATTGAATAACTGCTGTTTAAGTTTGTTGTTTTAAGAAGGCTGGGATTTGATCTGGTGTTGGTGCAAGCAGAACCAGTGACCCTGCAGCCCATGGCATCACACCTGCTGATAGCCAGGGGGGAACCTGTCCCTTGGCTCAAACTCTGTTTGAGTAGATTGCCCAGAGAAGTGTGGCTGCCACATCCCTGGAAGCGTTCAAAGCTAGGCTGGACGGGGCTTGGAGCAACCTGGTCTAGCAGAAGGTGCCCCTGCCCATGGCAGGGGGTGGGAACTAGGTGATCCTTAAGGTCAATTCCAACCTGTTCTATGATTCTATGATATTGATAGTCTTTGGAGTTTCTTGGAGTTACCATAAAGTTCTGGACCATGTATTAGAATCTCCAGTTTTGGGGTAAAAAGTGTGATTTGGAGAAATAAAATGTTCTTTTTAAAGAACTATATGCATTCTTCAGAAAGAGCTGTGTGATTTCTAAGCTTAGCTTATGCATCAGGAGACCTGAACCCCCTATCCTCCCTGGTGTCTCATGCACATCAGGCAGTGGCTGCTGCAGATGGGTGATGACAGAGTCTGCTTCCATGGGCTGTTCTCCTAGAGGGAAAATCTCAGCCTTGAGTGTGGCGATTCGTGTCTGAGAGGACCTGGAGGAGCTGACGTGGAAAGGCTGCCTGCTCAATGTCTGCTCTACAAATAGTGCTATTAAATCTGACTTTTAAAAGCACTGAAAAGTCCTGTGAGATGAGACACGCAGCCAAGAAGCACTTATGGCTGGGGTGTATCTGCCTACCAAGGTGAAATGCTGGCGCATCTGCTGCTCAGCTGCTCTGAGGCTGCTGTGAAGCCCAGAGAAATCACATCCCCCCCACTGCTGTAACAGGACCTCTCCTGCCTGCCTGCCCCTGTGTTCAGGTTCTGGCCTCCCAGAAGCTGGTGTATCCACACTAATCAGCAACACTTTGGTTTGATATATACTGAAACAGGTTTCCATGCTTTACATATGAATTGCTATGTGAAGAATCTATTAATGTTCTTGAGCAAAGTGTATTTGGGCAGGAAAATGCCAACAAAGTGTGGCCAAATCCATGTGAGAAGGAAGTAATTCCTTTTTTTCCATCTCAGCAGAGCTGTCCCAAGGCCAACACGATGAAGAGCATTGAAGGAATTACAGCCCATCTAAAATATTCAAGTTCACTAATTAGAAACATTTTTACATTTCCCTGATAGTGAAATAGCAAGCAGCAATTTCTGCTCCTTTCTTCACAGGCCCTGCATTACCTTGAAGGGATTGAGAGGATTCATGAACTAGAAGGTAACAGACGAGGAATGCAGAGAGCTTCAGATGCAAGAAAGGTACCTGTGTGTGACTGAGTTATTAATTTACGTAAATATAAAAACATCGGTGTTGCACAGATGTCATATTTCAGCCAGAGACAGCCCTGGCTGTTTGGAGTTGGCAGTTTGCCTCCCAGCTTCTTTACACCTTGATTTTCTCAGACTTGTGTTTTGAGTATTTAGAGCTGCAAGACCAAGTACTCTGCTGCTTCTCTAGCAAACACCCCTGCATGGGGTGGCAAAAGATATTAGAGGGAGAGAGATGGACTCATTCATCTTCACGTCTTCCCCTTTAAAACAGGGAAGTCTGTGAGTTTTGTCTGAGGGAAGATGCTCGTAGACAGAATGATTGTTAATATACCACTTTCTGAGGGTAAGCAATTTCTTGATGTTCACCTGGAATTCTCCTTTATCTCGCTGTTTTGCTTCTCTCTCCCCCCTGGGGAGCATACATGGGTTTCGGTGTTTATCTTCTCTGAGCTGAGCTCCTGAGAGGTTGTTGAAGGCTGCTCCTGCTGCAAAGGGCCTGCGGTGATGAGCATGAGCTGTGTGTGCTGGAGCAGCCCTGTCCCCACCAGCGGAGTTCTGCAGGAGCACCGGCCAGAGGTGCTGAGCCTCTGGGCTTGTGTGTCCCATGGGCAGATGGAGCTGGAGAGAGAAGAGCTGCATCCGCAGGGAGCACCGGGGTGGGGGGAGAGCTTGGAACTGTCTCCAGGCCCCCTCACCAGCCCATGCTGGAGGGCACGGTGCCTTATGATGTCCCAGTGTGGCTCTGCAGAAGGACACCGGTGGGGTCAAGGTTTCTCAGGGGGACAGCTCAGCAGAGCTGTCCCAAGGGCAGCACAGGGAAGCGCAATGCTGCTGGTACCTTGCTGCTCTCCTGGGGAATTAGGCACATCTTGGGAAGCACAGGCACAACCTGGGGTGGCTTTGGTTGCCAGTGTTGTCACCTCCTGTGCCATCTTTGGTGCAGTTCAGCAGAATGAAAGGATGAGCCTGGGCTTGTCCCAGCCCTGTTGCCAGCTCCTGCCTGGGAGGTGGCTGTTTCTGTGCTTATAGGGTCTCATAAACTGAGGGGGCAAAGCCTTTTCTTTCCTTTCCATTCCTGTGCTGCTTCCTGAGGCCAATTTCACCAGCAGGCAGCTCCTCCTGCTCCCATTTTTCCCTGATCTCTGGCAACTGTGTGCCTTTATGATGGCAAAAAAAAGAGTCCCCAGATAACTATTTTGTATAAGCAAACCATGCGGCTTTAACGGAATTACCTCAGCCCTGATAGTAAATAATTTATAGGAGGCAGTAAATAAAATATGTTTCTGTGTTCTTAAAAAAGAAAGAGCTGTCAAACTGCAATGCCCGTTGGGGGGGAATTAACCCAGAACTTGCCCCACCACAGAGATCCTGGCCAGGGATGAGACCTGGTGGGCAAAGCATCCAAGCCCAGAAGAGCTATGAGGAGGGGGAAGGGGGGTTCAGAAAAGCAGTGGTCTGAGAAGGGTTCTGGGGAGTCGCCTGCTGACTGCCTGTGATGCATCCGTCTGTCTGTCTGTCCATCCAGTGGAGCATTTCCGAGGTAGCCTCCCGGTAGCCTTGACCGTGAAACCGGAGCCGGCACCGCTTGACCTGAATTTCCGAGGCGCCCGCTGCAGCCGCGCCGTGTCACCGAGCCCCGATTGAAACCCGACCTCTGTCACTAATGGCATTAACGGGAGCTGCGGGCCAGGGCCGGCGGCAGCCCGGGGGTGCCCGGAATGTCTGAGAAGGGATGCTGGGAGCAGAATGCGAGATGCCTGGAGGGCGAGGATGGATATTCAGAGGGGGATGGATGGGGTTGAGCGCGGGGTTTGCAGGATGCGTAGAGGGGAGGATGAAAGCTGTCCGAAGGGATACGGATGGAGGGGTACCTGAAGGGGTGCACCAGGGTGGTGTGAGATGCCTAGAATTGAGAATGAAAGATGCCCAGAGCAGGATGGACGGAGGAGAGTCTGAAAGGATGCTCAAGGGGGATGGGGATGAGGGATGCCTGGGTAGAAAGACAAAGGGTACCCAGAGGGTGATGGATGGAGGGGTGCCCAGAGGGGTGCCCAGAGGGATATGAGAGATGCTGGGCGGGACGGTGAAGGGTACCCGGAGTATGGAGGTGCGCCTGGAGGGGTACACCAAGAGGGGTGAGGGGTGCCTGGAGCAGGATGAATGGAGGGGAGCTGGCGATGCAGGATGCTTGTCGGGGGCGGATGGAGGGTACCCAGAAGGTGATGAACGGAAGAATGCCCTGAGAGGAATAGGCGTGCACGGAGAGGGTTTCAGGGCCAGCTGCCGTGCCTCCCGCCCTTCCCGGCAACTGCATCCCCCCCTTTGCGGGTGCGGTTCAGCGGCGCGGCCGCCTCCGGCCCCGGGATGCGCTTCCCGGCGGCGCCGCGGCCGGGGCTCCTCCCGGTCCCGCCCGGTCCAGCCCGGCCCTGCCCAGGGGGAGCCGCAGCCGGTCTCCCGCTGGCGTGAGGGAGTTCGGGCCGGGGAAGGCGGCAGCAGAGATTTACGATGCGGGAGGACAGAGCGTGAAAGCAGTATATCATCATCAGGTTGGGCTGAAAGAAAGAAAACATATCTTCAACAAAAAGAGGGGCTTCGCAATTCAGCTGCGTTGTTAGGACAACGCAAACTATCCTTGAAATGATTAGTTCCACTTCAAAGGCATTTACATTCAACAGGGGCAGACGCAGCCTCTTTTTATGTCGCCAGAGGAGGAGGAAAAAAAATAATAAAAAAACTAGGCAAGGAGGAGGTGGGGAGGCTTTGTGCTAAAGAGAGTCATATGTTTGCTTCTTCTATTTATTTTTCCTCATTCAGGGGACACTTGTGTAAGACAAACAGAGCGCTGGCAGCCGCGGGGCTCCGGGCTGCTGGCCGGGGAGGTGGGCGAGGGGTGGCCGGGCAGGCGGCTCGGGGGCTGCACTCGGACTCCCCCACCCCTTCCAAAGGAGAAGCGAAAAGACAACAGGAGGAGGAAAAAAAAGAGAGAAAAAGAAGGAAAAAAAAATTCCCTGACCTCAAGAGCTGTCTTTCCTGGGACATCTATTATTAACTTGAGGAAGCGTGACATATGTTCGGTTGGATCACAAAGACTCGGGGTATCCTGACAGAGTTTGGGAAAGATTTGAAGACTGAGATGTCTCCACTCTGCTCGAGAATTGGCTCCTATGTGATGGCCTGGGCTAGGAAGTTTTTACATCTGAAATCATGTATCTAAACTGCTTCCCAGAGGCTTTTGCATGGGAAAACCCATTTGGTGTGTTCCAGGCTATCCTGAATGGAGAAAGGATGTGAAAGAGGAGAAGGATTCTGGCATTAGCTTAGAGGCAACATTTACGATATCCCTACTGCTTTTTCAAAATCCAACCCATGTCCCCTTTCCCTGATCAATTCTTACATCCAAATGAACCGAGACTTCTCTGCTGTTTCAAACCACATCACTTATTATAACTCCCAAATTACCTATTGGCAGTGTTCCCATCATGCTTGGTGTTGGAAGTCAAAAAGCAGGCACAAAGAAAATTAAAATTCAAACTACAGAGCCTATTTGGAGAGTTATCTGTGCTAATGGAAAGATGTCCCCCTGATGTCACCTGAAATGTGTTGCCCCAACACATGTACCTGTGTAGTGGCAGGCAGGAGTCTTGGCTCTCTCCCTCTGTTCCTGTTGCTTGTTTCTGCCTGATGTTTTGCAGCTCATCTTTGGGTTAGACCTCATCATTCTATTGGAGAAGAAAATTGAAAGTGTAAAAGATCCTGGGCAACAGCTTTCCAAAATATTTTGTCTCCCACAGCTATCTCAACACATATGAACTGAATTATTCTCAGTACTGGTGCTGATCAAAAAATCTTTCTTTCAAGTCACTTTTGTGGGGAGGTTAACACTTTGCACATTTGAAACCTAACAACTGTATTAGGGTTTTGTTAAAATGAACACATTTTTTAAGGTGTTGTGAAAATTTTGATGCCTGCACCCACAAATTCTCTGCTCTGGCCCTATTGGGAAGCCAGTGATGATGTTGGCGCTAGCTTTATGAAAAAAATAATAATATGCGACTTAATGTTTGAAAATGAAATCCTTATTCCAGTCAAGCTGTAGCTGAAGTCAAGGTTTAACTCATCCATGATAGTTGTTTTAGGCTATGAACATGCATGTAAGTAATTTCTGATCATTCCAAGAAATTTTCTTACTTTTTTTCTCTGTTTCCTCTTTCTCTCTTAATTTTCATCAGTCTTTTTCTCATAGGAATAGGGAGGCTCAAACAAGGAGAGTTGGAGATATCAGCATTCACTTTAAGTTTCTTACAGCCAGGTTTTGTTCATCTCAGAGATTTTGTTTGCTCTGAAGAACTGTGGCCCAAGGAGGACCAGTCCAGTTCTAGATCATGTTTGGACCACGTAGGTTGAGGAATCATGTGTTGCAGCAACCAGAGCATAGAGATTAGAAATGGGCCTTTCTGTGACATCAGCTCTCATGGTGGTTTTGGTAACCAGCAGAAATGTGGCCTAAAGCGTGGCAGTGGCTTTAGAGAGAAAAGTGGTAACACTTTTTATTTTACCAGGTGAATGCCACAGGGCTGGTACTCTGGAAAAAGAAAGATATAAAACTACAAATATAATAAAAATCAAATAGTCCTGAAAATTAATTTAAAAAAAGGTAGTCTTGAAAATAATATTGAACTGGGGAGGGAGATGGGAAAAGTCTGGCTGCTGTGCTGTGTGAGAGGCACCGGAACTCAAAGGTGAAGCTGCCAGAGCTGCCAGCCTGAGACATGTTAGCCACCAGTGTTAGTTTTCATTCGTGAAGATAAAGATACTTTTTCAGTCAGAAAAATGCATTTTTATTGAATTCCCTGCAAGTTAATACTTTTAAAATGTGTTTTCCATTTCTGACTTTCTTGCTTTATGAAACACTGGAAACACGAGAGCTTTTCAAACATCCTTGAGAATGATGGGGGCTTTACATTTGTTCTGTCATTTACTCTGTCATTTATAGAGGCCTTATCAGGAAACAAAAGCTGATGTGTGTTTTGGCTCTACAGCATCTTCTGATGTGGACCTTTCCCCTCTTCTGAGTTTTATTGTTATTCTGCCGCCCTGTCCCCAAAATACTAGTGAGGCTGCTGGGGCTGCTTGGCTGCCGGAAGGAGGGAAGTGCCCCTGGGACTCCCAGGTTCGGGGGCTGCTTGTAAAGGAGAAACAGGCCAAGCAGAGGAGTGAGGCTGAGTGAGCCACCAGCATCTTATGTTCCCTGAGTTCAAGAGTAGTCATTTTCACTTGTTTACCTCAGCTGATCCATGCCTGTCCCTAACCTGGCATTAACTAGGACCAGCTTTTGGTTTTGCAGGCAGATGCTGGTGACTGTAGCATCATCCAAGGTGCATTTTTTGGACTAAGAATAAGGAATATGGCTGTTGGTGAGAAACTCACTCCAGGTCCCTTTGCAGATCTGCTGATCACAGCCTCCCTAATAACAACGCAATACCTGGGTGAACAGGAAAATCCTCTTCGATATGAGCGTTCAGCCCAAACCTCTGATGCTCTGCTCTGGTGTCCTTGCACAGGGCAAGCAAAGAGTGAGAGGAGGAGCGTGGAGGGGGAGCGGACCAGGTGAGGAACGCCCTCCCCCATGTGGTCTCTTCCTCCCTTGTTATCCCCTTGTCCTTCCCTTTCTCTGATTTTTGTGTGTGTGTGCGTGTCTCCCTCCCCTCCTTCTTGTCCGCGCAGCTCCTCTCCCATTCTTGTCTCGCTCCACCCTCCGTTTCTCTTGTCTGGCTGCCCCCCACCTCTTTTGTCCTGCTCGGCTGCTCGGCATCGCTTTTGTGTGTTAATAGCAGCGGCTGCCTCCGGCTCAAAGGATCCCAACGCCGCTGCCATCGCCCCCCGGCTTTTAATTCAGCTGCTCGGGACCAGGCAGGGCCCTCTGTCCCGGCCCCCTGGCAGTCCGGCGTGGCTGATGCCCACTCCCGGCATGTGTTCGTGGGTCCCCTCTCGCTGGTTACAGCCGTGACTGCCATGGCCTGAGGGGACAGTCCTGGCGGCCAGTGCACCAATCTCCCCCAATAGCTTGGACAGCACACGGACAGGGTGGTGGTGAGGCAAACTGGAGCTGCAGTAAGATCTTCCAGGTTGCTTTGGGCCACGCTGAGCTGCTTTTCCGGAGGTGCTGGCACCCAGGAGCAGGAGCCAGGGAAAAAGACTTGCACCTCCATGGGAACGTAGGGGCCCCTTGTGTTGCCACCCCCACCTGAAATGTTTCTCCTTTTGTGTCACGTTCAATACAAGATAGTCAGGAAAGAAGTTTCTGTGGGAACTTTTCCTTTGAACATAGGGAATTTGCTGTTTATTGCAATGCAGGAGTTGGTGGCTCAGAGCAGGCTCAGGGAATTGGCCTTTCTTGTTTCCGAGCACATCCCCGTGAGGTGCGCTGGGGCTCGTCCACGGGCTCCCTGCCGCAGGAGCGTTCCAGTCCATTCGGGAATGGGGTGGGGTGGGGCAGCAGGTGACAGACAGCGCGCATCCGTGGCTCATTCCCACCGCACACTTCGCCCCTCACATTCCCAGCCCTCGCCTGGCAGCAGCTTTGCCGGGTGCTCCTCCCCGAATCCCACGAGCTGTAATTCTCAGAGGAGCCATAGTTGCCCCTTCTCCCCCACAGTGACAGCTTGCCACATGCTTTATTGCTCCTCTCCCTCCTGGGAAGCCTCTGATTGCTCTCGGGAGCCGCCACGCTCGGCCGAGCGCATCCCACAGCCACTGCGGTGCGCGGGCGGGCGGGTTCCCCCTCCTGGAGCAGGGACAGGGGCGTGGGGCTCTGCTTTGCACGGCAGCATTTCCATGGCTGGATAATGTTTGCTGCAACTCCGTGTCACATCTGTTTTTCTGAGAGCCACATTCTCTGCGCTGGTTTTGTCCCGGGGAGCTCCAGGCTGTGGCCGTGTGTCTGTACCGAGGTTGGCAGGAACATGCCCCGTCCTCCCAGCCCCGGGAATGCCAGGATGCCGCGTGGGGATGCTGCATGTCAGCCAGGGGATGCTGAGACCTTTAATACTGGCTGTGAGGAAGGCAGCAAGGGGTGATGGAACCTGCGTCTGGTAAATGCAAGAGTGGCAGAAAATGCTGAGAAGGCTGAAAAAAACCAGGTAGTCATCAGAAAAATTCTTTCTAAAGAACTAAAAAATTTTCCTCTCAAAGTGTGTAGGGTCATTTTTAAGTAGTCCGTGCATTGCAGTTACACTTAGATCTAAAGGTGGAAACAATAAGGGTGAGTGAATGCATTTTTCCTGAACTCATCCTTTTTGAGACTTGTTTGAAATTTTTTTCCCTGACACTGAAAAGAACAAGTTAAAAAAATAGCAGAGATAGAAAGAATAAATGCTAATGGGATGTTAAATGAAGTATTTATGTTACACGCTGATGGGTCTCATTTGTACACCCGAGGTAAACATTCCCATAGTAAGAATAAAAATAGATATGTTTATAAATGCATGTATACATATACAGATTGAGATATAGGTTGCTTGAGAGCCTGTGGATGTGCAGATAGGTATTTGTGCGTGGTAGGTAGGTAGAGAGAAACAGAAATCCACCTGTGCTGCCGTAGTTTTTGTTTGCAGAGTGGCGGGCTGGAGTGAGCAAGTCTCTGATACGCCCCACAAGTTGCTCTTTATTAAAAAAATTAATCTCCCTTAAAACCCACCATAGGTTGGATAAAACAAGGCAGATTCTAATGAACACCGAGAGGTTTGAGCCCCCCAAGGAGGAGCTGTGTGCAGCTTTCCACAGCATGCTGACCTTTCGTGTGAGTGCTTCAGCCTGCCACAGAGTCAGCGTGCGTGACCTTCCGGAGTGTGCAGGAGTTGCAATGTCCTGGAGAGAAATCCTGTCCCTGCCAAATCCACTGCAGCATCCCGATGCCAGCCAGAGCCAGCATCAGTAGCACTCAATTTTCTGGAGATCACACACCATCACTGCTGTCAGAAAGGAATATAAAAGCCTGTTTTTATTAATCTAGTACAGCCTTCTACGTATTAAAAAATAGTTGTGCTATTAATAATGAATTTGTCACATTTCTCTGTCAGTTCCAATTTGTGTTACTTCCCAGCTGGCAGCAGCTTTTTCAGCAGTGCAGTGGGAGCTGGCAGAGCTCTTACCTGACACCTTGGCTTCTACTCTCTGCCCTGTGTGCAGCCCCTGGGTGTTGCTTGCCAGGGGCTCCATCCCTCCCACCTTCCAGAAAAGTGCCCTGGATCTTAATGCCATAAGGAAGGGGAGGCTGGCTTAGCTGGCAAATGTGGTCTGAAAGGTGTTTTCTGTTCCTTGGAGTACTAAAAAGAATCAGAATGGTGAATACACTGGTTTTCAAATGAAATTACCCATTCAGGTTTTTGTCACTCTGAGAAGTTTAGTAGTTGAGCGTAGATGTCACTGGGTAGCTGGTAAGGCAGTAACTTAAACACTCCCAAATAAATCTGCTTTTCCTCTACTGAGACCCACATCAGACTTTGAAGTAGTGGAGTGCACGGGATTGCATTAAATACCTGTTACGGCCATCAGCATCTCCTGGCAGCAGCCATTCTGGCAGTGGGAATGGTGAGCTGCAGCCTATGACTGAATCCTCCCATCATGTTGCCTTTCATGGAGCAGGTCTGATGGACTGATGTGTTGTGGGGCACTGTCCAGAGTCCCAGGGAGCCCAGAGAGATGTGTGACTGCTGCTTGTCTCCCCGTGTTTCAGTATTGCTGTAGGAAATGGCATATAGCTCTGTCACTTCCAATGAACAGTCCGTTAAGTCTGGAATTGTCTCTTTGGTTATCTCTTGCCGTGGTATTTTTCAGTCCGGTTTCTGAAGCAGATGAGGCTCTCACTTCTCAGTTGCTGATCTGCCCCTGTTCTGCTGCTTTGCTAACTCTGAATCCATAAATTAGAGGCATTGCACTTCAGTAGCTGTGCTGAGCCCAGAACTAATTGGTATTGCCCTTGAAATCACAAGTCAGGCTGTGCAACATTGTGGGAATGGCTTAAATACTTGAAACAGAAATAAATTAATAATAACGATAATAACGATAATAATAATAATAATAATAATAATAATAATAATAATAATAATAATAATAAACAACTGATGTTTGGTTTTCTCTGGGTCCTTTGAACCCAGGGGGATGCAGTGCAAGAGGATGTAATAAAAGGGTGATGAGGTGGCGTGTTCCCTGGTCGCTGCTGTGGTACACCCTGGAAAGCTGGGATGTGGAGCCAGTGGGAGCCTCGGTGGCACTGTGGCTGTGCTCTGCTCCCGGCATTCTGGCTGTGCCAAGGGCACCTTCCCAGGCACACCCATCACTGCAGTCCAGCGCCAGTCCCTCGGCACATCAGGGTACAAGGTACTGTTAAGCACTCACTGCAGACCCCAGCTCAGCACAAGATGGGGAAAACACTTGAAAGTGACAGTGTAAATACTCACTGTGGGCATTTAGCACGATGCAGCAGCAAGGGTTTTGAAGGAGACTTCTGTTATTGGGAGTGTTTGTTTATCTTCTCAACTCTCATTGCCTGCTTGCTTGTCAAAGTCCCTAATCAAAATATTTGCTTATCCAGAGAACAGGCTCATGAATGCCTCAATGGGGAGCACAGTAGTGGGTGATGCTGGCAGGGTCCTTTGCCCCTCGGTGCAGGGAGCTCAGGGGACACCGGTGAGTGCTGCTGGGACTGGCATCTCCGTGATCGTCCTGGAGCCCTGCAGTGACCCTGATGGATTACGGTTTGTCTAGGCAGCTTCAGCCCTTCTCCACTGCTCTTTGCAGCTCTGCTTGATGAGAGGCTGTGGCTCCTCCAGCAGCGAGGGGGGACAGGGCCTGGGGGCTCCATGTGAAGCCATAAGTGGAGGGAATCGTTCCTTTCCCTGAGCCTCTCTAGGGCTGGCAGCACCTGGAACACTCACCATGTTGCTGTCCCCCACTCTGGTGGGGTGGGGATGGAGGACCTCCCCTCTGGCAGAAAGGGCAGGGGTGATGTCCTCAGACCTGCCATTACTGTGTTTTTCAAAGCACTAAATTCTTTTTGCAATGCTATTCTGCGTATGAGATTTATTTCTCCTTCTTAGCTGTGGGCTTTCTGAGTTTTGCTGCTGTTGCCTGTGCCACGTGCTTTTAAATTACTGCTCATGCCCCAATGTTTATAGCCTTTGCTCTCACTCTGTGCTGTTATAAAATCTTCTTTTGTTTAAAACCCCAAATTCTGCTTGACAGCAAGCACAGGTACTGAGGCATCAGCTGCACCACCAAACATCTGCCCCACAAATTCAGCCCTCAGTGGGCACAATGAGCAGAGGCAGTATTTTCCTTTGGTTTTAGAGAGAAGTTACTGAAAAAGAAAGGAGAGACCAATGAGCTGTAATTATAAACTGTTTGTTGGTGTACCTGTGCCTGGCTGCTGAACTGTGGATGCAGTCAAAAACTGCTCTCACAGAGCTCAGCAAGAAACAGGTAAATTTGGAGCTACTTGAAACCAGCATCATTAAAAACTGTGGGACTGAATATAAGCATCTGGTGGGAAAATATTTGAACTGCTAACCTGAGAGCAAGTTGGAAATGTGGTAGAGGTGTCTCCAGGCTGTACCATGCACCATGTGCTTGCAACATCTTTGTTTAATTCTTGTAATGGTGTGAGAGTCATGGCCACACTGAGGTGGGATCCTGGCAGTGATGCTGCTGCTGCACCTCTGGGCTCACAGGATATAAAGAAGAACAGGTTAGAGAATTATTTTTATTAGATTGACAGTTAAGTGTGACCTGGGTGCTTTTAGTGAGCCCTCTGTGACAAACATCTTCTCAAAGATCCACAGGATTAACAAAAGATTCTCCTAGAATGTTGGTTTCAAAGTTACCTTTGTAGGAAAAAAATCTGTACGCGTGCGTCTGTGTACACATATCCATTCACAAAAAGCCCAAAGCTTGTCTATAATTTGCTGGAGAAATACAAATGTGGTGGTTGATCTTTCTTTTTAACTGAATTGAATATTAGCATTCGAGGCTTGACTTTTCCATCTGTGTCCTGCAAAAAATTATACAGGGATTTTCTCTGGCTGTGATGTGAGTGAGCCTTATGAATGTGTGTGTTCAGCCTAAAAAATTAATGATCTTTTATTTTTATAAATAGACATTTTTCAAGGGTTTGGACTGAAGCAATCAGTAATTCTTATTAATCTATCACAGTTAGCTTTCTAATTAGTGTATGATTGTTGTTTTATAGAAAATGCCAGTTAATTATTTTGGGATTTTCCCCAAGAATGACTCCTGGGCACCCACAGAAGCTTAATCAGAATGTATAGGGACTAAATAGGGGAAGAATTTGTCCCCAAAACACCAGTTTTCTGAAAGAAAAAACAAAGAATCTTCTGAGAAGCAATGCAAGATGCTAGTTTAAAATTCAGTTATTGTCTCAGTGATTGACTGCACTAACTGTATTCTGCCAGAAACGACTGGCTTTTAAAATATATATTTGTGATTAGTTTAATTCATGGAGCCTTTTTCCTCTGAATGATTTGATGAAATGAACTAGGCAAATAATAAATTTTTCACTGGAATGAATCTGCTTAATCAATTTAGACAATCAGTTTGTTCTTTGCTTAATAACATTTGCAAAAAGAAAACAAAGTCTTTCATTAACAAGGAAGGCCAGGCATTTATAATGAGAGGTGGCATCTAACATCAGGTTGCGTCTTCCGTAGGAGCAGAGAACAGGATTAAACATCTGGTGCAAGTACCTGGCTCTGAAATGCTTCTCCTGCTGTTCAGTATGGGATTCAACAGTAAGTAGCAGGGGAGAAAACCCTGGCACGAATCCCATTTTCATCCCTGGACATTTTGCCAGGGCAGGAGTTAATGACAGGTACATGGGTCAGGATCTGAACCTGCCTCAAAACCCATGGAGGCTTCCAGTCTGCATTCAATGGAAGCTCAGGGAGCAATGCAGAGACCAAACATGGTGTCAAAATCCTGCATTCAAGAAAGTTCTCCCATTTGCTATTTGGAGAAGGAGTTTATTATGGAGAGTCATTAAATATCTGCTTTTTACAATGGGCTGCAAAGTAACAGCTCGGCTGGGAAGCCTGGGAGTTCAAAGCATCCCTGTACAGGGAAAACAAACACTGCTAGCCAGAGAGTGATTATGCTTGTACTGCAGTGCAGAGGACTAGTAATTTTAAAGACATTATCTCCTAATGTTTTATTTTCACTGTGTTCTGGATTTTATGTTGATTTTAATTATACCTCTTAGGAATAATATCTGGTAAACTAATTTTGGTGAATGGCAATGAAAAAGCATTATCCACCTACGGTAATTACACATATTTCTTAGTCCCTAGATTAAATGGTTTTACTTAAACTGCACTACAGAATTTATAAACACCTTTTTGCGAAGTCTGCCAGCGGATTTTCAGATAATAGAAATCTAAAATACTGATCTCAGCATCCCAGATGGCTGCCTCTAGGAGCAACATAAACTGTTACCCCTGACAAATTTCCTTTTGCATCTTTCTCAGAAAAACACAGCAAGCCAAAGAAAAGACATTCAATATTTTCCCGCATGGTTGCTATTAATTTAATAACTTGGGTGTTAATCCTTCTGTCTTTGAAATCAGAAGGGTAGGGGTTTTTTGCTGCTGAGTTTTGATGCTGAGTTTTGCCTGTCCAATTGCTCTCCCACGGGGTGGTAGAAATGCCCAGCTGCCCGATGATGGGTATTTTCTGGTGCTGTTCAATATACAGGAGAAATTTAATGATCCCTTCTTACATCCAGTATAATAATAGACTGACACTTTGTGGTTTTTTGATTAAGCAAATATCCTATTTACTAAACCGAATGCTCAAACCCATTATTTCTTATATTTTATTGTGAAAAACATTAATAAGTAGCATCCTTTCCCCATGTTTTCATCTCATTTGGAAACAGAAGCTGAGGATGAGCAGTTGATTTCACTGGTGGGTGACATTTAATGACTGATAGCCTCCTCCTGGGACACTCTCCACTTCTCTCCACCATTGCCTTCTCCTTCAAGCCTCTCCTCAAAGCACATCTTTCCCCCAGCACTTTGCAGGTAGATGCATATGGAAGCTCTAGACTAAAATGAATAATAAAATGGTAGTAAGTCCAGGTGCCTGCAGGATGGGAC
Organism: Oreocharis arfaki; assembly: GCA_013398015.1. Lineage (NCBI taxonomy): Eukaryota > Metazoa > Chordata > Aves > Passeriformes > Paramythiidae > Oreocharis > Oreocharis arfaki. Next base: position 717,014 of record VZRR01013246.1, on the reverse strand, counting down.
AACTTTTCCTGCTCCTGAATGACTGCTGTGTCTCTTTCAGCACTCACTTGCTCCCAAAAGCATTAGGTGTGTCCCTGGGGTGAGAGGTAAGGGTTTTGGGACAATAACCCAACTGTGTGATGTTTTCTGCAGAAGGGTTGCTTGGTACCAGAGCTTCCTTTCGTTTGTTTGGATTTGTTTTTTTTCTTTTCTTCCCCTGAAATCCTTAAGTAAGGCTGGGTCAGGAAGCTTGAGTTAAGAGTCTGGCAGACCGATGTAAGGATGTTAAAGAAATGATGTAAAAGATGCATGGCAAAGATTAGGGGGAACCTGGGGCAGCAGCACACTGAAGAAAAAGAGGGGGTTTGTGCTAGCATGGATATCCCAATCAGTGTGGCTGTGTTTAGCCCAGCTTGGGGGAGATCTTGCTGGCTCATTAGATGGACCTAGATCTCCACAGCCTCTGCTGCAGATTAAGGTGCAATTACATGTTGCCCATCCTGGCATCCTGTAGCTGATCACCTCTCTACTGGGGATTTCCCCTTAGCATTGATTACTGCTAAAACCAAAATTCCATTAGAGTCTTTTAAATTGTTCTGTGCAAATGCACTTTACAGTTGGATTCTACCCCACTCTTGCAAGCTGTGGCAAATATCTGCAAGCTGATCTCCTAGCTGGGCACGAGCTGTTCAAATCTGCTGTTTTATTTGGGATTTCTGTGTGTCAGAAAAGTGAAAAGCAAGGACACGATACATCAGAACCAGCTTCCCTATTTAGTGCTGTAGGGGCACCATTTATATTTGAGGCTAAACTTGGACTATTATGCAGTGGCAACACCTGCCCTTTCACAATACTGGACTTTTGTAGTTGGGGAGATCAAGCAATGAAAAAGCACCACTCCTAATTCTCACCTCTGAAGACTCCCTGTCAGCTCACATTGTACCTTTTCGCAGAACGCTGTGAAGTCCAACTTGAATCTTTCCCCTCAGCTTTAAGCTCATCTTTACCCTCAAAGTAGCAATGCTGGCAGTGGAAGCTCCCCTTCTTTGCCTATTCAGATGGTTTTGGGGCCGGGCACGTGAGGGTTTTCGGAAAGGTGGGAAGGTCTGTTTGTGCCAGTTTCTGGGGCATCCAAAGAGTGTCTTTAAAGCCTGATTTTTACCTTACTGCACTTGGGAAAAAAAGGTTGTGCTTTTTCAAAATAGGGGAAAGACCGAGTCTGTGCTTTTAATGGGCATTTTATGTAGTGATTTCTATTAGATAGGAAACTGAAAAGATGTAAGATTTACATACATGTTACCAGTGATCTGCAGTATCTGATAGTGTGGAAATGAAATACTGGACTGAGTGCAGTGACTACCTGCATGATGGATGCTTCATCTGGTCAGCCAAGGATTCCTACTGAAGAAAAGTATGGTGGGGTTTCAGGTTTCGGGTTGTTTTCTATCCATTCCTGTCAGTCTCTTCTTGAACTGTTTCTACAGAGTCTGGGTAGTTTGTTTTTCTTGTTTTTTTTAAATAATAGGAGAACTATCAGATGTAAAAATACGTGTGAGATAAAGAAAGATTAAGAAATCTCTAAGACATCTAACAGATGTCTAACAAATGAATGAAATGATTTTTTTATCATTTCAGTAATTCATTTGGCAACATTTGATTAATAGAATTAATGTAGAAATAAAGTAACAAGTTATTATTAAACAGAATCTAGCAGCAAATGTGTTCCATTTACTGAGTTATGTGTTGTTAGAAGAGTAGAATGCAGGAAATCTACAGCCTGTAGATTCAAACTGGTTAAAAAGTGTAAGCCAAGAAAAATTTTGTTCCTGTTGTTGACTGTGAAAGAAATAAGGAATTTTAAGTGTGCTCTGTATTATAAAGAGATTGCATGAGATTTAATTTTGAAGGAAATCTGTGCTGTTGGGATGAACTGCTGTTAGGTGTTACACTGCTTTGTTTTGGTTCGAAAACTAACTTTTCTAACAATTATTATTGTTTGTAATAATCTATTCCTTGTATAGTATATTGAAACTTTTATTTAAACTCGGAGCTAAATACAGGGCAGGATTCTCCAAGGATAGAAGTTAATTTAATTTTGTGGCTGGTCTCTCATTAAGCATGAGTAACCTGTGTCTGTCCCAGTCCCAGGGACTTGGGACATGTTCTGGTGCTCAGGCTTGGCTTTAGAGTAGCTTTACTCCATGTGTGAGCAGAAGAAATGTGCAAATAACAAACAAAAATCCAGCAGACTCTCTTCTGCCTGATCTGCAGTAACTGTCTTCCCTAGAAACCCACGCAAGACTATTTTCCTTTCATCCTCCAGGAATGCCTTCTGAAAAGTATTTAAGCAGCAATTTGGTGTAACATGGGGAAGAGGTCGTTTAATAGCAGCTAATTGCACACTTCTGACTTTCTCAGCCATTGTAATATTTCCCAGAAGATACTAGATACTAGAAAAAATACTGAGTCTTTTTATGTTGGACATGTGTCAAGCTACCTGCTCTTGGTGGCTTTGGGTGAGCCAGTCATGAAAAAACACCAGAGCTGCAGACTTGACATTTTATGGGGGAAATGTAAATTCTGACATTGATAGTTTGCATCTCGGTACTTTGTGGCTGCAACCTTAAACATCTGTTATGGCATTATATTCTTTTTGTGAGGTTGTGAGGGTTTTTGTGGTGGGGGGTTTTTTGTGTGTGTTTGTTTAAGCACCCAGAAATCAAATATTAACCTGATTAAGAATTCAGTGTTACATGTAAGGCAGAGAAGAGCTGCAGGTGGTGACAGGCAACTGGATTGTGTTTGATCTGGCAGTTTTCATCTATGCCACCATTTTATTCCTGCTGTGGGACTGCAGCAAAATGGTGGTTCCCTCGTTCCGTGCCTCGGTGACGAATGGGGTGTGTGAAATCCCACTCCTGCTCTCCAGGGGCGGCACTCGCTCCGGCAAAAGAGCTCCCTGGGAGATGTACCCTTGCTAGTATGTGATGCACAATAAGATCTACTGGGGAGCTCCTGGGATTGGTGTGGGGAAAGAGCTACGTTAATTCTTCTCATGGGACGAGGATTTAGGAATTTCATTGTCCAGTGAGTTTTTTCCTCTTGCTCTTGCGGTTTCTTTGGGCAGGGGAGGGAGATAATCTCCTTGGAGCATATGTACAGGGATGCCTTATCATCATGTCTCTAAGAGAGCCAAGTGCCATGGTTGGCTCCACACTTTCAAGCAGCCCCAGTCTTTCCTCCTATGGGCTCTGGGATGAGTTTTACTGGAGGGTTTTGCTTGGAAGAGGCTAGGTGTGGAGGCAGATGGCAGGTTGTGCAGAGCTTGGCTCACCCAAGGGGTATCACTGGCCATGGTCCAGGCAGGAGAGCAGGGACACCCTGAACCTAACTGGAACCCCAGCTTGGAAAATCTTTTCCAAGCAGAGACTTTTGCAGCTCTCTGCTGACCCAGGAGTGTGTCAGCCCTTTCTTGGCCATTCCTGACATTCCCTGAGAAGGTGGCAGCAAAGTTTTTTGTTTCACGGAATGGGTCAGGTTGGAAGGGACCATGGTAGCTCGTGTCCCTGCTCTCATCCCAGAGCACGTGGCACATGGTTGGTTCTTGAATCCCTCTGTTGAGGGAGACTGCAAAGCTCTCTGGGCAATCTATTCCAGTGCTCAGTCACTGCAGAAAAAAGAAATTCTTCCTCATGCTCAGGTGGAACTTCCTGTGCATCTGTTTCTGCCTGTTGTCTCCTGTCTTATTGCTTGGCACCACGGAGCAGAGCCTGGTCCATCCCGCCTACACCAAAGAGCTGTGCTCGGTGCTGGTTTCTTTGGCTGACCACAGCCATGTCCATCTGCCAGGGATCTCCAAGGGCTTTCACAAAATCATCAACCACTGATCTCTCCAACGAACTCCCAGACAGAAGTGGGGTGCTTTGGGCCTTTGGGGAGGCTAGGCTGGTCTGTGGGGTCACATAGCCTTATAGCTCCTGCTATTCTTGAAGCCAAAAGCTCAAGCTGGAACTGGCATCTTCTCTGCTGAAAGAAGCCTTTCTCCTGGGTGGTGACTGCACATGGTAACCCCCATGTAGAGGGAGGACCACCCATGGCATCTCACAGCCATCACTGGATAAAAAGGGACCTTCTGGTCCAACTGAAGTGTCTGTTGGGGAGAGATTCTGATCCTTGTCGTGCCCCGAGACAAGTACAATTGTGGGCCTGTAGTGTTCAGATCCCACTGTGCCCTGCCCAAGCATGTCTGTAGGAGCTGCTGGGGATGTGTGTGTATGTTCATTTATGCAGTGAACCAAATGGACTGGGTCATGGATTTGCTGCCTTCCAGTATGAGAAAGTGACTTGCACAGCTCTGGGCTGACTGACATAATAGTAATCCATTGGGATTGCTCGTTCACTAGTAACTTAAAAAGGGAATTTTGTGCTGGGATGAACTACAGAAGAGAAGCTATTTCAGCAAGGGGTTCTTTTGGCTTCAAGTTTTCTGCATGCTTCAGCCTCACAGTTGTGCTTAAAACTGTTGTGTATCGATAAGAGTTTCCTTCCACCCATAATCTCTTCTCTCCTTCTGTTCCCTGCTGTAAACAAGCCATTAAAAATGTGTTTATGACATCACAGTTGGTGACCATGGAAATGACTTTGATGTTAGAAAAACAAAAACAGCATCATGATTTCACGGCAAGATCAAGGCAGGAGAAGACCCTTGTTCAAATGGTGGGTAATTAACAAAGGTGGTGGAGGGGAAGTTTGAAAAAAAAAGTGAAGATCCAATTGACTGAATATGATACACTTTAAAGTTTTTTCACAGTGTAAAAAGATAAAATAAATTTCAAAAATCTCTTTCAAATGAAAAAATTACAATGCTCTGGCTACTATTTTAAATAAAAGCCTATTGGGTAAACAGAGAAATGGAGGGTGGAAGCTCTGGAATAAGATTTATACATATGCCAAAAACTCCAGAAGGTGTCTTCCAAGCTGGAGTGGTCTGTGATTAAATCAGGCTTGGAGCATCGGGGCCAAATGAGACCACGGGGCAAGTCTTCCTCCAGTTTACACCAGTAACAGAGTCCTGCAGGTTTTTAGTACAAAAGCATGCAGCTGGGATCTTTATCTTGGAAAATCATCATCCCTTGCTGTGTCATCCTCATGGTCATACCTGCCTACAGCCAGATGCCTCAAAGGATTCAGGGGAGCCAAGTCTGGCAGCCAAGCAAAAGCCTTTGGCTCCTGATTTTGCTGCAATTCCAACTCCTCCTCAATCCATTAGGCCAACGCTCCTGGCATGGCTGCATCCATCACTTACACAAGCTGTTGAAAATAAGCCCTGGTTTTCACATACATTTTATTAAATCATTAGCATTACATGCTTCAGAGGTAGCAGGACCAAGCCTGCTAGGAAAGTATTGTCAGAAGCCTTTCTAGGCTCACTTTCTGAGCAGTTGTTCCAACATATGTAATTATGAATAAAATAGCCTCTGAAAAGACCTCCTTGGATTCAGAAAGAAATGAGAACAATAGTGTAGAGATTAAAAAAGATGGTTTTTCTCAGCTAATTGTTTTTAATAAAATGGTAAAAGTGAAGAAAATACCAGGAAACTGTAATTAGGATGATAATGCTTTGTTCTGCAGAAATACGCACCCTGTTGCCTCTCTTATTACAGAGCAACAAAGGGAATGAAGTGTAAGGGAAGGGGAAAGTCAGGATGAATGGACGTTGTTAAATACTGCACTGGAAAGGTCAATAATCTTGTCTGGAAGGTAAAGCTGATATAAAAAAGCCCTGCAGCAAGGCTGACCTGAGTGCTGCCTAGCCTGTTTAAAGGGTTACTCAAATGTTGGTGCTGGTGGGTCTCCCTGGCTGCCCCATTCCCTTTGGCCTGGCTAGGACTATGGCTTGGAAATGCTGCCCAGGATTTTCAGGTCCTGCTGCTGAAGTCCACGCTTCATCCTGTGCAAGGAAACCCCTAAGGTTTGGGGGATTTGTATATTCTTCACATCCAACTTCTCTCTCAGCTGAAGGCTCAGCCCAGCAGACAGAGAAGAGGACGCAGCTCCTCCATCTCGGGTCTCAGTACTGCCACCTCTCTCAGCTCTGCCTGGCTCTATGTGCTCTCTCCACTCCCCAAAACATTCCTGATCCCACTGCCACAGAGCAAATAGCACATACACCCAAATTAGCCCCTATCTTGGCTTTGAGTGACATGCAGGCAGACTTGGTTTGTCCAGTGACACCCTGTGACAGTCCTGAGCCGCCGTCAGCTTCTCCCTGTATCGTTAGGGATTCAGTGTGTTGCTGTGAGCAGGTTTGGTGCGTGATTCTCTCTCCAAACCACTTAGAAATGGATTTGCTTATGAAACAAGTTATGGTGCTTTGTTCTTCCTCTGACTGTGGAGATTTTATGGTGGCCAGCACAGGGTTGTTGGGGTGGATGCTTGTGCCTGTGTCCTTTTGGCTGAATTTGTTTGTGAATGAATACTGACTCATGTGCAGCTGTTAGAAAGGTTTTTTCACACTAGTGTTTTGCTGGTTTAACTCTTTTACCCCTATGCACTGCCCTTTGGGGTATGAAACCTGCAGTTTTGGGATAGGAGAGAATGGCTTTGCCATTTTAGAGAGGACTGGGAGCGTGTGGGTCCTGGTGGTGCTGCAGCCTTTCCCTGGCCAGGTGCCCCCCTGGGGACACGTTTGTCTTTCCTCCACGCTTTCCTCCATCCCTGCCACAAAGACCAGGGATTCCAATAGTCCGGGCGTGTGTCTGCAGTCTGCACCTGTGGGATGAAAGCTGGGTCTGTGGTCTTTAACTGAGCATCCCAGGGGAGGCTGTCATGCCCCCAATTAACCCCCTGCATAATTACGCATGGAAATGAGCGGCCTGGTCCTGGGATGGAGGAAAGACACTGCTGGCCAGTAGCTGCCCTTTGCTTTAGATGGCCAGGTTGTGTCTCTTTTTGAAGACAGCCACTGTGGTTGGGGTGGCAGGGAAGCTGGGGCACCTCTGCTGTGGGGTGACAAGGAGGGCACGAGGGCAGGGGATCCCCAGGGAGCTGTATGTGCAAGTATAGAAAAATTCAGTTCTCCTTGGGCTAAGGACTCTGAGGTACCTGGGCAGCAGAAATTCATAAAGGATCAAAAACTGTGTTACTGATGGGGAAAGGAAAGCTTTGGAAATGTTGGGATTTCTTTTTGTTATGCTTATGTCTGGTATCTACCACTTTAGAGAAGGAAAACAACTCTCATCCAACAATCCCTCTGCTTCATCTCCTCTAGTCAGACCAAATTTTACTTCTAGGAAATCAGTACAGGAAATGAGAAAACAGTGTCTTTCTCTAAAGAAGAAAGAGAGAATCCATTCAGCCTTATACCAAGCAGCAAGAAAGATCATAAAATTGAAACAATCTAAAATACTCCTAGTTCACATTTAGCATCTGTCACAGAGCAGCAGGGAAGTGCAAAGTGTAGATATTGCTTATTTTAGGTGCTTAATTTTGTTTGTTTTGTTTCTTCCATACTCTGGATAGAAAATGATGCAAGTTTGCCTTGTGAGAAAGGAAGAAAATTTATTTTGGTGGGTTGCTGAAGTGCACCTGAGAAGCCAAGCTGACGGAGGAGAGCTAAAGCCTTGTCCTGTGCTGGCAGACTTTTTTGACTGAGTCATGTAAGAGTATGAAACCTCCAGTCCTCTGCCACCAAAGGGCTGGTGACTTCAGATATTTTGTTTGAACGCATCCATCGGAGGATGGGCCGAGACCACCAACGCTCTTGCCCCAAACAGCCTTTTTCAAAGGGAAAAATGTTGGTGGATTCTCACCACAGTGATTATAGGGGATTATTCTAGGATTCTCAGAAGAATCTGAAAACCAATCTTTCTAAGTTATTTCTGAATAGCTATTGAATGGATAATTTCCATACCCATTATCAAAATGATGTGCTGGCAGTGAAATTTAGCTGTATTGTATTTGATCAGTAATTGGTGAAATGTTTCCCTAGGTTTAAAAGTAGCGTCGGCAACATCTCTGTGTAGGGATTTACAAGGTGTTTGGTTACTTTTTTATGTATTCAGTTGCTTTATGCTATCCAAATGCTTTGATGGTGTGGAGAAAGCTAACGGGATTTATCCAAGTATTTAAAGACAAACTGAAAAGACTTTTACCTTCTGAGACCCAAGCCCAGAGTTGCACTGCTTCTGTGAGCTGTTGATGACACAACTAACATTTTAAGCAACGTGCAATGTTAAAGTCTTGATCATTAGGGAGTTGCAGGTCTGGAGAATAGAGCAGCCTCAAAAGCAATCAATGCAAATACACCAGAGTAAATAGTAAAAAAAAAAAAAAAGAATCAATTATAAAAGAGTGAAAACTTTCCTTAGCTTAGATTTTCTTTCAGTTTGTAGTAGTAATAACTAAGATCATGCCATATCTTTGATTTTGTCTTGGATTGTGTGAAATAAGAATTCAGTAAAATGTGCCCCACTTTTCCAATTGAAACAAAGAGAATAGATTAAAACTAGGAGATAGAAAAGAAAAAAAAATGTTAGGAAGGAAAAGCAGCCTAATTTCCAGTGAAAGGTGAACTGAAAAGCAGAGCTCTCATTTAACTCTTGTTTTCCATTTCAGTAATGTGACAAGCACGTGGTGGATATGAACGCATTGAGACAGGGATAGGCAGGGGACAGGCAGCACTGCAGCCTGAGCTTTAAAAATGTCTCTGTGCTGCCACAGCTGGCTGGGGTCAAAAGCAGTTTTCTGGAATTACATCTTCCCTGTGAGGTGCTGGCAAAGGGACACAGCTGAGCTGCTTCAGGCCTGAGGAGGGCAACCAGAAAACATCAACACATTCATCACAGCACAGAGATCCCTGCACACACTCAGTGGAAGTGAAACATCTTTCCTGTGGTCTCTGCATGGCCAGTGTGTGTTGGGTCACTGCTCTTCTCCCCTGCATTTTAGATCCAACCCTGCTGGCTTATGATGGTGTCTAAAGCCATAACGTGTCACTGTGGGGATGGAAGGTCAAGGTGCTGGCAATGTCAGAGCACCTCAAGTTCCTCACCTTGGGCATGTCTATGTCTCTCCATCTGGAAAGAGCTGATTCTTAGACGAATATTTCAATATTTCAAATTGTCACTTCCATCTGACCCCAAAAAAACCCCTCTGATTGCTAAATCTGATACGTACTAGACGAATATTTAAGTGATGTTTAATTTAAGTGCAGTCTGTCTGTTCTGGGCTTCTGTGGGCTTCTGCAAGCTCTGGAAGGCTGAGTCTTTTTACAGCTGGGAGGGGACAATGCATGAAGAGACTATGTGGCTTGCTTGAAGCCAGAAAATCAATAGCTGAGGAAAGACTTGGAACCAGTTCTTGGTCTCGCAAACTGGATCTGGAATTGTCCCTCCTCTTTGAGCAATGAGACAATCAATTTTAAAATTACCAAATAAAAAGGAAGAAAAATACTATTTTAATCTTTCTTGTTACAGTATAAAGCTCTTGGAGCCAGTGTAAACAATGAAGTCAGATATAATAGATTAATGGAAGCTTACGTAATTTACCACCAGGCCAGGTAACGTAAAACAAAGCTTTGCAGTAACTACATAGTGTTTTTAACAATGTTTCAGACTGATATCAACGCTTCACTATTGCATTTTTGAAGTGAACTCCCTTAAATTCAAAACGCTGTATCTGCTGATTATTCATTCTCTAATTTTAAGGTGTGTTTAGTGATTACATTTCCTGTGACAACCTCCCCTGGCTTCATCTTTGGTGGCTCTCTCTCATACTGCTCTGCTGGTGACCCCTGTAGGCATCTCCATGCCGGGGCTGCGAAGATCTGGCAGAAAATATTTGGAAAGGAGAGAGGAAAAAAAATGCAGCCCATCTATCTTGGATACCTTGAAACACATACAGCTGAGAGGACCTGCTAAGGGGAAGCATTTCCATACGCTCTCCTTGTCAGAAGAGTAAGCAGGCTGAAAAATTTGGATGTGCACAGTAAGTGGAAGCTGACCCGGGCAGCCTTGATTTACATAGTGCACACTTGGGACCTGCTCATTACCACAACATCCCCCTAATCATCACCTCTGCATGATGGGCACATGGATGTGAATCTGCCCCGGGATCCCCAGCGCTTCATTTTCAGAGCAGCACCCAGCCCTTTGCAGTTACTGGAGATGACAGATGCACATATCATCGAAAGCAGGTCTTGCATGGCATTACACAATGTAAATCAATAATGTGAAAATACAGCCGTTAACACAATGTACAGTTTTGCCTATTACTACAATGCCCTGCTTGTTCCAAAGGAAAAGCAATTTTATGCTCCACTGAAGCATGGTTTGCTTAGCCTTCAACTAGCGGCAAATGCCAGATACTGCAAAATGTTATTGTTACGCAAGCAGTGTCCTGGATTTATTTATAAGTATCCATGCAAAGACTAATTTCAACAAGGGCTAGGACTGGAGCCCCTCTGAATATGGGGTTGAACTGCTCTGACCCTGCATTTCCAGATCTGCTGCCTCTTCCCTGCACCCAGGTCCTGATCCAGCAAAACTGCACAGTCCCGTGCACCTCACTGTGGCTGTCCTGATTTTGGACTGGGATTAAATCCTCACAGGTTTTAGGCTATCCTAGCACACAGTGGCACCTCACAACCCAAAAATCAGACATGCCCTCAATATTCAGGTCTAGGTGCCTGGTTGCTTGCCCCTTACCTCTACCATCATACTCCTTTCCTGGGATATGGGGCTTGGTTGCCTCCCTGCATGGCAGGAAAGTCAGCAGTTCTTGGGCACTTTTTATCTTTGTTGGCAGAGATGTAGGGAAACAGCAGCATGAAGCCTCTGAACCCCTAATCATTGATATGCTCCTCATCAGCTGCTCCCAGTGGAAGTTAATTCCTTTTAGTTGAGGACACAAAAGGAAGAGCTGCAACAACAAAAAGAAAGATCTGCTTGGATCACTGGGGTAGCAGGGAAGAGGAGCAATGCTGCTGTGTGAAGGTAACTCCTCCTGACCCTCTGTCAAGGCAGAAGCTGCTCCACGTTCACCTCTGAGCAAGGAAGCCTTGATGTGTTTAACCTGCAGTAGAAACAAAGATTCCAGAAAAATGTGTTGTTGAGGTAGAAAAGCTGTAATTCCTGAGCCCATCAGCTCAGCACAGTGGGGCATGAAAGGGCACTACCACTTACTCACTGTCTGTGCAGCCATCCTTGGGTATGAAAACTGCCCTGTGCTCATCAGGGATGGGATTTGGATTGTCCCGTCGTGCTCGAGCGTGGCCTGCAGGAGTGGGAGAGCAGGGACATGGTTGTACCTCACAGCTCACAGCTCACCTTCCACTTTTCCTGGCTGAATTGGTTTCCACTGGAAAAAGTCAGATTTGTCAGACAGGCTGTTTAGCGAAGTCAGATTCAATATCCTGAGAGTGTGAACAGGAAAATGTGGAAAATGAAAACAGGTGGGAATCCTCACAGGCTCCTGTTCTACCAGCTCTTTATGCTCTAGGTCTCCCGTGTGGAAGCAGCTGGGCAGCTCTGAGAGGAATTTTCTTGTTCACGTTTGGAGTAATTTCTGGGTCCTGACTTATCCCTGAGTTGGACAGGAAGCATGTTTCAAAATGTTTCATTATTTCAAAGAATAGAAATTCTGGCATCTCTCAGTTATATTTTCTGCCTATGAGGTAAAGCTGGGGAAGGATTAAAAGCTCCTGCCACTTGCACTATGCTGGCATCCAGCCACTGCAGGTATGGTTCTTAATGAGAGCTTAATTAGGAATCAAGGGGTTTGCTGGTGATGGAAGGGTGCAAATGCGAGCTTCTTTTGATAAAGGGGAATTGTGTGCAGAGAGGGGGAAAACTATAGCCCCATTTCTCCTCTCAACAGCCTGGTGTGGGAATAACTTGGAAATAAGGGTTTTTTCTCTGGGGTCTTGCATGGGGCATGGCCTACTGATGGGCAGCTTGGCCTGACCAGCTCAAAGGCTGTCTGGCAAACTCAAGTGGGTTTCATCCAGGACAAACCAAGCATTGGGATTCATATCTGGGTTCTTCTAAACATTTTTCTTTTTCTTGCTTGGGCTGATGTCAATTTGAAATGCAAATGCAGCCTTGAAGTGGAAGTGGGAGCATTTTGTCTTTGAAATGTCCATACAGAACATGCCTTTTATTAAAATACACCCTCTTTTTTTTTTTAAATCTCCAGAAACATTTGCCATGTTTGGCTCAGTTTCTGAAGTGTTTTATTGCCTGTCCCCCCCTCTTTCCCATTGCATATTGTTTGCTAGGGGGAAAAGCCTGTCCTTTCTGTTGTGCCTCCTTGGTCACTCCCTTCCACCATGTCCCCACTTGCTCTTGCCCTCCCCTGCCTGCACCTCTGCCAGCCCCAGCACCCTCTCAGGTGTCTCCAGGTGGGCCTTGCCTTACCAAGACACAAGATGCAGGCCATTGCTACTGATCTTGGAATTTGGTCCAGGCCATAGCGTGGTTTCTGGTGAGCCGCAGCTTTGCATACAGAGGGAAGAGGGAATCCTCCTTCCCCTGATGCTGAAGCTGCCCCTCCACGCCTGGGGGCTCTTGCTCATCGAGAAGAAGGAAACAGACCTCCTTGGCTTTAATATTTCTATTATACAGCCTAGATTAATTTTGATTTTCTCTTTTGACTTCTTTGTTGTGGTTATTTCAAGGGATTTCTGTCACCTCCCTTCTGCACTTCAACGTACCTGAAAAATTTCTGTGTGATTGTGTGTGACTTCAAGAAAGCACAGTTTTTAAGATTTGAATTCACTTTAAAATCCCCACTGCTTTCTATTCTTTTTTTCCCCTCCGAATTAGTGCATCTCCATGCTGAAGCTTCCGCATCTGACAACGCTGTGTATGTTATTACTGCCACAAGACCTTTCCACCACTGGGTTTCTCTCTTTTCTATTTCTTGATATGAGATTTGCAGAGAATTGGTGTGTGCTGTGTATTTGTTTCAAGGCCTGGGATTCTTTGAGTAAGACTTCAGGGAGCTGAGAGAGCCTTGAGATCAAACCAAAATACTCCGGAGAAAATTCCCCAAAGCTGTAGACAAATATTTCCAAACATGAATATTTCCACCCTGGCAATTTTGTTTAAATATATTATTGCTACAGACAGCTAAACAGACAGGCAGACACCTACAGATGCTGACATTAGCATGTAGCTTCTGCTGTCACCCACAGATGGGCTGCGTGGCTGGAATGATGATTTTTCAGTCCTGACTTTGGGGAGTTTCATATATTAGACAGTACTAAAAGAATTTTTAATTGGACTCATTTTACTTTTTTTTTCTTTATCAGAAATGAGACAATATATGTGAACCCCTGTGGTTCCTGTAGTCTCAATCAGCTGCCAAATAATATCATAGAAGTTGTGATTGGATTAATGAAAAGCTTGTAACAAAATTATGGTTATGAGGGAATTATCCTATTGGGGGCTTTAATTTAAACTGGTGGGACAAAATTAGTCCTAAATTAAAGAAAACTACTAATTGTCTAGATATCGCTTGGTTGATAAATGCACCAGTAGGACCCTGTTCCCAGGGTGTCACTCTGCTCTTCACAGGGTTTTTGAAGGAAAACGCACTTGGCAGCCTTGTTCCACTCCTTTTTCTGCTTCTTCCATGGCTGGAAGTACCAGTATCAGGCTGCTGTGGGCTGTGAGCTCCTCCTCAGCCCCGTTTCTGAGGTCACTGAGCCCTGGAGATCTCAAAGGAGATGGTTTCGACCAGCCCAGGAGTACCCTGGGCTTCCTTGGGGGTCCCAATCCCTCACCTGGGATGAAAAAGCACCCACATGGGTGGGACATAAAGACAGCACTGGGACATATAGATGAGGTGAGGACTCATTCCGTGTGTCCCATCCAGTGCTTCCCTTTGGTGCTTGTGATGGAGTCATCTAAGCCATGTTCTCCATTAGCTGCTGATTCCTTCCCCACGCCATGGGGTTGGGAAGTTGCCTGCAGGGTGTTGGTTGCATCTCTTGGTGCTGTACTCTCCCAGCTGCCCTGACAAATCAGGACCTCCAGCTCATGGCCATTCCTCATTTCAGGGCAGAAAAGGGTATTGAAACCCTGTTTCAGTGTCAAACCCTGTTGGGGACACTGCTCTATAGAAAAAACATTTTTCTCCTGCGGGCCTCAGAAACCAGCCACAGCTCTGTAAACAAGAGCCACAGCTGCACCTTGTGCTGGGAAAGGGACACATTGGTGGGTAACTGTCTGTATTTCGCTCACGAGCACCCTCTTAAATAACCACAGAGGTGCTGGAGGCAGTGGAGCCCATGTGACACCCCCTCAGGAGAACCTGGGATGGCTTTCAGCACACCTTGTGCTGCTGACCTGGACCTGGTAAAAAGATTTGGTGGGCCACAGCATTAACCTGTTATGTGCAGCTCCCTTGCTGTTGTATTGCTGAGGAATGATATTGAGGGATGTAGCAGGGTTTTGGGGCACCAATTTCATCCCATTAGAAAAAACCCATAAAGAAGGGGAGTCCCATCAAGGCTGAGAACAGATCCCCCTCTCAATGCACGTGATCTGCAAAAAAACGGAGCCACTTTGAGACAGGACTCCTGGTGCCAGTAAAGGATGTTAAGAAAATATTAACTTGGGGGCTGTTTAGACTAAGTTTTTCCTCTATTTCTGAGCCCTTATTAGATCCCAGTGTATTGCCTTGGGTCAAACTGCATTGCTGGATCAGTTGTCTATGAAAAAAAAAAGCTCAATTTCCTTTGGAAAATTTTTCTCTCCTGTAGGAAAATGTTTCTGTCACTTGCCTCTGTCTTTGGCCTACAAGTGGTAAGTCCCAAGCAAATAAGGCTGTAGGTAAAGCAATAAATTCAGTGCCTTTCCTCCAGAGGCTTTATTTTCTCATTTAGTGACCTCTTGTTCCCCATGTCTTTGACACTTCTCCGATGTGCATTAAGCAAATATGCAATCATCCTTTCATTCTCTATCTTTGCTTTCATTATGATTTTTTACACTTCATTACATTTCCCTCTATAATTGCAACTCTTTGTTGTCCCAAAGTTTTATGGCTCTTTCCTCTCTTCTCTCACTTCTTGTGTTTCTTTGTTATTCACGTTAGCTTTTCTTGACACTGTGTTCCTAGTACATTTTCTAGATGTCAAGCAAACTCTTAGGCCTAAACTCATTTATCTTTGAACACTTTCCATTTCCACTTCAGTGCTCTACCCCAATGAATTCCATCCAGAACTTCCTTTTCTTCTAAAATTGGCTGTGCTGCTTTTATTCAGTGTTCTTCCCTTTTTAGGCCTAATTATAAATCCAATTGTTCAGTCCTGAATGCTTCCACGAGCTCCATTCATTTCTGAGCACGGTTCTGCCATAACTGCCGGGGGAAGTTGCGTGACTGCCCTTTCAAAATCCTAATATGATCTAGATGAGAAAGAGATGTTATTTCTAACTTAAATTAAACCCTAGCGCAAGATCAGGCTGTTAAGTCTCCCCGCTCTGCTCTCCCGTCGCTGCATTTGCCCACCCTGGAGAGTTTGGAGGATGCTCTGTGGTGGGTTTATGGAGCTTTCCCAGCCCCTCGCAGTGCCCAGCGGAGCTGCCGGGAGAGCCGGTGGGCACCGCCGTGCTTCCCACCGGCACCGAGAGCAGAGGCCTTTTAAAATCCATCAAAAGCAGCTCAAAGTGGCAAATGGCTGACTCCCACGAATATACACCACAGCTTTCCTTCAGAATTTTTACTGGCTGCTGGAATAATTGGATATTAATTTGTAGGCAGGAAGTGCCGACATTACTGACATGATTTTGAACAACTTTGGTAAAAGTGGTCAGTGGGAAACAGGGTTTTGCTGCAGCTGTCTACCTGAGGATCAATTAGCTGTTTGGGCTGGGTTTTGGCTCTGCAGCTGGGCAGAAGCTGGCACGGGGTAGCTGGGGCCTGTGTGGGGACAAACCAGCCATGGTTTGTGAAGCTCATGCTGCTGCCAGGCTCTACTCAAAGCTCAGCTGCTCAGTGTCAAGGCAAACCCTGTTCACTGCTCCACTGCCTGACTCCAGTCTGGTCTTACACAGTCAGATTTCAGGAGCAGCTAAATGACACGATGGGTTTGCTGTACCTCCAGATACCCTCTGGCAATATTTGTCTTTAGGTATGTTCAGGTGTTCAGGCTGCTTAGGTAACCTCCTCTGGGTTAAATGTTCTCAGGAGTGGAACACACAGGACTGGGAGTGCAGTCTAAAATAGAGAACAAATGGGAGCATGATGTTCTTTCAGTGGAATTGCTGGCAGGATTTGCTAAGCTTTCATATGGGCAAGGCAGCACTCTTCTTTCTCCTACAAAATTCCCTTGGAGGAAGGTGATGACAAAGAGAATTTCTCTTGTCCGCTTACTTACTGATTTAACCTGATTTCTTCCTGTTCTTTGAGCATCTGGAAAAAACATGAGTAATGTGATGACAAAGTTCATCCTTTGTTCTGAGGTGGAGAATGTCAGTGACTTTGCAGACCTGGGGCACTCTGTCATCCCCAGCTAGCATGTGGAGGGGGCTGCTGTGCTCTCTAGGCATTGCTTTCTCTTGAAAGCCTGAGAAAAAACAACCACTGCTGCCTGACCCCTCTTTTTGTGACCTTTCAGGTGGGTGCTGCAGCAGTGTCAGCAGGCCCAGATGATGCACGGTGATGGTCTTACAGGAATGTGGGCGAGGGCAGTGCACACTGCAGTGTGTACACTGGCATGGTTGTGCACATCCTTGAGCATCCGGAATGTGGAGATGTGTTCATGCTGCAGGATCACTGGTGTGGCTGCAAGCAGGTGAACTGGGCTCTACATCCCACCTGTAAAGCAGGATGAGTTCTGCTGGCTGCAGAGGATGCATGGTGATATTGCTGTATGATGCTTAATCTGCTGAAGGTTTTAAGATGCCTCACAAGCTGCTCTGTGTTGAGCTCAGTGATTCTGGGAGGGCTTGCCTGTGTCCAGCTTTGCTGGTGCAGAGCAGAGCTGCCACGGTTGGAGAGGAGACAGACATTACCAGGATGCACCAACACTCACATCAGGGTTTGCCACACATCGCTGCGCCAGTGCCATGCACACAGTGAAGGAGGGCTTGGGAATAAAAGCATTTTTCTCACCTTAAAATATCTGATAGAGGGAGATAGAAAGACCTCTTGCAACAACTTCTCTGTATCAGACCAGTCACAGCAGATGACCTGAAAAAACTAGCTATCATATACCATATCATGCGAATAAATACATCTTGCAGTTTTTCTAAGCCTCTATAGTCAGCTGTGTGGGGGGGATAGATATGACTGGATTATTATAGTCTGTCATTTCAGCGTGAATTCAGGCACTCTGTTAAGTGAATATTATTTAATAGTCTGGAAGAAGCCTTTGGAGCTGTTATTATCTCTCGTGTAAATGCACATTTAAGCAATTTGAACAGGCGAATCATCTTGCTGAGGGACTGTATCCCTCCAGTCCGAAGGCTGAGCAGTTTATACTCTGCCACACTGGAGCTACCTGTCCTCTGGAATGGCAAATGGGATGTGTGTGGACCCCCAGGATGCCAGGCTGCTGTGAGGACTGGCCAAGCTGCTGCTCAGGCTGTGGCCATGTGCTCAGGGACGCAGAAGGAGCAGCCTCGCTTGGGAGGACCAAGGTAAATATGTTTAACTCAAACTTTAGTGCTGCTATCAGCAAATCTGCATGGGCTGACTGCATCAATCGCCTCACTGCAGAGTGACACGGCTGTGCTGCCCGCAGGCTGCAGGTGTGTGGGGAACCGGGAGCCCACTGAGGAGGGAAAATTTTCAAGGTCCAAAGAGGAGCCTTTGGGAAACCACTGGGTTTGGAGGGTTGGGAGCTATGAGGAGGAACTGCACAGCCTCACTGTTAACAGAGAGTAGCAAGACATGGAGAGTGAGTGGGGAGGAGAGATAAAATCCCACACAGCACAAAGCTGCTTGGTGGGGATGGTGCTCTAAGAGACCTCCACGGCAGGGCAAAACAGGTTTTAAAATTGCCGAAGGGGTAGGTTACATTTGTGCTCGTTTTCCATCCCTGCAACCTGCACTGAGCCCAGATCCAATCGCTGCCGACAGGCTGCCCTCCGAAGCAGGCAGCAGCCCCCAGCTGCCTCATGATATTATTATTTTTTTATTTGCCTCAATAAAAATCTGTGAGTCATTAAGTGCTTGTCATGTTTTGACACGTGGATCAGGAACTGATCAATAGCCAGCCAAATTTAATAAAAAGGAGCTCTATTCTTGGGGAATGAGCTTGTTACCATGCCAACTATCGATCCTTCCTGACAGGCTCTGTAAGTCGCAAAATGGGGTCCTGATGGTAGGTTGGTTTCCCTGCCTGCCAGTAAGGGTGTTGGTTGCAACCTCTGTGTCTAAAAGACTTCAGAAAAAGACCTGGTTTTTAATACTGCCTCTATGTAATTCTTCGGCAAAGGTTCTAGATTGCCTGGAGCTAGTGGAAATCATCTAAAGGCTTTCTTTTTCTTACTGTCTCTAAGGTGGTGGAAATATAAGACAGAAGGTAGCAGAGCTCTGGTTCTGCACCAGAGCCTCACAGGGCAAGGGGGGACGGAACCCAGTGCCAGTCCACACCCCTGCCTTGCTGATGCATGATGTGCCAACCACCACCTGGTTCCTGCAACCAACATCCCAGAATTTTTCCTTGCAATGTTGATAGCTTAAAATGAGCCAAACAGTGTTAAATGGCGCTGAAACAGTCCCCTGCCAGGTGGATTTCTCTAGCTGACCATGGTAAGCAGGACAGATTTACATCCTGAGGAAGAGGGATGTTCTGCAGAGTCCCTCAGGTCCCAGAATTGCTCCACTGAGCTTCCCACACTGATCCTAAGTCTCTACATTCGAAGCTTTGGCACTGAGCTCTTCTCTGGCATGGATGGCACTGAGAGATTTGGGAGAAGAGCTGGATATGGACGAGGAGGAAGAGGTTTGTCAAATGGAATTAACTAATCCCCAGGGTTTTGATCTGCCTGGTGTGTTTGCCATGCTCCTAGATTTTTATTTCCACTTTTTTCTCCTTTTATTTCTCAGAAGGAGGATGGGCAGGCTGACTGAGCAGGGCCTTTAGCCATGTTCTTACTCCTGCCAGAGGCTATGTGAGAGCTTGGCACAAAGAGGCAGCACTCTTCAAGTACAAAACATACCATTGGTTTTGTCCCCTGCTTCAGGGCTTGGTCCAAAACACACTGGGATCAGTGGAGGTGGATTTTAGTATGATCTGGCCCGTTTCCAGTCCAAACCTTTCAAACACAGTGGCTCATGTCCTTCTCTAGGACAGCCACTTGGGTCAGTGTTTGAGGTTTTAAGAATGGATGGTGAATTTACTCGTGGCAGAAAAAGCTTTACTGGCTTACAAAATCCAATTCTGTGCCCAGTACAGTCTCTGAGACCTTCCTAAAACAGTTTATCCAGCCAAAAGTGAGACAAAGAGAGAATTTGATGTTGAAGATCTCGCTAAAGTGACCTGGGGAGAGGGAGATCAATGTAATTCCTTCATGGCTATTTCAGATTTTGCACTGTAAAAACCTTATTATGATCTGACCTTGACATTAGCCCTGACTTTGGTGGAAGCTGAACTCAAACCTCCAGAGGTCCCTTCCAGCCAATGTTTTTCCTTTATTTCATCTCAGAGATGCAATGTAAGGTCTAACCCCAAAATGAATGTACAACTAGCTTTTTTTGAGTATTCGGACTTGGAGGGCAATAAGAAGGAACATCAAACCCTGAATATTTCTCTGAACTACTTGTGTATCTGAGGTGCCAGAACAGTCCTGGTCACTGGGCTATGTGAAACAGGTTATTGAGCAGAGCTGTTTGACTGCAATTACTGGAAAGGTTGCCTGCAGCAAGTGCCTGCCCTTGTGTCTGCTCTTGGCATTCCTTTTCCTTGGGTTTAGCTCATCTCAAACTCCCTTTTTCAGGTTTCCTTCTCTCAAAGATTTTTCTCTTTTAAAAATCAGTGGACTTCTCCATGGGGTTTGTTAACACGAGTTGTTTAATGGAAATGTCCTTTCAATATATGGCAAAAGTGAAAGACTTCAGTAAGGTTTAACAGAATCATAGAATTATTTAGGTTGAAAGATCTCCCTAAAATCATCAAATTCAGCAGTTAACCCAACACTGCCAAGTCTACCCCTAAGCCATGTCCCCGGGTGCCACATCTAAGTCTTTTAAACACCTCCAGGAACGGTGACCCCACCACTGCTATGGGCAGCCTATGATAGGGATTGAGAATTCTTGCAGTGAAGAAATTTTTCCTAATATCTAGTCGGCAACTGCTCTGGCACAACTTGATGTATTTCCTCTCATCCTGTCACTTGATACCTGGGAGAAGAGATCAACCCCCATCTGGCTACAACCTCCTGTCAGGTAGTTGTAGAGAATGATAAGGTCCCTGCTGAGCCTCTTTTTGTTCAGGTTGAACACCCCCAGCTCCCTCAGCTGCTTCTCACCAGACTTGTGCTCCTTCACCAGCTTCGTTGCCCTCCTCTGGACCTGCTCCATCAGCCTCTCTCTGTCCCTGCAATGCCGTGGTACCGCAGCGAGTGCAGAGCAGAGGGCGGAGCAGCCCCTTCAGAAAAACGTGTGCCTGCCAGACTGAGCCTGCAATAAAAGCCTTAAAATTGAGTGAAAGTTGTTTTTGGGATTGCATTGTGAGATCAGATCCTGGCTGCCTGGGCAGAGCCTGGGACGGTTTTAACTCCATACTGACTGAGTGTTCTGTTTCTCTTGCAGTTTGCACCGGAGCCTTGAAGACAAATGAGAGCGGTTGGGTGCCAAGGGCAGCGCGGGGCGGACGAGAGAAGGGCCCCTGGAAGCCGCGGGAGGAGGAGGGCCGGCAGCGCTGCTCGCTGCAGCCCCTGCCCCGCTCCAGCAGGCAGAAACATCCCGGCAGGCTCCGGAGGAATGCAAACAACGGGATAACCGACTCGGAAAATACCTTTTGCTTAAGAGAGAAAGCTGCCGAAAGCGAAGCCCGGCGGGGCAGCGCTGGCTTTGCGGGCAGCGTCCTTCCCTGCCTGCCCGGCTCCGCGTCAGCGCGAACCCCGGCGAGCGCAGGGAGACCGAGCTCAGCGCTGCCACAGGGTTTGTGTTTCCTCGTATTTGAGGAGCCTGCTCTGCAGTTTTTAAGATGTATCAACAGCTTCACATCACATCGTGATTTGGCTGCAAGTTGAGCCGAGTGTGTATTATCTCGGCAGACCCATGGTGTGCATCTCCTCCCCATCTAATATATCCAAACGTACAGCGAGAGTCTTACAGACAAGATAATGTGTTTTGGCTGCACGGAATAGTTGTGTTATTCCTACAGGAGAAAAATTTAATTTTGCTCTGAATTCCTCTATAACCAGACAGCTCCCCATTTATATCCTGTGTAATAATCAAAGCAACATGAAGTCTTTTGCACGGAACTGGAGTGGTTTCTTAAAGCAAATTTGGCAGGAAATAAGTCATCATCTTAAAAAGCCAGTTCACTCCTCATATACAATACACCACCAACTCTTTGCTAAAATCTGTAACCAGGCACATCATTTTGTGAAAGATAGAGAGAAATCCGCAAGCCCTAGCAATGCTGTGTGAGATAGGCCATATGATTCTCTTATCAAAATCACACATATCTTTGTCGGAGAAATCACCCTGTGAGTTCCCTGACTCATGGGTTTGCAGTGCCCAGGTACTCAAATATCACAAAGGCCTTCAGTTTGACTTCATATAAAAATAAGGTCATGCTGATATCACGTCTTCCCTCTGCGTTTTTCCTCTTTCTTCTTACCTCCTCAAATGATGTTATTTTTCTCTCTTTTTGTACCAACTTTCCTTTCTAGTTTCTATTTCTATCGTGCAAACATGCCACGGTAAAGAGATGTAAGCAATGCATAATATATTTGCAGTAATGTATGATTCATTTACTAGCTTTCATAATTAATGTGGCTGTGTTTTACATACACAGTACTTCCTGCATGCATTTTATGATGTGAACAGTCTTCAAAAATCTAATAAAATGTAATCCGTTAAAAACAATAGCACTAGTCCTGTGGAGAGATTTGTGTGCAGTTTTGCAGCAGCTGCAGAAAGAACTTGGTGCCAAGTTTCTATTCTAAACACCAATTTTATACTGCTGTTTTATGCAGCTCCTAATTCTCAAGGTGGAAATTATTATAATTATATATATTATTATAGTGATACCACAGTTGGCCTGGGTATCATTTGCTTTCATAGCCTGAAAACTTTCCAACCCAAATAATCTTTCTGTCTGCTCTCTGGAGCTCTATAAAAATACAAAACGATGCTGAATTTATGAAGAAACGTATCAGAACTATACAACAGCATCTGTAAAATATCAGCTAAATAATGCCAACATCTGCACCTCCAAAAAATTCATTCTTGCCTGGGATTTAGTGAGGCTGAAAGCACACACAGCTTCATCCTATGGGTCCCAGAACCCTGTTTCCGAAAGATTCATTTAATTGCCATCAATATCAGCAGAAGTTGGGAACTGCTGGAGAGCTCAGGCCATGCACTTTATTTAAACATTATTATCTTCCTGGTGAGGATTTGAGGACCTCAAATTAATTTTCACCCCATGAAGAAGAAAGCCAGCATAGCCTTGACATACTGTTACAGGTGGATGGATCTGGAAGCTTTTGGTTTCCTATCATTGCACTAAAAGTGTGTGTGAAATGATTTCCAACAACAAAATCTACACTTTTGAAGAAGGCAATCTAACATGAATACATTGCAAATTCAAAATTGATACAAAAAATGGACATAATTTCCAGTGTAAAGCTAGAAATCCTGTTTCCATCTCTCTAGATACCAATCTGATGTTTTGCCTGCTTTCCTCCAGCTGAGTCCTCATTAAGGTCAACGGACACGAATCATCCCAGCTCAGTGGCAGTGTGGGGTTGGGGGATTTACTTTTGTTTAGGCTCTGACCCCCAGACCGGGTGAGAGCAGCCAAATCAGGCCCATGCTGCTCCTTGGTTAGCACTTCACACCTGCAGAGCACCTCAGCGCTGCCTTAGCTGCCACCAGGGGAGGGGTATCACTGGCTCGAGTAAGTTAAGCCTGGGCTTGGGACTTATGGGATGAGTTTTGCAGGGAATGGTTGTGTAGGGTAGGAAAATGCAGCATTTTCTGAATGCTGCTGGTTGAAACAGCAAAGGGACGGCTGCACTTCCAGCATGATTCCCGTCCACTGGTTTTCCTGGACTTGTATCTTCAGGCTTCCTCTGAAGTATTTGTCACAGAGATTTTTTCAAAAGTTTTTAAGCTTTGCTTTTTGAGCTTTTCTGGGTCCCTCCTGGTGAATTTTTCCTTGCTGGAGCAGCTGCCTGTGCTGTATGGGGAGCTTTGGGATTTGTGCAAACCTTGTGCAGTAACTTGTGCAGTGGCTGATGCTGCTTCAAGATGGGGTGTGTGCATTCCTGGCAGCAGCGCTTGGCAGGGAAAGCTGCCGTGCTGTGAGCTGCTTCTCTTCCCAAACCCGGCACCAGGGGAAAGGTGGAAAACTTTTCATGTGGAAAAATGAGCTAAAGACCTTAAGGGCCAAATCCTACCTTTTAGAGGAATCAATACTTCTGCTGCTGTTGGGAAGTGAAATCCTGCTCTGCAGCGGCACAAATGCGATGTGCTGTGTCCCTGTCTAGTGTGAGCATCCTGCACTTTGCACAGCCTCTCACAGGGGGGACACACAGGGGACACCCACCCCAGTGCACTCTGCCACCCACTTGGCCACGTCTCACCTTTCATGCTGCAGGAAGGGGATCACAGCAGTGGCGAGGGACACTTGTTCGGTGCCCTCCTGGCAACTTGGAAGGAAGCTGATAAAACTGGTTGTTTCTAAGGTTTTCTTGTTCTGACTGTGGGGCTGGATTTTTTTCCTCCTGCATTTGAGGAGGTTCATTTTAGTGTTGTGTGTACTGCCTGGATCTTTGGGCTGGAGGTTATCTTGTATTTTTTTTTTACCTTTGGGTTTTAGGTGGTTTTTTGGTTGTTGCTTTTTTTTTTTTTTTTAACATTTGCTAAATCAATTATTTAGAGAAGAAAAGCCATGTAAAGCCAAGTAAATATATCTCTGCCCTGTGGAGGTTCAGGAAATGCAAAGCTATGGAGGTGGAAGCATCACAGCATTTTGAAACAGCAATATTTGAAAACTATTTTAAAGTGAATCTTTTCAATACTGGAGACCTGATAACAACTTGTTTGGCAGGCTTGCACACGTGATGCTAAAGCTGTCCTGGCACATGCATCTATATCTGTTCTGCTGCAATTCCATCAGGTGCTTTTGCCGCAGGCTCCCCTCTCTTTCTGCCGACAAAGCTATGGGAGGGCTGCTCCCCGGGCAGGCAAAGCACCCATGTCCTATGTCGTGTCTATGCAGAGCCCCTGGGAGTGATAGTGGTGGCAATATTTCTGATTCAAGGCATGCGACAACAGGGTCTGTGCTGTGACTTATGCTGGCACACCAGAGGGGGCTGGTCCTCAATGTGGGGAGCTGCTCCTCAGCCTCAGCCTGCCAAGTGCCACATCAGTGCACTGCTCTTCAGTTTCAGGGTCTCTGGGGTCCTAAATGGGTGAGAACGCCCTGAGACACGTGCCTACCCAGGTGGCCTCCTGTCCCCAAAAACTGGCCTCAAGCTGCCAAGTCTCTGCCCCTACAGCCCCCTCCTCTCAGCATGGTTCCTACCCAAGTCCCCAGGGAGCACCGGCTCCAATTCTGCCCTCCGGCAGCTGGATGAAGGGGCAGAAAGTCCCCTTTGGGGGAGATTTACGGAGGGAGGAACAGTGCGAGTCTCCCAGAAATGCAACAGCAGCTCCGGCACATGCGTGGGGCTCCGCATGGTCTCATCGCATGACCCGACACGGCGGCCAGAAGGGCTGAGACCGGCTCAAAGCATCGATTTGGAGGAGGGTCAAAGGGACAAGTTTTTGAGGGAAGGGGGGAAATGCAGGACAAAAGGAAGACCTTTCCTCTGCATGATGCAGAGGAAATTCAAAGCAAAAGGCAAATTACTGCTCAAATGGAGGTGGGAACACAATACGACTCGTGAGGCTGGAAGCCACAGACCCCTTTGCGGGGTGAGGAGGGGCTGTGGCACTGCCGGCAGCATTCCCAGCTCGCCCCCCGCTTCCACCAAACACCGTTCCGGGGGTCCTGGGATGGGGTGACTATGGGTTTGTAGGGTTCTCCAGTCCTGCTGCGGGGGAGCGGGATGGGCGCAGGGGCTTTCCACGGATGCGGAGCAACAGCGCGGATGCCCGAGAGCGTCTTCCTGCAGGGCAAATGGGGAGGGCATGGGGTGTCTTCCGGCATCCCAAGTTCCAGGTATTGAAAGGATATAAAATCTATATTTTTTTTATTATTATTTTTCCCCTGCACCAGTAAGCCATGGGTCCATTTGCACCTGTAATTCTCGTTTCAGGGTGGATGCCATGCAGCAGCCGCTGCTGCCTCTGAGTTAAACGAGAAATGAAATAGAAACAAATGCCCGCATCTGCCCCATTCTTAAGGCAAACGACAAAACGATTTCGTGTCTCCCGGTACGACCAAATCCGCACAAGGACCGTAGGGAGACCCCAAAGTCTGGGGAAAAGGTGCAGCCTTTTCCCGCAAACGAGCGGTGCGAAATATTCTGAGATAAAATGATGGAGCAAGGTGGGGGATCTCTGTAAAGAGGTTGAGCATCGGCAGTCTTCATGCTCAGGTCGCCTTGGAAGGCGGAGGGGCGTCGGGGGTGCCCGTCCCTCCCGACTCCCTTTTCTGTGGTCTCTGACATGGTCACATCAAAGGACCCGCCGGGGGGATCCGTGCACAACCGAGTCCCTGAAATTTGCGCCTGGAAAGAGATACAAAACCAGATGATATTGATATATTACTAAGCAGAGAAATATTGGATGTGTCTGTACGTGCGTGATGCCAGAGGTTTGCACAGTTTGTCTGGGAACGCCCGGAATTGGAGGCGGGTTTTAATAAAAACCATTTGCCACTTGTCTTCAATTAGAGTCCAGAAATTTAGCGAAAAGAAGAAATGTCAATTTTTTTTCTCACTTGCTGTCGGGATCAAGAGGTAAACGCGGCCCCCCTGCAACGATTTTGGGTTTCCGCGCTAGAGGAGAGAGGAAATACAGGCGGTATTGTCGTGCCCCGTGTCGGTGTGGCTCGTCCCGGCACCCACCTCGCCGTGCTCTGCCGTTTCTCCGCCCGGAGCCGGACCCCGGCGGGCCGCGGAACCCCCGGGGGAGCTCAGGAGCGGCGAGACGGGGAGATTCGGTTGCGGGGGCCGGGGGACTTTGTGAGGGGGCTCTCCTCACCCGGGTGTGGAAAGGGCGAGCACGTTACAAGGTGGGGCGTCCTTATTTTTTTTCGCAGTGCCATCGGGAAGCCTCGGGGCTTCTCCCTCCCCGTGGCTGGGCAGCCACGAAGCATCCTGTCACCCCTTCCTAGGCAGGTGATGGGCACCTCGGAAGCCAACCCCCACCACCACCCCCAGCCCCAATATTCCCTGCATCTTCGTGTCCATGACAAATAGAGGCAACGTGAGACAGGAAAAAGGGAGGAGGGAGAGAAAGACACGCACACAATAGCCAGGCAAATTGTTAATAACTCCGGCGTTTGGGGAAGCCGGTACTGTAACTGCACTCTCATCAGTCACCGCTCCTGAAGTGATAGTAAAAATGCATCTAAACATGCTGCGGTGTGATATATAAAAGCACAGCGGGATGAGCTGCTTTCCAAAAAGGGACTTGGTGATTGGTTATGCCTTGGCATGATTGACAAGAGCTTAGTTTGGTAAAGAGAAGACACGCAAGCTTTCACAGCGGGATTTCTTTTCTAAAATATATCACACTAGCCTTTGAAAAGCGCCGCACACTATAAGGGAAATAAGGTTGCTTTATAGTGCGCTGACATTTCTTTAAAACACAACTAAGATCAAAAAAAGAAATAAAATGTGTTCCAAACACAATGTTTTAATTAGTTTATTCTGTGCGTTTGCTTTTATCTGTTGTATATATCACGGATCCCCACCCTTTAATTAAAACAACTGGCTGCCTATACAACAGCAGAGACAAATGCTTAACTTTCTCCTTTGTAGCTACAAGCAAACTCAATTTACTACGGCTCTCAGAAGAGTTTTTAAAATAAACGTGGACGCCTTGAAAGCTATTGGGGAACGTGCGAAGGTAGCGGGAAATGGCTGTTTCCTGACTCTGAAAACTTGGGAGGATGTGGAGTCTCGGGGGCAGCCTTGCCCGCAGCCTCACCGCAGCCCTGCCCGCAGCGCTCACCCGCCAGCCCCGCGGGCTCGCAGCCCCGCCGAGAGAATTGAAACGCAACGAGGGCACAGAGCTGCCTTCATCCGGGAGCCGCAGCTGAAGGGCTGCGGTGGGGCTTTCCGTTTGCTTGGTTGCTTCCTGGATTTATCTTGGTTTCTCTCTCTCGATATCTATCTCTATCTCTTTCTTATTTTATTTTATTTTATTTTATTTTATTTTATTTTATTTTATTTTATTTTATTTTATGTTGGTACGGTCGTTAACGAAGCCCAGATTGCCGCAAGCCCTCTCTCCCCCCGGCACTGCCCGCTCCGGGCTTGATCACTCGACGCACCTTTTCCACAGCCGTCTCTCCCGCCTCTACCCAAGGTTCTCGTTACAGAACTCATTCTCCGGGTGGGGGAATAAAAGTCCTTTAAAAGGCATCGACTCCTTCACCCCGTGGCAAGCACATCGTTTACAGGCAGGTTAATCGTACCGCGGCGGCCCGTCGCTGCCCCCAGCACCCAGGGTGCGCTCCCTGCACGCCCGCGTCCCGCAGAGCGGGGCCTGAGGGTATTCCCTAGTAAAAATACAGAAGAGAGGGGGTCAGACTCTCGAGGGGACGTCTGTGTAGGGATATTGGCATCAGGAATGGAGCTGGATCTCCCCGAAGCCCCCCGGACACAGGCTGGAAATGAACCACCGCGGCGCCAACCCGAACCCGGGTAGAGGGGGACATTCGGGCAGAATCGGTCGCCCCACTCTGCACCGCTGTGATTCACCCGCCTCGGCCCCAAAGCTTCGAGCGGGTTTTACCGGTGAAAGGGTCTCCTATTGCAGGTCTATTAAAACCAGGGAAGCGTGCGAGGGCTGAGCCCCGTTCCCCCCGGGAAGGAGATGCACACCACGAGTCTGCCGCCCAACCCTCCCGACCCACGGTGCCCGGGACGGCCGGAGCCCGTCGTGGCTGCGGCCTGGAGATGCCACTGGAGCACTGCCCTCATGGGAGAAAGGAGTGGGGCAGAGGCGAAAGGAGAGGGAGCGGGTCAGACCCCGCAGCTGTGAGGCGGCACCGCCTGTCCCGGGGACGAAAAGAGCACAAGAGAAAAAGGGATGGGCAGATCACCCAAGGGGACCGTCGAGGATGTGTCCCGGGCCGGAGAGAGAAGGGGAGCTTCCCGACACCTTGGGGAAAACCCCCGGCCCTTGAGTGAAGAGTCGCTGGGCGATGCGGCCGGAGAGAGGATGGAGAAAGGCGAGCAGTGGAAAATCGTCGTTTTAATTGTTTAAAATACTTTAAATCGTTCGACACTTTGTTCCAACGCATCCTCAGGGCTGGCGAAATCGTCTCCCCGTCTTCATGGAATGCTGGCTGCGGGAAACACCCCCGGTGCCTGCTATCGGTATGCCCGCTGATGCGCCGGAGCCGACGCTTGAGCCCGTGACCCGACCCCCGGACTCGGGCCCACCTGCAGCCCCCCTCAGACCCCTGCTCCGCCTGGGCACTAAACGGCTCCGCTCCGGGGAGTCTCGGCCGGTCGCAGGTCCCAGCCCGAGGCCATGGGGAGCGGTGACTCCCTTGCCGACCCTCCAGCTCTGGGCCGCAGCTGTGCCCAGTGCTGGGGAAGAGCTGGAAGCGAGAGGAAACCTCACGTTCACCCCCGGTGATCCTGGCAACGGGAAGAGCGCTCGAGCCCCGGCACACCGCGGGGTGTCCCCGCAGCGCCTCGGGGACCTGCTGCAGGCTGCGGAGGGTCCCCAGGATGGACTTGAGTCTGCTCCCCCGGAGCTCGGCGGCTTTCCGCGGCCGACCCTCGCCGGCTAGAGACCGCTGTTTAGAGCCCGTAGGGGTGCCTGTCCAAGCGGAGCGATTTGCCCCCGGGGAGCAGGTTTGTTGCCGGGGTTTACACCTGCTGTGAGACCCCGGGGAGAGACGGCCGGGCCCGGGGACGGGCAGAGCCGGGTTGATACAGGGAGAGACCCCCATGTCTGCCTGTCCCATATCCTCCGCCTAAGGGGCTGGGTTCGGGGGACCCGTCCGTGCGCAGGCAGGGGCGCGGGGCAGTGCCCGGAGCCGGGGGCGTCTCGGCGGCCGTCGGGGTCGGACCGGGCCGCTCCGCAGCGCCGCCTCGTGCCCGGCCCCGCCGCCGCCGCCGGGCGGGCAGGGGCGGCTCCCGCAGCTCCGCTCACGGGGCCGACAGGCTGAAGAATTGGGGCGAGGGCTCCTCCCGGGGCAACCCCGCCTTGTTCTTCCTCTCGCTTTATCCCCATCGGCTCCTCGGAGAATGTCTGCAAGTCAAACCCCAACTCAGCACGACCAGGGTCACCCGTCGGGGCCTCTCCGTCCCACCGGTGCTCGCCATTGGGTGGGGAGGGTCTGCCTCGCCCCGCCCGGCTCCCGGAGAAAGACCTAGGGCACGAGGGGGCCGCGTATTCTGGGTGCGGGCTCGGAAAGAAGCCGGGGCGAGAAGGCAGCGGCCTGGGCACGCTGGGGAAGGGGCGGCTCTGCCCCGGCAGCTGATGCCGGCCTGGCGACTCTCGAGGCCGGGATGCCTCCCCAGAGCCCTGGGCTTGTGGTTGCCCCTCAGGGCTCAGTCACGCAGAAAGGCTGACTAAAGTCTGTGTCCCCCACAACAGCGGGACAATAGAGCCACCCTCCGGGTCACAGGTCACCTCCTCGCTGATTGAGATATTCGCCACTTTCCCCCACTCTCTCTGCTCCTCGGAGGCGTGGGGGGGTTTTTAAGGGGGCGGCTGGAGGGTGCGGATGCTCTCGGGCGGGCCGGGGTGCCGAGGCCCCGGCTTCCCCCGCTGCCCACTCCCGGGTGTGCACCGTTCCTCCTGCTAATGGCTTAGCCAGGGGTAAGGGATGGGGGAGCTGAGGAGTGAGTGCTTCCCCCTTCCAGAGGGTGGCCTTTCCTGGGGTCACTCCGGTGCGTGGGCACCCCAAGGTGCAGGTAGTGGCCTCAGCTCCCCGCAGGGCTGCGACACCCGTTGTCCCCTATCCCTAGGTTTGCCTCGGCCCGATAACGGCGACAAGACACAATTTATTCTGCAGCACTCGAACCGGTCCTCGTGGTTTTCTCACTCGCTTCCGAGCCCGATGCGTATTTCCCACGCAGCTGATCTTCATTTTGGGGGGGAAACTTCTCCCCATCACCACAAAACGAGCAACAAACCCTGGTCCGCGGGCGAGGTTGCCGGTGCCGGCCCGGCTCCCCGGGCTGCAGGATGGAGCCCACTGGCACCTACGTTTCCTCGCCACTCAAGTCTTTCTGCCTGCCTCCGTCTGGCCTTTGGTATGCCTCGCCCCCTCCCCTCGCCGAAGTTCAGACCTGTTTACTCCAGCCCGGATCTCTGAAGTTCAAATGTACATGTGCTTCCCCCTCCGCTGAGTGACAGCTACAATGGAAATGTCTCGTTCGCTCCTGGTTTGCATATAATTACACCGGAGATGCAATATGTTTATGGCAGGAGAAAAACTACTTGTCTTTACGCTTGTTAAGGATATTCATTTAACCGCGATACAGCGCGGTTTAAAAGCTCTTTAGGATGGATGGAATATTCCCCTCGCCGCCAGCTCGCAGCTCAGCGCGAGGGTACTTTAGTTGCTGTTATCATGGGTTTGTTTTGTCTTTTCCTCGCACCCTCGGCGAAAGAGACGAGGGAAATCCACGGAGCCACCGATGTGCCTCTCCTGGGCCGTTGCTGAAACTTCACCTGCCCCTACCCCGCTGCGAAATCTGCCATAACGAGTGGGCATCGACTGGGGACAGTGTTTTCCTCCCGCACTGGAGGGCCCAGACCTTGCGATCTTCTCCCTGGCAAGGCTCTCCGGACCGTGCCGGGGTGGTGGGACGGGGCAGCGTTAAGCCCCGGGAGTCCCCCGCCCAGGGCAGCACCGCGGGGAACCTGGCAGGGAGGTCTCGGTCCGCCGTGCGGGGCACGCACGGGAGCCGGGCACCGGCGGGCTCTGGGCACGGAGGGACCCGCACCGCTTTCCAGGGGTTTTTATGTATTTGTAGCTCTTAAGTTCCAAAATCACTCAAAGGAAAAAAAAAATGGAAAAAAAAAAGGAAAAAAAAGGAAAAAAAGAGGGGGGGAAAGGGCGGAGAATTGCACAATATTTGTTCTTGACGTAAAGTACGCAGTCTTTCTCTGCCTTCTCGCTTTGGGAGTACGGAAGGAGAAGGGAGCCTGCGAGACTACTTTTCCGGTTGCTGTTTTTTGCACGTTTGCAATTGAGATAGATTTTAAAACGGAAGAGATACGAGGTTTCCCGACTTCTAAAAAATAAATTGGATTTGGCCAGAAATACCGCTGAATAAAAACAGAATTTACTGAAGTGATAAAGTAAAGTGCAATATATACATATATATATATTCCGAAAGCTCAGCAAGGGAAAAAAATCACAGGCTATACCGACCATGCCTTAAAAAAAAAACCAACACAACCTCGTTTTATACAATTTTTCCTCCCCGAATTAGCAAATTCCAGTCAGGAAGCAGTGGGATGTAAATAGTGCCAGTATGCCAGTGTGAATCCTGCCGGGTGCACGCACCCAGGCAAAGTTGGTAGAGTATGAATGGGAAACGTATGAAAAGAGATTTATAGGCTAATTGATGTAGCCCGATCCGCAAGTACACAGCTGCAAGGCAGGGCTGTGGCCACTAAACCCTCCCGAAACGGGGACTCCTCGTCTAAAGCTACGATCACTTCGTTTTACTTCCCAATCCCAAACCTTCAGGATATTTTTCCCGAAGTCCCGCGGTCCCACCGTTGCCGACGAGGCGAGATTTTTTTTAGGCGAAACTTAATTTTAATTTTTAATATTTGTTTTTAAGCTTCTGCCGCCGTGGAGCTCTCCTTCTCTCCGAGCCGGAGGGTTTCCCAGCCCACACCCGCGCCTCCCTTCCCACGCCGCCCGGTCGGGGCAGTCGCAGCTCCGCGGGCACCTGGGCGGGCAGCGCAGCTCCGCCACCGGCCTGGCCCGACCCGGCCCCGGCGCGTCCCACCCATTGGGGACACAATGCCACACGTGAGGCCTCTGCACAAGCAGGGGTCAGTCGCCCTCGGTCGCCCCAGGTCGGCGACTTCAGAGGCGCTGCCCTCCCCGGTGCTCAGCTGACGGGAATAATTGAATCCCCCCCCGCTTTGCTTTTCTTTTTTTTTTTCCTTTCTCTTTCTTTTTTTTTTTTTTTTTTTTTAATTTTTACTGGGGGTCGGTTGTTGTCGAGAAAACGCAACACGTGCGGGAGGTAATTAATGACCCCGCCGCAGCCCTCCGGAGATAGGCAGGTAGATCCTCAGCGGAGCAGCAAGGGGGGTGCGCGGCCTCGCCCCGCCGCCCCCGGGGGCCGTAGGTTTGTGACCGGGTATCCCCGGCCCTGTCCCGGCTTCCCCGCGCCCGAGCTCCCGGACGAGCCGCGGGAAGGAAGGGCTACGATCCTGCCGGGTCTCACGCCTCCCGCGGAACAGCCGCGGGGTGTAGCGGGAGAGCAAGAAGGCGGCCCCGAGCCCCCCCGATGGGTCCCCCCGGCGGGTTCCCCCCAGGGCGGGTCCCCGCGCTCCCGCCTTCTGCTCTGCTGCGATCGTGCACTAACGGCAGCGAGGGACTCACCTTCCACCTTTAGGACTGTTCTTGGCGGCTGTGGCCTGGGAAATTTGAGTGTTTGACGGGCACCGGTGTTATCTCTCGGGGAGATTTTATATCGGTGGCTCCCCGCCCCCCCTTCCTTTCTTTGTTTCTTTCTTTCTTTTTTTTTTCTTTTTTTCTCTCTCTCTTTTTTTTTTTCCCCTCACTCCCTGCAAACATTAAAATAAAGAAGACGAAGCCTTTCCCGGGGCTCATTGGGGGGAAGAATGTGAAAGGGCCGCGGTTATAAAGCGCTGCTTGAAGCGGGCTCTCAATGCGTCTCTGAACTTGATCAGATTTTACGTTTCCTGCAGAGAGCCGGCGGCGAGCCTGAGACCTGCCCAATAGCCAGACTTGGGGGCTCAGCAAACCTCAGGATATTACAATTACAGCCATCTTTCTTTCTGCCTTTTATTTCCACTCTTGCTCCCCATAGTTCTTTGCAAATGCTTTCCAGAACAGAAAATGAGTGGATTTATAGCGCTGTCTGCAACTGATAATTATTCCAAGGCAGAACGTTGCCCTTGCAAAATAAAATAAAATAAAATAAATGAAAGGGGGAAGAAAGAAACAAGAAAGAAAGAAAAGAAACAAGAAAGAAAGAAAAGAAACAAGAAAGAAAGAAAAGAAACAAGAAAGAAAGAAAATAAACGAGAGTAAAAAAAACCATCTCAGGAGCCGCGGTGCCGGGTGCTGCTCGGCCGCGCTCCGCGGGTCAGCAGGCGGTGGGGGACGGAGCGAGGGGGGAAAAGGGGGCTGGACTCGGCCGGCGGGGTGAACCCCGGGCCGGTCACGCTGCGCCCCGAGGCTGAGATCCAGGAGCGGGCTCTTCACGTACGGTGCGGGCGGTTCTGATCTAATGTTTAGTCAGTAAAGATAAAAATGAATAGAAAAATAAAACAAATACATAAAGTATGTACATATGTATGTACCTATATGTAAGTATGTATATATGTATAAATAAACTGTCAACAGCCTCCGCTTTAGCCTTTTCTTTTTCTTTCAATTAAATTTTATTTTTGAATCAACGCGGCGGCTTTGCAGACGCTTTACGCCTCTCCGCCGCGCCGCCTAGGGCGAGCATCCTGCGCGACGTGGGGCGGCACTGGGAGGGCACGGGCGGCGGGACGCGGCGGGACGCGGCGGGACACAGCGGGACACGCGGGGAGGGGGCGGTGGCGGCAGCGGCGGGGGCAGCGCGCACAGAGCCGGGGGGACGCGCACGGCCCGGATCGGGGC